>JAGFNQ010002141.1:55710-250633 GCA_024364735.1 Boesenbergia rotunda
GCAATTGATACATAGAGGCCCTAGCCTTATGCGCACTCGCTGACCAAGGAGGGGCAGGTGAGCATTCCCATTCAGATTGCCTACGAGCTCTACACGCTCAAAAACATGGGCAGAAGTGTACAAGTACAGAGACGCCAAAAAGGAGAATTAGCATTCATAAATATTGACTTGGCCTACGCCTACACGAAGAAAATAGAAAAGAGCAACACTAGACTACGGCCTATGGGTAGAAGGCTGAGGTGGGGCCTGGCCTCGAACCCTCTCTAGCTCCTCCCTGTTGGGTCAATCTTTGGTCCGGAGTGACCATGTGTTTTGATGTTTGGGCAAAGGGTTTAAGTTAGGTTTTCCCTTGTAATCTAATATGTGTATGTGAGTGTGCAGGATGTGCAGGTTACACATATGAACTTAGCTAGACGACTTCGGTATGGTGAAGGGTGGCATGGAGACATGCTGGAGGCTTGTGTGCACCCGAGGGACCTTGGATAGCAGGGATGATGAGTCGAGGGGTGCGAACTTCGAGGCATGCGTGAAGAATGGCATGGAGACAAGCTAGAGGCTTGTGTGCATCCGAGGGGCGGGAGCCGAAGACAAAGAGGGCGCAAAGGAAATAGTCAAGGCTACTGGTGAAAAGTCAGCTGAGTCATGAAGGGACGAGAGCCGAGGGAAGATGACTCCAAGGGCAAGCCGGGAAGTGGACTTCAAGGGACACACGTGAAGGGTGGCATGGAGGCAAGTCGAGGACTTGAGTGCGCATCCGAGAGACGATAGCCAGTGGAAAAGGACTTCAAGGAGCAAGCCATGGGAGTATGCTTGAAGGCACATGTCGACGAGGGTTGTTGGAGTGAGGAAGAGAGCTTAGGTAAGCTGGGCAGTCGACTGGTAATGTAGCAGTCGACTGCTAGCAAGTTTTGAAACTCACAGTAGCCTTCTGACCCTGGACCAGTCGACTGCTCTGGGGGCAGTCGACTGGTAGCTCCCAGAATTCGAACGTTGAGTGTCAACGGTCGAATTTGAGTGGGGGCAGTCGACTGGTGGTGGCCAAACAGAAAGTAAGTCCTATTTAAGAGGGCTTCGTTTTGGCTGGGATCTCTGACGAATTTGGCTTTGGATAAGAGCCAAATAGTAGTCTAAGAGCTCAGATATTGTCTAGATGTTGTGGCGAGATTTCTCCACCCACAAGGAGCAACAAGGGCTAGCCGGAGGGTATCCGGGGAGTGATCCACCGAAGTATTCTTGGATTAGTCACCTTTAGGGGTGGATACCAAGTAAACTCTTCTTGTTAGCATTGGATTTCTTATTGTTTATTGTATTTTTGTATTGTGCTAACAATCTTGTAGAGAAAGAATCGTCAAAGTGCTATTCACCCCCCCCTCTAGCAACTAGCGTAGGATGGAGATCTAGGGTTTGGAGCATGGTTTTTCTCAGATCTGGCCTCAAGGTCATTTTGTGTTGCGTATGGTGGAGCCGAGGCATAGAGGGTCCAGGGATTTCAAAATTTAGTGTGGATCTTGGTAAGAACTACTCTATGTAAGCAGTTCATAGATCGGAGATGTTCTGTGCTTGGATTATTGCTTTGATTCATGTGTTCTTATATCTCTTTGTTGTATTCGCTGTGGGATCTTCTCAGAGTTTACTTCTGTTGGTTTTGATCCGAGATTTGGAATTTGCAGTTTGCTCTTGATTCTTCCTTTTGCTGACGTGAGTTGGATCAGAGGGGAGTGACTGTTATGTTTGTCAGCATTTTGTGGTTGATTTCTGTGTGTGTGTTCGGGTTGCGAAGGTTTGGATCGATTTGGGGTTTGGAATGTAGGAATTGTTTGATTTTTAGTTTCTGTTCTTGCTTGGATTTCTTGTTGCCGTGGGTTGCTCTGGGTGCTCGTTGATAGATCTATTCCAGTTGGTAATCACTAGGTTTTTGATTTAGTCTCCAGTAGAGGAGTCCTAGGGTTTCCATTTCAACTAACTAATCAGCGGGTGGATTGGGAAGTTGTTCTTATTGGACCTAGGTGATGTACTGTGAGAAGTTAGATGAGTTATTTTGGTTCAATTGATTAATTCTAATTGAACTTAGGGTTTGATTTGATTAACCCGGATTATCTTGGTATCTAATCTAATTATTAGATTCATAAATAGCTAAAATTATGGGTTGTGACACAGGTTATTGACTCGGCTATTTGAATTCCATTTACAACGAATATTATTTCAGACGGGGGATTTCTCTTCGCTTACGATCTACTACATTGGAGACGGGTATCTCTGACTCTTCTTTTAGATTAGTCATAGATATATGCTTGATATGCTTTGTTTAGTGATAGAGTAATAGATTGTAATATAACTCTTCTATTTGTCTTGCTGATACTGCTTATGCCATACCTGGCATGTGATACCTATACCTTTAGGACTTAGGTTATGGTGCATTATCTACGATCCTTGCATATCATGTTGATATAGGTGGACTAGATAGTGGATGTTGTTTGATCAGTGTCATGCATCATCGTGCACTGTGCATCACTGTCGATCAGGGGTCCCCTTTGTGGGTGAGTCAGGTCAACAGTCATACTGACCTACCCATACGACCACTCATGGGTTAGTGGTTGACGGAGTATTGGGTAGTGTGCTCTGTGCTGCTCCGCTCATGCACTCATAGGTTAGTGAATCAGAGCGTGGTAGCAGGCAGAGGTCCCTCCTTGAGTAGTCCATATACCAGGAGATGAGAGACAGAAGTCTCTCCCCCATTTATATACTTGGGGTAGGGGTAACACTCAGATAGAGATATCCTCCAGAGATGGCCTGGGGCTGATAGAGATATCACCAGGATAGGTCATGGAGTAGGGGTGTTACACCGGCAGCATTCCGTCTACCCGATCGCTCAGGAGCAGTGATGGTAGGGTACGGACGGCAATCACAGCCCTACGTCGGAGGGTGGCCTCCGCTCAGCTTCCTCCCGTATATAGGTGACGATGTCTAACCGACGGCAGGGGTGACCATGTCATTGCACCTTGTGCATACGCATATTTTGCATTACTCGTGCTTGCTATACTTAGATGTTGCATATGATTAACATGCACATACAGGAGACCCTTATGTCTGGTTTCTTTGGTGACTCTACTACGTTGGTATGGTATTTTCTATTCTCTCTTTCAATTGCACTTATCACTGCCTGTACATGTGTTATTTCGATAGTCTGTTACTCTGTTGCTAGCGTAGACTATCCTGCATATATGATGAGTTATCCACTGAGTTCTATGACTCATCCCGTTAGCTCCTTGTTTTTATTTCAGGATGGTCAACTGGAGTGCCCGACGGCCTGTCCCAGCTCTTGTATTTTCGAGACGATTCTCGGGGTTTGTCTTGGTATTTTGATGGAGTACATGTTGGTATCCTCTTTCTGTTAATTTTGTCTTTTCGTTTCCGCTGTTGTATTCATGTTCTATTGGGTGGTTTACATGGCAGTATAGTTGTACTTTTGTGTGTCATGGAGGCCCTTGTTTCATTTTGTTTTGTCGTAAGTCGTACCGGTACACTACTCTTGATGTTGTTTCTGTTTTCTTTGTATGCAGACGTTTGTTCCAGCCCTATAGGTTGCGGTACAAGTGGCTGAAGTTGTCGTAGATGTTAGGTTTTTGAATTGTCCGCCGGGTCGAGGGAGTTGTTAGTGATATGAGAGAAGTGTCCGAAGGCAATCGCCTTATGATGTAAACATTTATTTTAATAAATGATAATTCACTATTTGAGTATACATGTTTTGTGTATTTGATTGGGATCTTAAACTCATCTACTGAATGTCCGCAATACAACTCACAGCATAAGAGAATTTGTGATGGGATCACAACTAGTGATTATCTCTAATGTGCAATTGTGAAGTATTGAAATTATCCCTAGTCGATGAATTGATAAAAACGGACACTATCAATTCTGTTGAGACTAGCATGGGTTATTCTCTAATCAGCTGATTCTCACTAGCTGGTGACATTGGGATGTCCGGAGATAAACATGGATGCTAGTTAAGGGAACTAGTTCATTGGAGTGACTAGCTGTAAGACTTCATATGGGAATCTACATGTAGATATGTCAATGAAGATCTTGCTGCGGCTTAAGTGCGATGTTCCTTTGACTTGCGGTGTTCAAGTCATCTTGGTCATGGAGACTTATACTTTGACATCTTAAGCAAGCATCTCCAAGGAGGTGTGGACCCAGGATGATCGGGTATAAGCCGAAGTGCCCGAAGATGTTTGAACAGCCTACAAAGGATTCACCACTCCTTGCGAGGAGATGTATACCCAGGCCTATCGTCGGATTGTTACTCAAAGCCTCTGGCCAGAGCATATCATGTTAAGAGTGCGAGTCTCTTAAATACATGAGAGTAATTAGAAATCCAAAGGACGAGGAAGACACTACTTGGGCTAGGTGTGACGTAGTCAGCCTAGTGGGGACTGACACCATCGACCGTGTCCTGAACCAAGTGGGTATAAGGTGGTGAAGGGAATGAGGCACGATTCATTAGAGCTGCTGAAGGGTTTCAGAATAATTTCTTCTGAGGTCAAACCGTTGATCTTTCGATTAATTGGGGATCATGATGTACTACTAGGTGCCACTCATGATCGTTCTATAATTAATGGGTTAATTATAGACGGCCAACATAAATCGAAAGCCTATTTAGTCACACGCAGTACGAGTAATCCGAGGGATTTAAAACGAGTTGAAAATTGGATTTTCCGATCAAGAGAAACAAGTCGAATCTGAGTTAGTCAGAGGCACAATGGAAACCAAAAATGGCTAAGTCTTTTGAAGGCTTTTTGGGCGAATTAAATGAGTTTAATTCGCAGTTTATTGGGTTGGTTTTGGCCGGCCAAAGAGGGTGTTAAACCCTCTTTGGTGGCCGGCCAAATAAGAGGAGAAAACCCAATTTAATTGGTTTAATTAATAAAATAAATCTAGTGTGATTTATTTTATAAATTATGGATAAATAAATTTGTATAAAGAAATTTATATAAATAAAATTTATAGAAATTTATTCTTTTATGGAAGATTAAAATAATCCATGAATTGGTTTATTTTAATTTTATAAAATCAATTATGAATTATTTTTCCATAATAAGAAAGTTTATAAATTTCTTATAAAAATTTATTCCATAATTTAAAGAGAAGAAGAATTAGTTTTATTATAAATTAGTTTATAATAAAGACTTGGTTTAAACGGAATAATTAATAAGAAAATTTACAAGATAAATTTCTTATAACCAATTCCGTTAATTCCGTTAATTCGGTTTAGAGGGAGACTTAGCAAAGGAGTTGCTACTATATAAAGGAACCAAAGGCTAGCCCTTTATTCGAATTAAGAGATTAAGAATTCTCTCTCTCTCTCTCTTAATCTCTCCTCTCCTCCTTCTCTTCTTCCTCCCTTAGGGCCGGCGCACCCTAGCTCCTCTAGGGCCGGCGCCCAACCACAACCAAGGAGGTGGTGCCGTGAGCATTAAAGAAGAAGGAGAACCCGAACACGAAGAAGAAGAAGCGGATAGCGATTCCTCTCTTCCCGGAATTCGATTCCGTTACTTCGTTGGTTAGTTTTTCCATTATTTCTCTTATTCTTCTAGTTGTGCCTTCCGAGAATCTAGTAGTTCTCGTCGGCACAAAACTCATGACTTTGTGAAGTCATCCCGAAGAGAACTCGGCGTGGACGCGAATAGAGGCGGAGCTTCCAAGGGACGCTACGGTTGGATCTCGTCCGTTATTTCGAGTTACGAGAGGTACTTAGTAAATTAGTTTACTTTTCCGCAAAGTTTTATTTTATGATTATGTCAACACACCATAAGATTGCATGCTAGATACGAAGTTAAAATAATTTAGGAAATTATTTTATTCAAACTCTTCCGCTGCACGTAAAAAATTTTAAATTTTACGAACTCGTATCCTTGTCGACATGCACCCGGTCCCAACAGTGGTATCAGAGCCGGTTAGTGTTCGACTTAATCATATAATTGTTTTGTGGAAAACTTTGTCATGATCTCAATTTCGGAAAATTTTTCCAATTATGGAAACTTTCAAATTATAATAAATTTTAGAATTAGGAATTTCAAAGTTTGGAAATCCTCATGAAATTTCGCAAACGTTTGAAATTTTCTAGTTTCTAAATTTTTATAATAATTGTGAAAATTTCCCATCTTTGGAAACTTTCCAATTTTGGAAATTTTTCTATTTTAGAAATTTTCCAACTTTGGAAATATGTAAGTTTTCTTTGTACCAGAAACTTACAATTATTATGAAAACATATTTTAGAAATCTCGTAATTTTGGGCACTTTCTTTTAAGAAAGTCTAGACAAATTCATGGACAGTTAATTGACAATTAAATTTGAATTGGTTTTTAAATTGACAACAAAATTCTTTATTTTGGATTGAGCCTCGGGGAGCCGTCCAATTTAAAGTTAGATGTTGTAATTTAATTTCCCAATTTTAATTGAAATTGTCATGTTTGATTTGGATTGAGCCTCGGGGAGCCGTCCAATTGGATTTACAACACTTTACTTTTCTTTGGGTATCTGAGCCTCGGGGAGCCACCCTTAGAAAACGATTTGTTGTAATTAATCAAATCCATGAATAAAATATGTTTAAGAGGTGATGCTCTTACATATTGTTGTCTCCAAAATTAATTAGGAAAATGGTTTCCTATAGAGTTTTCTTAAATGAGATTTTCATGAAAATAATATGTAGTTGAATTAAGGGATTTGTCTCTTAATTTAATAAGATTTGATTTAGAGAAATCAAAGTCTTGAACATATTATTTCCGAAATTAATTATGACAATTTAGGAAATTGTTTCCCAAAGCAATTCCTTTAATAAAGTGTGAAATTAGAATTAGGAAATCCGGTTCCTAATTCAATTCATGAGACTTGATAAATTAAGTCACATACATACTTTATTAAGGAAATCGTTAGTCATGACATATGTCATGAATGTGCATTAAAAGGAAAAGATGAGACCAAAACCCCTTACAAAATATTAAGGCCAACACCTTCCATTAATATGGTTAGAATCGGAGTTTTGTTTCTCGTTGGGTTGATGGACACATCCATGCCCGACTTGAACCTTAACATGTTCAAACCATGGAATTAGTTTATGAATAATATAGTTGGAGTCAGAGGTCAATCCTTAGTTTTGGTTGTTGGACACATCCAAGCCTGACTAAACGGTTGAATGAGCTCCAACCATATTAAAACTATTTCTTGATTAATGGGTCAGCCTTAAGCTTGGAGCATCGATTTGTTGTGCCACAGCCAAGGTCGATGTAAAGAGAGGTGCAGTTGGGTGCTATGTATATGATGCATACTTGTTAATGAGTTAACAACCCAATGATTTATGCAAACATTCAATTAGTTGATAGCATAAGTGATAGTTACATATATGTGATATGTAATCGGTATAATTACCTACCTTCATAGCTAAGGAAAACTTGATGGCCACAGCCATGGTGTTCTTATCTATGGTTGGATATCAACCTATTTGGAGATGTTCCTACGATCTCCCGAATTGATAATAAGGGTTATTCAATTTGAAAAATAAATAGGATTTTATTTATGTATGTTGATACATTCTTTAATCATTCTTCTCACATAATCTCAATTTGTATTTCTAGGATAATCACTCGATCATGTCTTCTTTAAACTTGCGTTCCATTTTGGACACCAATAAACTGACTGGGCCAAACTTCATGGACTGGCTTCGAAACCTGAGGATGGTCCTCAAGGCAGAGAAGCTTGCTTATGTCCTTGAAGATCAACTTCCCAACCGTCCTCCTGAAAACACAACTCCAGACCAGTTTCCTGAGTTGCTCAACCTGCTGAAGACTGTAGAGCCTTCTGTGAAGCAGGATCAAAAGACGGTACTATTAGTTGGTTCCTCGAAGAAAGGTTCTAAGAGGAAGGCCAATGAATAGAATAAGGGAAAGAAGAAAAAGGCCAAAATGACTGAAAATACCCTAAAAGGCACTTGCCATCACTGTGACAAGGAAGGTCACTGGCGAAGAAACTACAAGGTTTATCTTGAGTCCTTGAAAGAGAAGGCATCCGATGCCCCATCCTCTTCAAGTATCTTCGTTATTGAATGTCACTCTATTTTCCCAAACACCTGGGTACTTGATACTGGGTGTAGCTCTCATATATGTAATGACATACAGGGGCTAAGGAATAGAAGAAGACTCGTCAAAGGAGAAGCGAATTTACGAGTTGGAAATGGAGCAAAGGTTGCTGCTGTTGCCATCGGAACATATTTGCTAAAGCTCCCCACTGGACGTGTCTTAGAATTGGATAATTGTTATTTCGTTCCTTCGTTAATAAAGAACATTGTATCTATTTCATGTTTGAATGAAAAGGTTATCATTTAACTTTTAGTAACAATTGTTGTTACATAACTTTAAATGGCGTTCTTTATGGGAATGGAACTTTGTGCAATGGCATCTACACGTTAGATTTATCCAGTGACGTTTTCAATATCGAAGTTAGCAACAAACGTGCTCGAATAGATAATCAAATAGACTCCTACACGTGGCACTGTCGTCTTGGCCATATAAGTAAGAAACGCATGACCGAATTACACCGATGTGGAATTTTGGAATCATTTGAACCCGGTTCATTTGATACATGCGAATCATGCTTAAAAGGCAAGATGACCAAATTACCCTTTTCCGGAAAAGGTAATCCAGTGGGAGAATTGCTTGGTCTAATACATACCGATGTATGTGGACCAATGTCAACTCTTGCACAAGGAGGCTATAGCTACTTCATCACCTTCATCGATGATCACTCACGATTCGGGTATGTGTTCTTGATGAAACACAAATCTGAAGCCTTTGAGAAATTCAAAGAGTTCAGAAATGAAGTAGAGAAACAGCTTGGCAAAAGTATTAAATACTTCGATCCGATCGAGGTGGTGAATACTTAAGTCAAGAGTTTCAAGATTATCTAAGGGACAATGGGATATTGTCCCAATGGACTCCCCGTTACACCACAGCATAATGGTGTATCTGAGAGGCGCAACCGAACCTTGATGGACATGGTTAGGTCTATGATGAATCATGCAACTCTTCCAAAATCCTTTTGGGGCTATGCACTTAAGACAGCTGTTTACTTGCTAAACAGAGTCCCGACCAAGGTAGTCTCTACTACTCCATATGATATCTGGAATAGTAAGAAACCTCACTTAACTCACCTTAAGATATGGGGTTGTCCTGCTTATGTGAAGCGGGTTGTATCAGACAAATTGGATGCTAAGTCTGATAAATGTCTATTTATTGGATACCCTAAGGAAACGAAGGGTTACCAATTCTATCATCCCTTGGAACAAAAGGTGTTTGTTTCAAGGCATGCTGTATTTCTAGAGAAAGAGTTTCTTTTACAAGAAAACAGTGGGAGTGGGATTGAACTTGATGAAGTTCAAGAAACTCCAATAGACATCACAGAGACACCTAGTCTAGGCCCACAACTGATAATTCATAGTGATAAGCTATCAGTTGAACCTAAAACTACACCACCTCTTCGTAGGTCTGATAGGACACGCAACATTCCAGAGAGATACGGATTTCTCGTAAGTGAATCGAACGACGTGTTGCTCATTGGCGATGACGAACCTATCAGTTATGAAGATGTTCTGAAAAATTCAGAAAGGGACAAATGGCTTGAGGCCATGAAGTCGGAAATGGATTCCATGTATGAAAATCAAGTATGGGACTTGGTTAACCCACCTGAAGGGATTAAGCCCATAGGGTGCAAGTGGGTTTTCAAGAAGAAAACCGACATGGAAGGTAATTATGCTTAAATCCATTCGGATGCTCCTAGCCATAGCAGCTCATTATGATTATGAGATATGACAAATGGATGTGAAAACAGCTTTCCTTAATGGAAACATGCTTGAGGATGTATACATGATACAACCTGATGGTTTCACATCGGTTGATAAAACCAAAGTATGCAAACTTCGAAGATCCATATATGGATTGAAGCAAGCATCAAGGAGCTGGAATATCCGTTTTGATGAGACAATCAAAGAGTTTGATTTCTCACAAAATCCTGACGAACCTTGTGTGTACAAGAAGGTTAGTGGGAGTGCAGTCGTATTCCTAGTATTATATGTCGATGACATCTTACTTATAGGAAACGATATATCAGTTTTACAGACAGTTAAGATTTGGTTGTCCAAAAACTTTCTCCATGAAAGACCTGGGAGAAGCAACCTATATCCTTGGGATTAGAATCTATAGAGATAGATCAAAACGGTTGCTTGGTCTTTCGCAGTCTACATATATAGACCGAGTGCAAAAAGGGTTTAGCATGTCAGAATCCAAGAAAGGTTACCTTCCCATCAGGTATGAGATCAACCTTTCAAAGTCTATGTGTCCGCACACAGAAGACGAGAGGATTTGCATGAATAAGATTCCCTATGCATCCGCGATAGGATCTATCATGTATGCTATGTTATGTACTAGGCCTGATGTATCATATGCTCTGAGTGTCACGAGCAGATACCAGTCAGATCCAGGTATGGATCACTGGGCGACTGTCAAGACAATTCTTAAGTACTTAAGAAGAACTAAGGATGTGTTCCTAATATATATGGAGAAGGAGATATTGTAATACGTGGGTATACAGATGCCAGTTTCCAGACAGATAAGGATGACTCCAAATCTCAGTCTGGATACGTATTTATTTTGAATGGAAGCGCAATAAGTTGGAACAGTTCCAAACAAGACACTGTAGCGGATTCTACCACGGAAGCAGTTTGGATCAAGAAGATCGTCTCAGAACTTGATGTGGTTCCAACCATTGATGAAGCAGTGCCGGTTTACTGCGACAACAATGGAGCTATTGCACAAGCAAAGGAACCAAAGTCTCATCAGCGATCCAAACACGTGCTTCGACGCTATCATCTGATCAGAGAGATTATAAGTAGGAATGACATACAAATTGAGAGAGTTCCCACTGAAAGGAATATAGCGGATCCTTTAACTAAGGCCTTGCCTCAAAACAAGTTTAAGGGTCATGTTAGAGCCTGTGGTATTGGATACCGTAGCGATTGGCATTAGGCCAAGTGGGAGTTTGTTAGTGATATGAGAGAAGTGTCCTAAGGCAATCGCCTTATGATGTAAACATTTATTTTAATAAATGATAATTCACTATTTGAGTATACATGTTTTGTGTATTTGATTGGGATCTTAAACTCATCTACTGAATGTCCGCAATACAACTCACAGCATAAGAGAATTTGTGATGGGATCACAACTAGTGATTATCTCTAATGTGCAATTGTGAAGTGTTGAAATTATCCCTAGTCGATGAATTGATAAAAACGGACACTATCAATTCTGTTGAGACTAGCATGGGTTATTCTCTAATCAGCTGATTCTCACTAGCTGGTGACATTGGGATGTCCGGAGATAAACATGGATGCTAGTTAAGGGAACTAGTTCATTGGAGTGACTAGCTGTAAGACTTCATATGGGAATCTACATGTAGATATGTCAATGAAGTTCTTACTGAGGCTTAAGTGCGATGTTCCTTTGACTTGCGGTGTTCAAGTCATCTTGGTCATGGAGACTTATACTTTAACATCTTAAGCAAGCATCTCCAAGGAGGTGTGGACCCGGGATGGTTGGGTATAAGCCGAAGTGCTCGAAGATGTTTGAACAGCCTACAAAGGATTCACCACTCCTTGCGAGGAGATGTATACCCAGGCCTATCGTCGGATTGTTACTCAGAAATCTCTGGCCAGAGTATATCATGTTTAGAGTGCGAGTCTCTAAAATACATGAGAGTAATTAGAAATCCAATGGACGAGAAAGACACTACTTGGGCTAGGTGTGACGTAGTCAGCCTAGTGGGGACTGACACCATAGACCGTGTCCTGAACCAAGTGGGTATAAGGTGGTGAAGGGAATGGGGCACGATTCATTAGAGCTGCTGAAGGGTTTCAGAATAATTTCTTCTGAGGTCAAACCGTTGATCTTTCGATTAATTGGGGATCATGATGTACTACTAGGTGCCACTCATGATCGTTCTATAATTAATGGGTTAATTATAGACGGCTAACATAAATCGAAAGCCTATTTAGTCACACGCACTACGAGTAATCCGAGGGATTTAAAACGAGTTGAAAATTGGATTTTCCGATCAAGAGAAATAAGTCGAATCTGAGTTAGTCAGAGGCGCAATGGAAGCTAAAAATAGCTAAGTCTTTTGAAGGCTTTTTGGGCGAATTAAATGAGTTTAATTCGCGGCGTATCGGGTTGGTTTGGCAGGCCAAAGAGGGTGTCAAAACCCCCTTTGGTGGCCGGCCACAATAAGAGGAGAAAACCAATTAATTTTGGTTTAATTAATAAAATAAATCTAGTGCGATTTGTTTTATAAATTATGGATAAATAAATTTGTATAAAGAAATTTATATAAATAAAATTTATAGAAATTTATTCTTTTATGGAAGATTAAAATAATCCATGAATTGATTTATTTTAATTTTATAAAATCAATTATGAATTGATTTTTTCATAATAAGAAAGTTTATAAATTTCTTATAAAATTTATTCCATAATAAAAGGAGAGATTAATTAGTTTTATTATAAAGTTAGTTATAATAAAATTCATAAGAGAATTTATAGGATAAATTTCTTATGATAACTAATTAGTTTTATTATAAAGTTAGTTATAATAAAACTTGGTTTAAACGGAATAATTCATAAGAGAATTTATAGGATAAATTTCTTATGATAATTAATTAGTTTTATTATAAAGTTAGTTATAATAAAATTCATAAGAGAATTTATAGGATAAATTTCTTATGATAACTAATTAGTTTTATTATAAAATTAGTTATAATAAAACTCGGCTTAAACGGAATAATTAATAAGAAAATTTATAAGATAAATTTCTTATAACTAATTCCGTTAATTCCGTTAATTCGGTTTAGAGGGAGACTTAGCAAAGGAGTTGCTACTATATAAAGGAACCAAAGGCTAGCCCTTATTCCCAATAAAGAGATTAATTATTCTCTCCCTCTCTCTCTTAATCTCTCCTCTCCTCCTTCTTCCTCTCTTCCCTTAGGGCCGGCGCCCACCCATTCTTGGAGTCCTAGGGCCGGCGCCCACTTGGTGGCTTAGGGCCGGCACAAACTCTATCCAAGGTGGTGGTTGCTTGCCGTGAGCATTGAAGAAGAAGGAGAACCCGAACACGAAGAAGAAGAAGCGGATAGCGACTCCTCTCTTCCCGGAATTCGATTCCGTTACTTCGTTGATTAGTTTTCCATTGTTTTTCTCTTGTTCTTCTAGTTGTGCCTTCCGAGAATCTAGTAGTTCTCGTCGGCACAAAACTCGTGACTTTGCGAAGTCATCCCGAAGAGAACTCGGCGTGGACGCGAATAGAGGCGGAGCTTCCAAGGGATACTACGGTTGGATCTCGTCCCTTACTTCGAGTTACGAGAGGTACTTGGTAAATTTGTTTACTTTTCCGCAAAGTTTTATTTTATGATTATGTCAACACAATGTAAGGTTGCATGCTAGATACGAAGTTAAAATAATTTAGGAAATTATTTTATGCAAACTCTTCCGCTGCACGTAAAAATTTTGAATTTTACGAACTCGTATCCTTGTCGACATGCACCCGGTCCCAACAGTACCGCAACCTATAGGGCTGGAACAAACGTCTGCATACAAAGAAAACAGAAACAACATCAAGAGTAGTGTACTGGTACGACTTACGACAAAACAAAATGAAACAAGGGCCTCCATGACACACAAAAGTACAACTATACTGCCATGTAAACCACCCAATATAACATGAATACAACAGCGGAAACGAAAATACAAAATTAACAGAAAGAGGATACCAACATGTACTCCATGAAAATACCAAGACAAACCCCGAGAATCGTCTCAATAATACAAGAGCTGGGACAGGCCGTCGGGCACTCCAGTTCACCATCCTGAAATAAAAACAAGGAGCTAACGGGATGAGTCATAGAACTCAGTGGATAACTCATCATATATGCAGGATAGTCTACGCTAGCAACAGAGTAACAGACTATCGAAATAACACATGTACAGGCAGTGATAAGTGCAATTGAAAGAGAGAATAGAAAATACCATACCAACGTAGTAGAGTCACCAAAGAAACCAGACATAAGGGTCTCCTGTATGTGCATGTTAATCATATGCAACATCTAAGTATAGCAAGCACGAGTAATGCAAAATATGCGTATGCACAAGGTGCAATGACATGGTCACCCCTGCCGTCGGTCAGACATCGTCACCTATATACGGGAGGAAGCTGAGCGGAGGCCACCCTCCGACGTAGGGCTGTGATTGCCGTCCGTACCCTACCATCACTGCTCCTGAGCGATCGGGTAGACGGAATGCTGCCGGTGTAACACCCCTACTCCATGACCTATCCTGGTGATATCTCTATCAGCCCCAGGCCATCTCTGGAGGATATCTCTATCTGAGTGTTACCCCTACCCCAAGTATATAAATGGGGGAGAGACTTCTGTCTCTCATCTCCTGGTATATGGACTACTCAAGGAGGGACCTCTGCCTGCTACCACGCTCTGATTCACTAACCTATGAGTGCATGAGCGGAGCAGCACAGAGCACACTACCCAATACTCCGTCAACCACTAACCCATGAGTGGTCGTATGGGTAGGTCAGTATGACTGTTGACCTGACTCACCCACAAAGGGGACCCCTGATCGACAGTGATGCACAGTGCACGATGATGCATGACACTGATCAAACAACATCCACTATCTAGTCCACCTATATCAACATGATATGCAAGGATCGTAGATAATGCACCATAACCTAAGTCCTAAAGGTATAGGTATCACATGCCAGGTATGGCATAAGCAGTATCAGCAAGACAAATAGAAGAGTTATATTACAATCTATTACTCTATCGCTAAACAAAGCATATCAAGCATATATCTATGACTAATCTAAAAGAAGAGTCAGAGATACCCGTCTCCAATGTAGTAGATCGTAAGCGAAGAGAAATCCCCCGTCTGAAATAATATTCGTTGTAAATGGAATTCAAATAGCCGAGTCAATAACCTGTGTCACAACCCATAATTTTAGCTATTTATGAATCTAATAATTAGATTAGATACCAAGATAATCCGGGTTAATCAAATCAAACCCTAAGTTCAATTAGAATTAATCAATTGAACCAAAATAACTCATCTAACTTCTCACAGTACATCACCTAGGTCCAATAAGAACAACTTCCCAATCCACCCGCTGATTAGTTAGTTGAAATGGAAACCCTAGGACTCCTCTACTGGAGACTAAATCAAAAACCTAGTGATTACCAACTGGAATAGATCTATCAACGAGCACCCAGAGCAACCCACGGCAACAAGAAATCCAAGCAAGAACAGAAACTAAAAATCAAACAATTCCTACATTCCAAACCCCAAATCGATCCAAACCTTCGCAACCCGAACACACACACAGAAATCAACCACAAAATGCTGACAAACATAACAGTCACTCCCCTCTGATCCAACTCACGTCAGCAAAAGGAAGAATCAAGAGCAAACTGCAAATTCCAAATCTCGGATCAAAACCAACAGAAGTAAACTCTGAGAAGATCCCACAGCGAATACAACAAAGAGATATAAGAACACATGAATCGAAGCAATAATCCAAGCACAGAACATCTCCGATCTATGAACTGCTTACATAGAGTAGTTCTTACCAAGATCCGCACTAAATTTTGAAATCCCTGGACCCTCTATGCCTCGGCTCCACCACACGCAACACAAAATGACCTTGAGGCCAGATCTGAGAAAAACCATGCTCCAAACCCTAGATCTCCATCCTACGCTAGTTGCTAGAGGGGGGGGGGGTGAATAGCACTTTGACGATTCTTTCTCTACAAGATTGTTAGCACAATACAAAAATACAATAAACAATAAGAAATCCAATGCTAACAAGAAGAGTTTACTTGGTATCCACCCCTAAAGGTGACTAATCCAAGAATACTTCGGTGGATCACTCCCCGGATACCCTCCGGCTAGCCCTTGTTGCTCCTTGTGGGTGGAGAAATCTCGCCACAACACCTAGACAATATCTGAGCTCTTAGACTACTATTTGGCTCTTATCCAAAGCCAAATTCGTCAGAGATCCCAGCCAAAACGAAGCCCTCTTAAATAGGACTTACTTTCTGTTTGGCCACCACCAGTCGACTGCCCCCACTCAAATTCGACCGTTGACACTCAACGTTCGAATTCTGGGAGCTACCAGTCGACTGCCCCCAGAGCAGTCGACTGGTCCAGGGTCAGAAGGCTACTGTGAGTTTCAAAACTTGCTAGCAGTCGACTGCTACATTACCAGTCGACTGCCCAGCTTACCTAAGCTCTCTTCCTCACTCCAACAACCCTCGTCGACATGTGCCTTCAAGCATACTCCCATGGCTTGCTCCTTGAAGTCCTTTTCCACTGGCTATCGTCTCTCGGATGCGCACTCAAGTCCTCGACTTGCCTCCATGCCACCCTTCACGTGTGTCCCTTGAAGTCCACTTCCCGGCTTGCCCTTGGAGTCATCTTCCCTCGGCTCTCGTCCCTTCATGACTCAGCTGACTTTTCACCAGTAGCCTTGACTATTTCCTTTGCGCCCTCTTTGTCTTCGGCTCCCGCCCCTCGGATGCACACAAGCCTCTAGCTTGTCTCCATGCCATTCTTCACGCATGCCTCGAAGTTCGCACCCCTCGACTCATCATCCCTGCTATCCAAGGTCCCTCGGGTGCACACAAGCCTCCAGCATGTCTCCATGCCACCCTTCACCATACCGAAGTCGTCTAGCTAAGTTCATATGTGTAACCTGCACATCCTGCACACTCACATACACATATTAGATTACAAGGGAAAACCTAACTTAAACCCTTTGCCCAAACATCAAAACACATGGTCACTCCGGACCAAAGATTGACCCAACAGGGAGGAGCTAGAGAGGGTTCGAGGCCAGGCCCCACCTCAGCCTTCTACCCATAGGCCGTAGTCTAGTGTTGCTCTTTTCTATTTTCTTCGTGTAGGCGTAGGCCAAGTCAATATTTATGAATGCTAATTCTCCTTTTTGGCGTCTCTGTACTTGTACACTTCTGCCCATGTTTTTGAGCGTGTAGAGCTCGTAGGCAATCTGAATGGGAATGCTCACCTGCCCCTCCTTGGTCAGCGAGTGCGCATAAGGCTAGGGCCTCTATGTATCAATTGCTTCGGAAAGAACGCAATTTGAGCGCCTAGGACTATGCGAGTGGCACGGTAAAGCACGCAATGCTTCCCCCGGGTTCCTTTCTTTGGCGAGTATGGCGGAGACATCCAGGACCGTGGTGATTCGGCGAACCATCCTGCAATCAGCTGGAGTGCTCCTGATCAAGAAGTTAGGTCCTCGTAATCATGAAGACTTAGAGGCTCGTAGTCTGTATGCAGGCCCGAAGTAAGGCGTTTGGTTCAGGCAGCGCCCAGGGTCCGAGGACTAAGCTGGGCGAGAGCAAAGGCTGATTTCGACCTGGTGGCGGCAGCAAGAGTCGAACTGCTTGATCAGAGACTTCTCAAGGAGCATGAACCGCTACGCGTCCGCCTGAGAACCGATCCGAGGCTTCCTGGTCGGGGACATCCTAGGGAGCGTGGGTCGCCGCGCGTCCCCCTGAGAGTCGATCTGAGGCTTCCCGGTCGGGGATATCTCAGGGAGAGTGGGTCGCCACGCGTCCCCCTGAGAGCCGATCCGAGGCTTCCCGGTCAGGGACATCTCTGGGAGCGTGGGTCACCACGCGCCCCCCTGAGAGCCGATCCAAGGCTTCCCGGTCAGGGACATCTCAGGGAGCGTGGGTCGCCACACGTCCCCCTGAGAGCTGATCCGAGGCTTCCCAGTCGGGGACATCTCAGGGAGCGCGGGTCGCCACGCGTCACCCTGAGAGCTGATCGAGGCTTCTCGGTCGGCGACATCCCAGGGAACGCGGGTCGCCATGCATCCCCGTGAGAGACTATACGAGGCTTCCCGGTCAGGGACCTCCCAGGGAGCGTGGGTCACCACATGTCCCCCTGAGAGCCGATCTGAGGATTCTCGGTCGGGGACATCTCAGGGAGCGTGGGTCACCACGCGTCCCCCTGAGAGCCGATCCGAGGCTTCCCGGTCGGGGACATCCCAGGGAGCGCGGGTCGTCACGCGTCCCCCTGAGAGCCGATCCGAGGCTTCCCGGTCAAGGACATCTCAGGGAGCGCGGGTCGCCACGCGTCCCCCTGAGAGCCGATCCGAGGCTTCCCGGTTGGCGACATCCCAGGGGCGCGGGTCACCATGCATCCCCCTGAGAGCCGATCCGAGGCTTCCCGATCGGAGACATCTCAGGGAGTGCGGGTCGCCACGCGTCCCCTTGAGAGCCGATCCGAAGCTTCCCGGTCGGGGACATCTCAGGGAGCGTGGGTCGCTACGCGTCCCCCTGAGACCCGATCCGAGGCTTCCCGGTCGGGGATATCTCAGGGAGCGTGGGTCGCCACACGTCTCCATGAGAGCCGATCCGAGGCTTCCCGGTCGGGGACATCTCAGGGAGAGTGGGTCGCCACGTGTCCCCCTGAGAGCCAATCCGAGGCTTCCCGGTCGAGGACATCTCAGGGAGCGTGGGTCACAACCGTCCCCTTGAGAGCCGATCCGAGGCTTCCCGGTCGGGGACATTTCTGGGAGCGTGGGTCGCCACACGTCACCCTGAGAGCCGATCCGAGGCTTCCCGGTCGGGGACATCTCAGGGAGCGTGGGTGGCCACGCGTCCCCCTGAGGGCTGATCCGAGGCTTCACGGTCAGAGACATCTCAGGGAGCGTGGGTCGCCATGCGTCCCCCTAAGTGCCAATCCGAGGCTTCCTGGTTAGGGGCATCTCAGGGAGCGTGGGTCACCACGCTTCCCCCTAAGGGCCGATCCGAGGCATCCCGGTCAGGGACATCTTAGGGAGCGTGGGTCATCACGCGTCCCCCTGAGAGCTGATCCGAGGCTTCCCGGTCGGGGACATCTCAGGGAGCGTGAGTCGCTACGGATCCCCATGAGAGCCGATCCGAGGCTTCCCGGTCAGGGACATCTTAGGGAGCGTGGGTCGCCGCGCGTCCCCCTGAGAGCCGTTCCGAGGCTTCCCGGTCAGGGACATCTCAATGAGCGTGGGTCGCCACGCGTCCCCCTGAGAGCCGATCCAAGGCTTCCTGGTCGGGGACATCTCAAGGAGCGTGGGTCGCCACGCGCCCCCTTGAGAGCCGATCCGAGGCTTAGTGGGAACGGATCTCGATTTACAGTTTGCGCGGAGCGAGCCGCTATCTTGTTCCTGAGAAGGTTAGACTTTCCTCGAATGCATGAAGGTTGTAGAATGTGTCTTTTTCCCTTATCCTCGAAAGTAAGAACTTCCTAGGGCGGGCATGCTGAAAACCCTGCACACCCCTTTTTAAACAGCGCTCGACCGGTCTGCCTACCACCCAGTCAATCTCTTGGGCATACCAGGCGGCCTTGCCGGGAGTAAATCACGAGTGGTTGTCGTGCTAATGGCACGTGAGAACCTCCATGAGGCCCCTCACTCAGGGGTAACCGAGAGGAGCTCGTACTCCTCGGGATTGTCAGTCATCTTGCCCTAGTTAGGATCCTCCCTCTCCGCTTCCGATCAGGCTACTAGGTCCCTCCTTCTAGCGCCAAATTTGATCCTGTCACGAAGCGAGGTGGTGGTCCCCAGGGACAGATGGTGTCCCGGGCGGTACGAGCCACCAAGGTGGCGTCGCCCTGGCCCCAAGCTGGCTCTCGCCTGTAAAAGAGTGACCGTTAGCAAACCCGCCAGGGGGTTTCCCCGGCCAGGCACTCCGATAGTCAAGTTAGTATTCGCAGCAAATATAGGGGAGCTGAATTGAAATGCAGTAGTAGATGGGAGAGCTTGCGCGCGCATACCTGTGGGAGGTGGAGTGAAGGATTTATATAGCCGGGGAGGACTGACAACCCCTGTCCGTGATTGACAAGACAGGGGTGTGGCATCTGTCAGCCCGTATGAGAGCACTAGGGAGCGGCGTGGCCGGGCGCGGGGTGCTCACGCAGTACAAGAGTACAGGATTGGCGGCCTGGCCGCAAGATGCGTCAGAGTCGAGTTAGGCGTTTCGTACCCCGACATTAGGGTCGTACCCTGGATAGGATGATATAGGGGACATAGGGACGAAATAGTCCGTGCCCTGAGCGCCGACCGGCAGGTCCGGGTGTCGAGGACCGGGTCGGGCAACGGCCAGGGAGCATGGATAGCCACGCGTCCGATTGGGAGTGCTGAGGCGCAGAATATTCCCTGAGTCGGGGGTTTACCGAGACATGCCTGGCTGATTCGGCTAAGTGTCCGATTCATGGGAGCGTGGGCTGTCACACGTCCGACTGGAGCGCACGACCTAGGTCTAGGTTAGAAAACGGGTTGAGGTAGCTTGGCCAGGAGAGGCTAAGGGTTGGCTCGCCCGACCTTGCTCGTTGCCGGCTGAACAGTGCCTCGGGGGGCCTCCGGGCTCAAGGGCACTCGGGTGATGTCTTTGCTGACCCGCCTGTTGGGACTCTGTGGCACCAGGTTGGCTGGCTGAGCGGGCCGGCTCACCCGTAGACAAGGTCAGGATCAAAATACATCTGATTTAAATGAAAAATGTGTCATATATCCACTGAATTGGACAAACTGCAATATTAGCATTGTCCAATAATTTATTATTTGACTAAGATATATATAAGGAGTAAGAGCAACGAAAGATGACAAATTGGCACATAAAACATAAATAACACCATGTTTATTTCTTTATTATTTTCTTTCCAAGGTTCCCACTCTTAGTCATTTTATCTTTTCACTCAAGTAAATTCATCTTAAAGTACTTATATTGTTCCAATTGGCCTAGTAGTTGCATTCTCAAGAGCTCCATCACTTTCAAATATCCTTGAAATGTCAAAATCTGAAAATTTGAAATCATATCCTTGTTAAGGAGGATATTGCTCGGCTTAAGATCAAGATGGATGACCCTCAACAGAGAGTCTTGATGCAAGTATAGGAGTCCACGAGCAATCCCAATTATTATTTTCAGAATCTTTTGCTAATTTAGCTATGAACTTGTTGTTTTATCTGGGCATATTTCCTTAGGATTAGATAAATAAATTGCTACCGATGTCTAGCCATTTATGATGACAATTGAATTTAATGTAAGCAAATATACTGACCATAAATGAAGGCGTCTAAGCTTTTATTTTCCATGTATTTCATCTCCTTCAACACACGAGCCCAAAAGTGGAACAAGATTTTTATGTTATAACTTGGTTATTAGTGAAATTTCATGTTGGAACTTATTTGGGCCTTGTGAAGAGTATCTCGATAGTGTAATCTTTTGCCCATCTTGCAACTGACCCTGATAGTATAACTAATTTCAGATTTGTGGTTTGAAAGATAGAAGTCTTTTCCACAATATTAGAAATCTGACCTGGTAAGCAACACCAAATCCTCCTTCACCGAATTAATTTTCATCAGAGAAATCATTTGTTACGTTTTTTATTGTCGATAAGTCGTAGGAAGGTAGAATCCCTATGTTGATTAGATCTGGCACAAAGATCAGACCATTAATTATTTAGAGGGATTCTTCCATCAGGATTTTTGTGTTGAACTATATTGAGATAAAATGGAATGAGAGACTCACCTACTCCAGTATTATGCAGAAGAGAATCCTCAGAGTCGTTCATGATAGACTTTGCTGCTCTGTTTCTCTTCATCCACACGAATACGATTACACAGAATAGCTGCAGCAACAACGGAATGGTTATCGCCAACACCTTCCACTTTGAAGTAATTGACGATTCTGCAGGGAAAAAACAAGGTAGATGATCATATCGTGCTACATCACGGCCTTGCTTAAATATTGCTAGATTTGTTTCATGGATTTCTGCTGACCACAATTATTGGCATGAACTCCATCGGCGCAATACACATAAATGTCAAGGTAGTTTCATTGAAGCCACACCTCCCGCCGCTCTCCGAGCACGGCTCGCAGTCGACCGCCGACCAGCTGAGCAACAAACCTTTGCCCAAACTCTCGTTGAAGTTGCCACCCCGAGAAAAGGAGTGCACCGGCTCGACATACAGTGTACAACCGGCGTCAGCAAAATCATGCTGGCTGCTAGATCTGTCATACTCCCCGCCGAAGTAGGCACCAGGCTGACAATCGATCTGCCTTACCTCATGCCTCGTGAAGTTACGATCATCGGAGCTGATAGGGTTGGAAAACCCGCATCTGGTATAGGGGATGAAGAAGTCGGGATAACCGTTTATCTCGGCTCCAGGCCCTCCGTCGAGGATCGCACTCGAGAAGGTCAGGCCCTCCCCTGAGAGGGAGGATCCCGAGAGCATCCCGGGAAATGGCAAACCTGAAGACCCCTGAGCCCGCCTCTGGAGGCGGAGTCCCCGCAATTACCGACCTCGGGAGCCCTGGTGGCCGCAACTAACGGAAGAGTAATAATGACGCAGACTATTTCAAAAGAATATCCCTCTATCCCCGAAAGTGGCGGACGCGGCCTAAATCTCAAAAACGTGACCGTCATAAGGGAGGCACGATCAGTCGGCCTGCCCGAGTATAAGAGGTAGTTCAATCCCGCCGGTAAGGGGATTATTATCTTTCATTTCTGCACATTTCCTTTTCTTTCTTGGCACCATCTTTCGGCCACCTTACTAACTTGAGCGTCGGAGTGGACTCCGCCGGCCCCTTGCCGGCGTGTCCCCTATCGCCTGTGTTACTCTCGCAGGATTCCCTCATTCCTCGGTGGCGTAGCAACCTCCGCAGGGGCTGACCCTCAGTAACCGATCATCGTCGACGACTCCTTTCGGAACAAATTTGGCGCCGTCTGTGGGAAACAAAATAGCACCTGAAAGAGCATCGATGGCAGGATCGGAGGAACAACCCCTCACCCTCACGCGGGAGGAATTTAACCGCCGGGTGGCTAACGCCGTCAAAGAGGCCTTGGAACAACACCAAATCGAACTGGCGACCCTGCGACCAGCAGGTCCGGCGAGGGAAGAGATCCCTAGAATCTCAGTCTCGCCCCCCAGCAGGTCCATGACCCCTGTGGTGCAACGTGACGGCGCGGACCAGGGTCCCCGAAGAGAATCCCCTATGGAGGGGGAAAAGGCCCACTCGGTAGCCTCTAGTGCCCAGAGGCATGAGGATGGACTGGGAAAGAAGGATGAACTCCAGATGACTCCATCCACCCCTTTCTCGTTAGAGATTGTGGAAAACCCCATGCCAAAGCAGTTCCGCAGGCCGGGGATCCCTGAGTACGATGGGAAGACGGATCCAAAAGATCATGTCTTTAAGTTCGAAAATGCAGCGCTTCTGCACCAATGTACCGATGGAGTAAAGTTCCGGGTGTTTTTGAACACCTTGTCTGGCGCAGCGCAACGGTGGTTTCAGAGGCTGTCTCAAGGTTCCATCAACTCCTTCGTAGAGTTCAGAACGGCTTTCCTCCACCATTTCGCGAACAGCCGGCGCTACCAGAAGACAGCGCTCAACCTGCTCGCTCTTAAGCAAAAACCCAAGGCGCCGCTCAAGGAGTACATACAGAGGTTCAACCGAGTGGCACAGGATGTACCCAGCACAACATCGAAGATACTCGTTAGTGTTTGCACCCAAGGGCTCGCGGAAGGAGACTTCTTTCGATCCTTGGTGAAGAAGCCCCCCGCTAGTTTCGATGACTTGCTAGGATGTTCAGTCAAGCATGTCAACGTAGAGGAAGTACAGCACGCTCGGCGCAAGGATCCAGTCGGGGCTCCACCTCTCGCCGCCCCTCGATCGGAAAGGAAGGAGCCACTAGCTCCGACGAGGGGAAAAGACCTACCACCCGGAAGGGACCACTGGACTAGCAAGCGTCGATTGGTGGAGACAGTAGACGTCGAACCACTAGAGGCATTCCTCAAGTACTGCAGCTTTCACGGTAGTTCGACGCATTCCACAGAAGAGTGTCATGCCCTGAGAAAGAAGTTCCCTGAGGAAGCAGATACCAAACCACGGAGGAAATGGAACAAGTCAGGGTATCACGGAAAGTCGCCCCGACGAAGCCCTTCCCCCCGACGATGTACTGCCAGGGAAAATGAAGCCCGACCATGGTCCCGTTCGCGATCCCGAGGCAGGAGGCGGGGACTTGCGCCCCGGAGATCTCCCTCCTTGGAAAGAGATCCCCAAAAGGGCAAAGCTCCTGTGCGAGGCCCCCCTCGGGCCATGTAGGGGTCATCTCCGGAGGACCTACCGGGGGCGACTCTAACCGAGCCCGGAAGTCGTACACCCGATGTTTGGAAAATTACTCAATTGGGACATGCCGGAGCCTGGGGGCGGGCCTGACTATCTCATTTGGGCCATTCGATCTCGAAGAAGTAGAAGCTCCACACGAGGACGCCATAGTGATTGTGGCTCGCATCGCCAATTATGAGGTAAAGCGCATCTTCGTAGACACAGGGAGCTCCGTGAATGTTCTGTATAAAGCGGCTTGGGAGCAGATGCAGATAGACGAGGATGAATTGATCCCGTCCGCGACCCCCTTGTTTGGTTTCAGGGATATCGCGTACAGCAATTGGGACAGATTACCTTGTCACTCTCGCTGGGCAATGATAGGCTCGAAAGAACCCGGAGGACTCCTTTCCTAATTGTAGACGTGCCTTCCTCCTATAATGTCATCTTGGGTCGACCAGCGCTCAGTACCTTCTAGGTGGTGGTCTCTGTATACCACCAGAAGTTCAAGTTCCCGGTGGGTGACCGAGTGGTGGAAGTTCGAGGAGATCAGCTTGTTTCGCGAAGGTGTTATAGCGGGGAGGTCAGGACCGAGTCTCGGAAAAATCCCCGGGGACTGGAGGAATAGTTGCGGCAGAGGTCTTAGCCTAGCTAAGGGACTCGGTTCCTAATGTCCTGGTAAGATCCGGAGTTTATTTTGTACAATTGTCCATGTCTTGCCGTGAGTGTGCAGCCGAATCAAGCAATAAAATGAAAAGCTTTCTTTCAAAATAACAAAGGCGCGCCCAAGAATTTAAAACCCTAAAGCCCCGCGGTCCAACCGACGCCCAGGGTACTTAGGCTTGGCTCGGGACCTACGCGCCCGTCCAAGTAATTTAAAACCCTAATTCCCCGCGGTCCAGCCGACGCCCGGGGTACTTAGGCTTGGCCCGGGACCTACGCGCCCGTCCAAGTAATTTAAAACTCTAATGCCCCGCGGTCCAGCCGACGCCCGGGGTACTTAGGCTTGGCCCGGGACCTATGCGCCTGTCCAAGTAATTTAAAAACACTAATACCCCGCGGTTCAGCTTACGCTCGGGATACTTAGGCTTGGCCCGGGACCTACGCGCCCGTCCAAGTAATTTAAAACCCTAATGCCCCGCGGTCCAGCCGACGCCCGGGGTACTTAGGCTTGGCCCGGGACCTACGCGCCCGTCCAAGTAATTTAAAACCCTAATGCCCCGCGGTCCAACCAACACCCGGGGTACATAGGCTTGGCCCGGGACCTCTACGCCCGTCCAAGTAATTTAAAACCCTAATGCCCCGCGGTCCAGCCGACGCCCGGGGTACTTAGGCATGGCCCGGGACCTACGCGCCCGTCCAAGTAATTTAAAACCCTAATGCCCCGCGGCCCAACCGACGCCCGGGCTACTTAGGCTTGGCCCGGGACCTACGTGTTGAAAATCGAAATTTTAAAGGGCTTAGTTGTAATTTCCCAAACTTGAAGGGGTTGTTTGCAAAAAGCCAAAAATTAAGTTAATAAAACTAACTCTCTCTCATTAACTCCTTCATCTTCCTTCATCGTCGTTTTCCCCTCTGCCCGACGCCGAAAAAACCGCCGAACCCTAGCCGACGCCCGACGCCGCACCGAGTGACACCGTCGCCCTCCGACTGCTTCTCCTTCTTCTTCTTTCGTCTTCTCCGGCGCGCTACGGCCTCGAGTGGAAGCCTAGCCGATGCCGTTGGCCTTGCCAGCCAATGCCGAACGCTCGCCAACCTTCGTACTGGTAAGTCCTCGGTTGTGACTTTCTTGTCCTCAGATTCCTTTGGTGGTTTTTGAATGTGTTCTTGGGTTTGATTTCTGATGTGAGTAGGTGTAGTGTTTTTCCCCTATCCTTTTCAATCTGCCGTGAGTTGGTGTCGGCGGGCGAAGAGGAATCGGAAGGAACTTGTTTCCTGTTCGATCCATTGTCGTGAGTGTCTGCCAAAATCTCTTTTGTTTTTGGTGTTCTTCCGGTGTTGCAAAGTTTGACTTTTTGCTTAATCTGTATCGTATTTGCCCTTGATTATGTGCTAGATGTCAGTTTTGCACCATGATTTCTTCTCCTTGCACAGAATACTTTGTAAACACAAGTTGATCAATATAGATAGTTCTTCATCATCTTATTTCCCTTTTCAGCCAAACAATAGAAGTGGGAAGACTACACGTAGCATTTCCACTTTGTGTTGGTGCAGGCAGCACCTAAGTCGAACCTGGATTTTGATACTGACAAAGGGATCAAGAGTTAAGATATTATGTTAATCTAACATGTTTACTAAGTGTACAGGAAAGAAGCCCTAGGTACACTAGGCATCGAAGTCCTGGTCGAGGACTGGGCACGAAGCCCTGGTAAGGAGCTGGGCACCGAAGACCTGCTCGGAAGGTGGGCACGAAGTCCTGGTCGAGGACTGGGCATGAAGCCCTGGCAAGGAGTTGGGCACCGAAGACCTGCTCGGAAGGTGGGCACGAAGTCCTGGTCGAGGACTGGGCACGAAGCCCTGGCAAGGAGCTGGGCACCGAAGACCTACTCGGAAGGTGGGCACGAAGACCTGGTCAGGTGCATCGGGAAAAAGTCCAACCGGAGGAGCCGGTTGGCAAAAGGTAAAATCTCCTGAGAGGAGTAGGTGAGGACGCGCTCCCGTCGAGGGAACAGTAGGCGTTGGCTCGACCTAGGGTTCCATTTGGGAGACCCGAAGTCAGAACCAAGATAGCTAAAGCTGTATAAACCTAACATTTCTTGCCTTGTTTGTTGTGGAACTGACCTTGGATGTAGGGACCAAAGGAACGTGATTCTGCAGCTCAGAACGCCCCAAAGGAGATGGGCTGCAGCTGGGCTAGGCGCCCGGGAGGTCCCGGGCGCCCAAGGCCAAAGCCAAACGAGCAGTTGAGCAAGAATCGCTTCGGAAGCTCACTGGGCCGGGCACCCTGATGGTCCCGGGTGTTGGGATCGGGTGCATGTTGACATGGATGCGGGTTCGTAATTTTAAAAATAATTACGTGCAGCGAAAGGTTTAACATAAATAATTTCTCTAATTATTTAACCACACATCTAAGCATGCAATTTTATCTTGTGTAGACATGATCATATATTTAAAAATTTTGCAGAAACATAAACTAATTTACGTATTACTTCGCGTAACTCGAAGGAAGGGACGAGATCCAACCGTAAGCGTCCCTTAGAAGCTCCGCCTCTATTCGCGTCCACGCCGAGTATCTTTGGGATGACTTCGCAAAGCCATGAGTTTTGTGTTCTCGAGAACTACTAGATTCTCCGAGAACGCGACAAGAAAAACCAAGAGAGAAGTCGGAAGACAAACCACAAAAGGATGGCCGGCTGGTGCTCCTTCTTGGGGTTGGTTGGCGCATGGCAAGAAGGGGAGAAGAGAAGGAGAGAAAGAGTGGGAGAGAGTCTATGCCTTCATCTCTTCAATTGTTTTCCAAGCCTTGCCTTGGGTCCTTTATATAGTAGCCTCTCAACCATCAAGCCTCTCAAATATGGAATAACTTATTCCATCTTGCCAAGTTTGATTTTATATCATGGTTAAAATCATATTTTAATTCATGATAAAAATCAATCAAGTCTCTTCTCTTCTATGGAATAAATTTCCTTATCATGGTAAATCAATCCATGATTGATTTTATAAAATAAACCAATCCATGGTTCATTTTAATTTCCATGAAGAAATAAACCAAACCTTTGTTTATTATAAAACAAACCACACTTGGTTTATTTTATAAATTGATCCAAAACTTGGTTCTCTCCCTTTGTTGTGGCCGGCCAAGCAAAGAGGATGGAGGCCCTCTTTGGTCGGCCCATCCAAGCCACGCCCCAATGAATTAAACTTATTTAATTCATCTATTAAGTCTTCAAAAGACTTAGCCATTTTACGCTTCCGATGCGTTTCTGATAAATTCAGATTCGACTTATCGTTTGGCTCAACCAAACCTAATCTCTCTTGATTGGAAAATCCAATTTTCAACTCGTTTAAAATCCCTCAGATTACTCGTAGTGCGTGTGACTAAATAGGCTTTCGATTTATGTTGGCCGTCTATAATTAATCAATTATAGAACGATCATGAGTGGCACCTAGTAGTACATCATGATCCCCAATTAATCGAAAGATCAACGGTTGACCTCAAAAACAATTCTGAAACCCTTCAGCAGCTATAATGAATCGTGCCCCATTCCCTTCACCATCTTATACCCACTTGGTTCAAGACATGGTCTATGTGTGTCAGTCCCCACTAGGTTGACTACGTCACACCTAGCCCAAGTAATGTTTTCTCATCCTACGGATTCTAATTACTCTCATGTATTTAAGAGATTCATACTCTGAACATGTCATGCTCTGGCCAGAGGCTTCGAATAACAATCCGACGATAGGCCTCGGGTATACATCTCCTCGCAAGGAGTGGTGAATCCTTTATAGGTTGTTCAAACATCTTCGGGCACTTCGGCTTATACCCAATCATCCTGGGTCCACACCTCCTTGGAGATGCTTGCTTAAGATGTCAAAGTATAAGTCTCCATGACCAAGATGACTTGAACACCGCAAGTCAAAGGAACATCACACTTAAGCTGCAGTAAGAACTTCACTGACATATCTATATGTAGACTACCATATGAAGTTTTACGGCCAGTCACTCCAATGAACTAGTTCCCTTAACTAGCATTCATGTTTATCTCCGGACATCTCAATGTCACCAGCCAGTGAGAATCAGCTGATTAGAGAATAACCCATGCTAGTCTCAACAGAATTGATAGTGTCCGTATTTATCAATTCATCGACTAGGGACAATTTCAATACTTCACAATTGCACATGTAGAGATAATCACTAGTTATGAATTCATCACAAATTCTCTCATGCTGTGAATTGTATTGCGGACATTCAGTAAATGAGTTTAAGATCTCAATCAAATACACAAACATGTATACTCAAATAGTGAATATTCATTTATTAAAATAAATGATTATAATGATAAGGCGATTGCCTTAGGACACTTCTCTCATATCACTAACAAACCCCCACTTGGCCTAATTCCAATCGCTACGGTACCCAATACCACAGGCTCTAACATGACCCTCAAACTTGCTTTGAGGCAAGACCTTAGTTAAAGGATCCGCTAAATTCATTTCAGTGGAAATTTTCTCAATTTGTATATCATTCCTACTTATAATCTCTCTGATCAGATGATAGCGGCGAAGCACATGTTTGGATCGCTGATGAGACCTTGGTTCCTTCGCTTGTGCAATAGCTCCATTGTTGCCGCAGTAAACCGGTATTGCTTCATCAATGGTTGGAACCACACCAAGTTCTGAGACAAACTTCTTGATCCAGACTGCTTCCTTTGCTGCTTCCGAAGCTGCAATATATTCCGCTTCCGTGGTAGAATCCGCTACGGTGTCTTGCTTGGAACTCTTCCAACTTATTGCGCCTCCATTCAAAATAAATACGTATCCGGACTGAGATTTGGAGTCATCCTTATCTGTCTGGAAACTGGCATCTGTATACCCACGTATTACCATATCACCTTCTCCATATATTAGGAACACATCCTTAGTCCTTCTTAAGTACTTGAGGATTGTCTTGACAGCCGCCCAATGATCCATTCCTGGATCAGACTGGTATCTGCTTGTGACGCTCAGAGTATACGATACATCAGGCCTAGTACATAACATAGCATAAATGATAGATCCTATCGCGAATGCATAAGGAATCTTATTCATGCAAATCCTCTCGTTTTCTGTGCGCAGACACATAAACATCGAAAGGATGATCCCATGCTTGATGGGAAGGTAACCTTTCTTGGATTCCGACATGCTAAACCTTTTTAGCACTCGGTCTATATATGTATACTGCGAAAGACCAAGCAATCGTTTTGATCTATCTCTATAGATTCTAATCCCAAGGATATATGTTGCTTCTCCCAGGTCTTTCATGGAGAAGGTTTTGGACAACCAAATTTTAACTGACTGTAAGACTGATATATCATTTCCTATAAGTAATATGTTATCGACATATACCATTAGGAATACGACTGCACTCCTACTAACCTTCTTGTACACACAAGGTTCGTCAGGATTTTGTGAGAAATCAAACTCTTTGATTGTCTCATCAAAACGAATGATCCAGCTCCTGGATGCTTGCTTTAGTCCATATATGGATCGTCGAAGCTTGCATACTTTGGTTTTATTAACCGATGTGAAACCTTCAGGTTGTATCATGTATACATCCTCAAGCAGGTTTCCATTAAGGAAAGCTGTTTTCACATCCATTTGCCATATCTCATAATCATAATGAGATGCTATGGCCAGGAGCATCCGAATGGATTTAAGCATAGCTACTGGCGAATAGGTTTCGTCATAAACAATTCCTTGTTTCTGACGATATCCTTTTGCCACTAATCTAGCCTTAAAGGTAATAACATTACCTTCCATGTCGGTTTTCTTCTTGAAGACCCACTTGCACCCTATGGGCTTAATCCCTTCAGGTGGGTTAACCAAGTCCCATACTTGATTTTTGTACATGGAATCCATTTCCGACATCATGGCTTCAAGCCATTTATCCCTTTCTGAATTTTTCAGAACATCTTCATAACTGATAGGTTCGTCATCGTTAATGAGTAACACGTCGTTCGATTTACTTATGAGAAATCCATATCTCTCTGGAATATTGCGTGTCCTATCAGACCTACGAAGAAGTGGTGTTGTTTTAGGTTCAACTGATAGCTCATCATTATGAGTTATTGGTTGTGGGTCTAGACTAGGTGTCTCTGTAATGTCTATTGGAGTTTCTTGAACTTCTTCAAGTTCAATGCTACTCCCACTGTTTTCTTGTAAAAGAAATTCTTTTTCTAGAAATACAGCATGCCTTGAAACAAACACCTTTTGTTCCAAGGGATGATAGAATTGGTAACCTTTCGTTTCCTTAGGGTATCCAATAAATAGACATTTATCAGACTTAGCATCCAATTTGTCTGATACAGTCCGCTTTACATAAGCAGGACAACCCCATATCTTTAGGTGAGATAAATGAGGTTTCTTACTATTCCACGTCTCATATGGAGTAATAGAGACTACCTTGGTCGGGACTTTGTTTAGTAAGTAAACAGCTGTCTTAAGTGCATAGCCCCAAAAGGATTTTGGAAGAGTTGCATGATTCATCAAAGATCTAACCATGTCCATCAAGGTTCGGTTACGCCTCTCAGATACACCATTATGCTGTGGTGTATTTGGTGGAGTCCATTGAGACAATATCCCATTGTCCCTAAGATAATCTTGAAACTCTTGACTTAAGTATTCACCTCCCCGATCAGATCGAAGTATCTTAATACTATTGCCAAGCTGTTTCTCTACTTCACTTCTGAACTTTTTGAATTTCTCAAAAGCTTCAGATTTGTGTTTATTAAGAACACATACCCAAATCGTGAGTGATTATCGATAAAGGTAATGAAGTAGCTATATCCTCCTTGTGCAAGAGTTGACATTGGTCCACATACATCAGTATGTATTAGACCAAGCAATTCTCCCACTGGTTTACCTTTTCCGGAAAAGGGTAATTTGGTCATCTTGCCTTTTAAGCATGATTCGCATGTATCAAATGAACCGGGTTCAAATGATTCCAGAATTCCACATCGGTGTAATTTGGTCATGCGTTTCTTACTTACATGGCCAAGACGACAATGTCACTTATAGGAGTCTATTTGATTATCTATTCGAGCACGTTTGTTGCTAACTTCGATATTGAAAACGTCACCGGATAAATCTAACGTGTACATACCATTACATAAAGTTCCGGTCCCATAAAGAACACCATTTAAAATTATGTAACATCAATTGTTACTAAAAATTAAATGATAACCCTTTTCATTCAAGCATGAAATAGATACAATGTTCCTTATTAAAGAAGGAACAAAATAACAATTATCCATTTCTAAGACAAGTCCAGTAGGGAGCTTTAGCAAATATGTTCCGATGGCAACAGCAACAATCTTTGCTCCATTTCCAACTCGCAAATTCGCTTCTCCCTTGACGAGTCTTCTTCTATTCCTTAGCCCCTGTATGTCATTACATACCCAGTATCAAGTACCCAGGTGTACGAGGAAATAGAGTGACATTCAATAACGAAGATACCTGAAGAGGATGGGGCATCGGATGCCTTCTTCTTCAAGGACTCAAGATAAACCTTGCAGTTTCTTCGCCAGTGGCCCTCCTTGCCGTAGTGACGCTCAATGTATCCCAACATCTTCAACACAAACTGTGAGACAAAAGTGTCTTCCTGCATCTTAGAGGTGAAGAGGAGTTTGGAGACCTCAAACCTTTCGGATCTCGCCTGCTCGTCAAACAGCTCATGAAGATGGAAGGCGATGGTATGAGCATCCATATGCTCATGCTGCTTTTGTAGCTCAGGTACCATAGCGGCCAGCATGATGCAACTTGCAAGTTCAGAATCGGCCACATGTTTCTGATAGGCCATTAACTGGTCTGGAGTTGCATTTTCAGGAGGATGGTTGGGAAGTTGTTCTTCAAGGACATAAGCAAGCTTTTCTGCCTTGAGGACTATCCTCAGGTTTCGAAGCCAGTCCATGAAGTTTGGCCCAGTCAGCTTATTGGTGTCCAAAATGAAACGCAAATTCAGAAAAGACATGATTAGGTGATTATCCTAGAAATACAAATTGAGCTTATGTGATAAGAATGATAAAGAATTCATTAATATACATTAATTAAGTCCTATTTATTTTTCGAATTGAATAACCCTTTTTATCAATTCGGGAGATCGTAGGAACATCTCCAAATAGGTTGATATCCAACCATAGATAAGAACAACCATGGCTAGAGTCCATCAGGTTATTCTTAGCTATGAAGGTAGGTAATTATACCGATTACATATTATACATATGTAACTATCACATTATGCTATCAACTAATTGAATGTTTGCATAAACCATTGGGTTGTTAACTCATTAACAACTATGCAACAATATACATAGCACCCAACTGCACCTCTCTTTACATCGACCTTGGCTGTGGCACAACAAATCGATGCTCCAAGCTTAAGGCTGACCCATTAATCAAGAAATAGTTTTAACATGGTTGGAGCTCATTCAACCGTTTAGTCAGGCTTGGATGTGTCCAACAACCAAAACTAAGGATTGACCTCTGACTCCAACTATATTAATCATAAACTAATTCCATGGTTTGAACATATTGAGGTTCAAGCCGGGCATGGATGTGTCCATCAACCCAAACGAGAAACAAAACTCCGGTTCTAACCATATTAATGGAAGGTGTTGGCCTTAATATTTTGTAAGGGGTTTTGGGTCTCATCCTTTTCTTTTATGCACATTCATGACATGTAATTATGTCATGTTCTAACGATTTCCTTAATAAAGTATGTATGTGACTTAATTTATCAAGTCTCATTAATTGAATTAGGAACCGTATTTCCTAATTTTAATTTCATACTTTATTCAAGAACTTATTTTTGGGAAACAATTTCCTAAATTATCATAATCAATTTCGGAATTAATATGTTTAAGACTTTGATTTTTCTAAATCAAATCTTATTAAATTAAGAGACAGATTCTCTTAATTCAACCACATATTATTTTCATGAAAATCATATTTAAGGAAATATACTCTATAGGAAACAATTTTCCTAATTAATTTTGGAGTCAATAATATGTAAGAGCATCACCTCATAAATCAAATAAGAAAATTATCGTTTGAGAATCACCTCAAAAATTTTCAAGATTTGATCACATATTTTATTTATGGAAAATTAATATCAATAACTTAATTTAGACGACTCCCCGAGGCTCAATCCAAATTAAACATTTGACAGCTTAAATCCAATTTAGGAAATTTAATTATAATAACTAACTTTAAAATGGACGGCTCCCTGAGGCTCAATCCAAAATAAAGAATTTTGTAAATAATTTAATTTCCAATTATGAATTTAAATGTCAATTAATATTCTCATAATTTGTCTAGACTTTCTTGAAAGAAAGTGCCCAAAATTGCGAGCTTTCCATAAATGGAAAGTTTCCGAAAATAAAAGGTTTTCAGAATAATTGTAAGTTTCTGGTACAAAGAAAACTTACGTATTTCTAAAATTGGAAAATTTCCAAAATGAGAAATTTCCAAAATTGGAAAGTTTCCAAAAAAGGTAAGTTTTCACAATTATCATAAAATTTCAGAAACAGAGATATTTCAAAAGATTGCGAAATTTCATGAGGATTTCCAAACTTTGAAATTCCTAAATCGAAAATTTACCATAATTGGAAAGTTTCCATAATTGAAAAATTTTCCGAAATTGAGATCATGACAAAGCTTTCCACAAAAACAATTATATGATTATGTCGAACACAAACCTCGCTCTGATACCACTGTTGGGACCGGGTGCATGTTGACATGGATGCGGGTTCGTAATTTTAAAAATAATTACGTACAGCGGAAGGTTTAGCATAAATAATTTCTTTAATTATTTAACCACATATCTAAGCATGCAATTTTATCTTGTGTAGACATGATCATATATTTAAAAATTTTGCAGAAACATAAACTAATTTAGGTATTACCTCGCGTAACTCGAAGGAAGGGACGAGATCCAACCGTAAGCGTCCCTTAGAAGCTCCGCCTCTATTCGCATCCACGCCGAGTATCTTCTGGATGACTTCGCAAAGCCACGAGTTTTGTGTTCTCGAGAACTACTAGATTCTCCGAGAACGCGACAAGAAAAACCAAGAGAGAAGTCGGAAGACTAACCACAAAAGGATGGTCGGCTGGTGCTCCTTCTTGGGGCTGGTTGGCGCACGGCAAGAAGGGGAGAAGAGAAGGAGAGAAAGAGAGGGAGAGAACCTATGCCTTCATCTCTTCAATTGTTTTCCAAGCCTTGCCTTGGGTCCTTTATATAGTAGCCTCTCAACCATCAAGTCTCTCAAATATGGAATAACTTATTCCATCTTGCCAAGTTTGCTTTTATATCATGGTTAAAATCATATTTTAATTCATGATAAAAATCAATCAAGTCTCTTCTCTTCTATGGAATAAATTTCCTTATCATGGTAAATCAATCCATGATTGATTTTATAAAATAAACCAATCCATGGTTCATTTTAATTTCCGTGAAGAAATAAACCAAACCTTGGATTATTATAAAATAAACCACACATGGTTTATTTTATAAATTGATACAAAACTTGGTTCTCTCCCTTTGTTGTGGCCGGCCAAGCAAAGAGGATGGAGGCCCTCTTTGGCCGGCCCATCCAAGCCACGCCCCAATGAATTAAAATTATTTAATTCATCTATTAAGTCTTCAAAAGACTTAGCTATTTTACGTTTCCGATGCGTCTCTGATAAATTCAGATTCGACTTATCATTTGGCTCAACCAAACCTAATCTCTCTTGATTGGAAAATTTAATTTTCAACTCGTTTTAAATCCCTCGGATTACTCGTAGTGCGTGTGACTAAATAGGCTTTCGATTTATGTTGGCTGTCTATAATTAATCAATTATAGAACGATCATGAGTGGCACCTAGTAGTACATCATGATCCCCAATTAATCGAAAGATCAACGGTTGACCTCAAAACAATTCTGAAACCCTTCAGCAGCTATAATGAATCGTGCCCTATTCCCTTCACCATCTTATACCCACTTGGTTCAGGACATGGTCTATGTGTGTCAGTCCCCACTAGGCTGACTACGTCACACCTAGCCCAAGTAACATTTTCTCATCCTACGGATTCTAATTACTCTCATGTATTTAAGAGATTCATACTCTGAACATGTCATGCTCTGGCCAGAGGCTTCGAGTAACAATCCGACGATATGCCTTGGGTATACATCTCCTCACAAGGAGTGGTGAATCCTTTGTAGGCTGTTCAAACATCTTCGGGCACTTCAGCTTATACCCAATCATCCTGGGTCCACACCTCCTTGGAGATGCTTGCTTAAGATGTCAAAGTATAAGTCTCCATGACCAAGATGACTTGAACACCGTAAGTCAAAGGAACATCGCACTTAAGCTGCAGTAAGAACTTCACTGACATATCTATATGTAGACTACCATATGAAGTTTTATAGTCAGTCACTCCAATGAACTAGTTCCCTTAACTAGCATTCATGTTTATCTCCGGACATCTCAATGTCACCAGCTAGTGAGAATCAGCTGATTAGAGAATAACCCATGCTAGTCTCAACAGAATTGATAGTGTCCGTATTTATCAATTCATCGACTAGGGACAATTTCAATACTTCACAATTGCACATGTAGAGATAATCACTAGTTGTGAATTCATCACAAATTCTCTCATGCTGTGAATTGTATTGCGGACATTCAGTAAATGAGTTTAAGATCTCAATCAAATACACAAACATGTATACTCAAATAGTGAATATTCATTTATTAAAATAAATGATTATAATCATAAGGCGATTGCCTTAGGGCACTTCTCTCATATCACTAACACCGGGCGCCCTGGATGCCTCGGGCGCCCTGGGTCCAAGCCAACCATGTAATCGAAGCAAACTCAGCCGAGAAGCCAGCAGACCAAGTCAACCGGGGCACCCCCAGTGACCCGGGCGCCCCGTCAGCTCCGAGCCCGATTATGGAGGGATAAGCGCTGACCGAGCTTCGGATGAGAGTTCTCGGATCCGAAGGCACGTGTTAGGCGCCCCCAGGAGTGCTATAAAAGGGGTTCGACCCTTAAGGCTTCAGAATCAACTTTTCCAACGCCTCTACGCTCTTCGACTCAAGCGCTCTGCTCCGAAAACCTCCCATCTCGAGATTCAAGTATCGACGACGACCCTCTGCTCCGAAGTACGATCCACACTGGGCGTCGATAACGAAAAGTCTATTTTTATTTACTGCACTACAACTGTATCATTTTCTGTAAACATTTGTGCACATATAGAATTGCCCATAGTAAACGGTCAAGGACCGTGGGCCTTGGAGTAGGAGCCGACCGCGACTCCGAACCAAGTAAAAGTGCTTGAGTTCTTGTGCTGTGTTTATTTAAATTTCCGCTACGCATTCTCTTATTTTATCCGAAACGTTTTCACGATATTCACCCCCCCTCTATCGTGTTTTCTCGATCCAATAAGTGGTATCAGAGCGGGGAAGCTCAAATTTGGTGCAACTACCAATTTGAGAGTTTTTCTTCGAATTCTTCGAATTTTTTAATCGAACTTTTGTCGATAATCGAGGTTGGTGCAACACCACTCGATAATTTCTTTTAATAACTTATTCTCGCACTGCTAATCCAAGACCAAGTCTTGGGATAGTTTGTTTGTTATTATTTCAGTAATTAATAAATGGTCATGCAAGAAGGGTTCAATATGTAGGACCGGTGCAGTCGATAGAGGGGGGGGGGGTGAATATCGATCGTGAAAACTTTCGTAAATCTTTCGTAAGACTTCTGGACTCAGAGTGTTAGTGCAGCGGAAACATAAAAATAAAATAAAGACAGCAAAACAGGGGACACGGCAGGTTTATTTACTTGGTTCCCAACCCCCCAGGGTCAGTACGTCCAAGGCCTATGTACTCGGCGTTGAGTCCACTAATAGTCTCCTTTCCGGAATTTCCGGAGGCGGAGAAACCCGACTTATAGTGCAATATTACAAGCAATAATAAAGAAAAATAAATACTGTAATTAATTGCAAACCAAGCAAAAATGTGAAGCTCGGCCGATCTGGACCTCCGAAGTGCCGCGCACTTCCTCCTGGAGCCTCCCGGTCGCAGAGCCTCGTCTTTAGCGCGTTGTTGTCGGTCGGAATGAATAGAGTCGTAGTTAGGAAGTGTGTTGGAAGAAGAGGGGTCGAAGCCCCTTTTATAGCCCTCCTGGGGGCGCCCTGGTCGACGGGGGCGCCCCGGAAGAATGGGTCAAACCTCATCCTTGCGCCTACCTCACCGTAGGGGATGAGATCTTTGACCAGGGCGCCCCGGACGCTCAGGGCGCCCCCGTGGAGGCTTATCCTGTGTTCTGGCTTCGAAACAGCAAAACAGCTACTAATCAGGGCGCCCCGGACGCTCCGGGCGCCCCGATTGACACCTGTCACCCTGCTTCACGAAAACTACCATTTTACTACTGCCTGGGGGCGCCCCCCTTGCTGGGGGCGCCCTGGCTGCATGGGGGCGCCCTGGCTGCCAGTTTTCAGCCTTCTTCATTTGCTTGCTTTGTCTTCTTCTCTTGGTACCTGCAAGATATATATATGCAAAGCAAGTATACATGAAATATTAATCTTACGAACTTGGTTCGGACTTCGGATTGGCACGCAATCCTAGGTCGAACCGATGCAAACTCTTACCCCCGAGAAAGCGCCTTTCACCTACTCCTTTCAGGAGACGGTTGCCACCCGGTCCTTTGGGTGGACTTTTGCCTAGCCGCCCTTCGCTAGGTCTTGGATACCAAGCATCCCTTCGCTTGGTGCCTAGCAGCCCTTCGCTAGGTCTTGTTTCCCTGACAGCCCTTCGTCAGGTGCCCAGCAGCCCTTCGCTAGGACTTGTTCCCCTGACAACCCTTCGTCAGGTGCCTAGCAGCCCTTCGCTAGGACTTATTTTCCTGACAGCCCTTCGTCAGGTGCCTAGCAGCCCTTCGCTAGGTCTTTTCTTTCTGGCAACCCTTCTCCAGAGCCTAGCAGCCCTTCGCTAGGTCTTAGGGTTTCCATGCCTAGCTTAACTAGGACTTTTCTCAAGCTTAGGTTACTTCTCCTTCGCTCCCCTTTGTCTGTTCAACATATTACTGACTTAAGTACATTGTCAAACATTAAAACACATAAAGGAGAACATCATTGATGCAACTTGCACCAACAATCTCCCCCTTTTTGATGTTTGACAATAACTTAAGTTAGATTGGTTTAAGGGGCTAAATTACTATCCTTGGGATAGAAAAACTAAAAGGTATAGGTTTTGGGAGAGTAAAAAATTTTCTAACTGAAAAAAAATTCTAACTTAAGCACTCTCTCCCCCTTTGTCATGCATCAAAAAAACTTGCATCAACAATAAAAAACTTTGAATTTTTGTTTTGAAAATACTTAGTGCAATTTTGTTTTTTAAAAAAATTGCATAAATTTGAAAAATGCTCTAGGTTTAAAATATAAGTACTTTGAAAAGATGATTTGTAAGGAGTGCAAGTACTTTTAAAAGATTATTTAAATCACTTTTTGAAAAAATATAAGTATATATTTTTTTTGAAATTAAGTACTTAACAATACATTTGAAAATATTTTTTTTTCAAAATTAAGAATATTGGTTTTGAAAGACATAAGTACTTTTTTTTGAAAATATTTTACTTGATTGAGTTTCTTTTCCAGTCTGACACCATCTTAGGAAACCTTGTTGACCACAAGGGCATTTCCTAAGTGTCCTGGAAAGTTTTCAAACAAGTAAATGTTATTATAAATTTTTAAGAAAAATGATAATATTTCACAAAGTATGTGCTGAAAAACTGTGTGAATTTTGAAGATCTAATATTTTACTTAACTTGGTCTATTTTCCAGTCTGACACTATCCTAGGAAATCTTGTTGACCACAAGGACATTTCCTAAGTGTCCTGGGAATTTTCCAACCTAAGTAAACATTATTTCAAAATAATTTCATAAGTCACACAAATTTTAACAAATAGTATTTTGAAAAGCATAGATTTTTTAGAATTTTAAAAGCATGTAATTGAATAATTCTTTAAATTTGACCTCCCCCTAAACTTGACTCAGTCCTGGGAAGCTTGTTGACCACAAGTACTCTTCCTTTGAGTCTTAAGGTTTGATTCAAATCAAAGGAATTTTCTAATAATTTTAAAAAATAGTTTAAGACTTGAAAAAATATTTGACTCAGACTCCCCCTAAATCTGACACATCCTAGGAGTCCTTTTTTTTTAGATTATGAAGTGGACCTTCCTCTGTGTCTTTAGGGTTTATCAGAATCAAAAGAACAGGTAAACATTTGATTTTTGCAATAGGTAAAATCTTTTTCGAAGAGCCACAAGTGATAATGATTAAAGCATGATTTTCGAAAAGATATTTTCAAATAATAGTAATGTTTTTAAAGTGCAGTTTGAAAATATGAAAAGCACTCCCCCTGCATTAATGCCGTTTGACTCTATCTAAGTGCCCTAAGGAACTTTAGTGTTGTCCTAAGAGACTTGTGTCTAATTGCGTGAGTCAATCAATTTTTGAAAACAATATACCTTTTTTTGAAAAATGTGTAATATATATAATCAATCAGACAAGCATGAATTCCATAAAAACATTATTATGTTAAAGCTCTATTTTGAAAAATATATTTTTAGGAAAATATTCTAACAATTTTGAAAACAATTTTGAAAATATTTTTCAATTCATTAGTCCTTAACATCTCACCCATTTTAGATATATCAAAACAACAAGCATGATTGCCTTATAGGTGTATTGTGAGATGCTTGAATCATTTTCCATAAATTATTAAATCTAAGATTTAATTGAAATTTGTGTTAGATTCGAATTTGACAAAAGACAATTTGAATTTGAATTTCAGAAATTGGCTTCCAGGTCTTGGCGAGGCACTAGGCCTTCTTTGGCCGTAGCCTTATGGGATCATCCACCCTTTCCTTGACAAAGCCTTTTAATGAAATTTCATTTTCAAATTGAATTAGGTCATTTTCTGGTCTAACTAGCTTGGGTCTTGGATCGGTAGCTTCGGCTGGTTTCACCAGTCTAAAGAGACCAAGTAGACTTGATCTTATTAGAGTTGGTTTCCCCAACGTACTATCATCTCACCTCCTCCCAATACTATGTTGCCAAATTTCAATTATCTTTTTCTTATAACCTTTCTAAATTATGCATAAAAATTAAATATGAATGACATGTCATATATTTTAAAGAAAGTAGCAAATGCATGGCATGACGATTATGCATGAGTCAAACAAGTCAAGGCATTTTATTTTTGTTTCTAAAAATGTATCAAATTCTCGATTTGATACATATCGTGTGAACCTGCGAATATGTCAACCCACTTTGACATATTTGATTTTATTGATTTAATTGTTGCGGTTTGGGTAAGGTTTTAGTTTGGTTCAGGTTTAAGTGATTTAAGATTTTAATTGTATTTAGTTGAATTAAAATTGTGTTAATTTGAATTAACTGAATTAATTGAATTTAATTGAAGTTTAATTGAATTAAATTGATATAATTAAGATTTAATTGAATTAAATTGATTAATTAAGATTTAGGTTTAAATTCGAATTATAATTGAATTATTTGAATTTAATTCGATTTAATTGAATTTTTAATTAATTCGAATTTAATTGAATTTATTGATTATTGATTTAATTCGAATTTAATTGAATTTAATTGAATTATTTGAATTAATTCACATTTAATTGAATTTAATTGAATTATTTGAATTAATTCGAATTTAATTGAATTATTTGAATTAATTCGAATTTAATTAAATTTTTTGAATTTAATTGAATTTAATTGAATTATTTGAATTAATTCGAATTTAATTGAATTTAAATTAATTCGAATTTAATTGAATTATTTGAATTAATTCGAATTTAATTGAATTTAATTGAATTATTTGAATTAATTCACATTTAATTGAATATAATTGAATTATTTGAATTAATTCGAATTTAATTAAATTATTTGAATTTAATTGAATTTAATTGGATTATTTAAATTAATTCGAATTTAATTAAATTATTTGAATTTAATTGAATTATTTGAATTAATTTGCATTTAATTGAATTTAATTGAATTATTTGAATTAATTCGAATTTAATTGAATTTAATTGAATTAATTCGAATTTAATTGAATTAATTCGAATTTAATTGAATTTAATTAGGATAAAATTAAGATTTAATTCGAATTAAAATGATTAATTAATAATTGTGGGTTTAAATTCATCATTTTCATTATTTCAAAATTTTCTTCTTCATTTTTATCTTTCTTTTCAAGTTTTTCTAATAATTTTGATTTATTTGATTTTTTGTAATTTTTATTGATTATGACCTTTATCTTAGATAGTTCCATATCCTCCTTAGGATTAGATTTCTCAATATCCTCACAGTAGGTGGAGTAAATTGGGCCACTAGTTAAAGTTTTATAATAATATTCAATATTATCTATAATCAAATTATTATCTAGGAGAATTTTATATTCAAAATTATCCTCAGATATATTTTCAATATTTTTAATATTTATCTCTAGATTATCTTTAAGAATTTCAAATTAATTTCTGAATTAATCTTGAGATTTTCAAATTTGAATTCAGACTTATCCTTAGGATTTTCAAATTTGAATTCGGAATTATCCATAGGATTTTCAAATTTGAATTCCGAATTATCCTTAGGATTAATTTTGTCTGAATTAAAATTTTTAGAATTAATTTTATCAGATAAATTATCAGGATTAATTTTATTAGAATTAATTTCATCAACATAATTATCAGAATTAATTTTATTAATTTCTGAATTGATATTCTGAATTAAACAATTAATTTCAGATATTTTAGTCATATCAGCATTTTCTAATTTGACATGCAAGATATTAATTTTATTGTGCAGGTAATCTAATTTATCAGGAAAATTAACTAAGTTATCATAAGATAATGCAGGAATTTGTAAAGTTTTTGGAATATAAATTTTTCGTACATTTGCCGGACATTTGTTTTTGTAATGTCCGTATTTTTCGCACTTGAAGCATCTGATATGGTTTTTGTCCCTCCGGTATCCTGGCGTTGGTGCCTCCTTCGCCGCCGGTGTTGTATGATTCTTACGAGTAGGGCACTGATTTTTGTAGTGCCCTCTCTCCCTGCACGTGAAACAAATAATATGCAACTTAAAGTTTGACATTAAAATTAAATTATACCTGATTCACCCCTGAGCTCCCCCTCGACTCTTGGCGTCTTTGCTCCGTCGGCGGTTAGTCCGGTGAAGAGCGGCTCGGCTCTGATACCACTTGTAGGACCGGTGCAGTCGATAGAGGGGGGGGGTGAATATCGATCGTGAAAACTTCGTAAATCTTTCGTAGACTTCTGGACTCAGAGTGTTAGTGCAGCGGAAACATAAAAATAAAATAAAGACAGCAAAACAGGGGACACGGCAGGTTTATTTACTTGGTTCCCAACCCCCCAGGGTCAGTACGTCCAAGGCCTATGTACTCGGCGTTGAGTCCACTAATAGTCTCCTTTCCGGAATTTCCGGAGGCGGATAAACCCGACTTACAGTGCAATATTACAAGCAATAATAAAGAAAAATAAATACTGTAATTAATTGCAAACCAAGCAAAAATGTGAAGCTCGACCGATTTGGACCTCCGAAGTGCCGCGCACTTCCTCCTGGAGCCTCTCGGTCGCAGAGCCTCGTCTTTAGCGCGTTGTTGTCGGTCGGAATGAATAGAGTCGTAGTTAGGAAGTGTGTTGGAAGAAGAGGGGTCGAAGCCCCTTTTATAGCCCTCCTGGGGGCGCCCTAGTCGACGGGGGCGCCCCGGAAGAATCGGTCAAACCTCATCCTTGCGCCTACCTCACCGTAGGGGATAAGATCTTTGACCAGGGCGCCCCGGACGCTCAGGGTGCCCCCGTGGAGGCTTATCCTGTGTTCTGGCTTCGAAACAGCAAAACAGCTACTAATCAGGGCGCCCCGGACGCTCCGGGCGCCCCGGTTGACACCTGTCACCCTGCTTCACGAAAGCTGCCATTTTACTACTGCCTGGGGGCGCCCCCCTTGCTGGGGGCGCCCTGGCTGCATGGGGCGCCCCCCTGTGGGGGCGCCCTGGCTGCTGGGGGCGCCCCCAACACTGGGGGCCCCCTGGCAGCCAGTTTTCAGCCTTCTTCATTTGCTTGCTTTGTCTTCTTCTCTTGGTACTTGCAAGATATATATATGCAAAGCAAGTATACATGAAATATTAATCTTACGAACTTGGTTCGGACTTCGGATTGGCACGCAATCCTAGGTCGAACCGACGCAAACTCTTACCCCCGAGAAAGCGCCTTTCACCTACTCCTTTCAGGAGACGGTTGCCACCCGGTCCTTCGGGTGGACTTTTGCCTAGCCGCCCTTCGCTAGGTCTTGGATACCAAGCATCCCTTCGCTTGGTGCCTAGCAGCCCTTCGCTAGGTCTTGTTTCCCTGACAGCCCTTCGTCAGGTGCCCAGCAGCCCTTCGCTAGGACTTGTTCCCCTGACAACCCTTCGTCAGGTGCCTAGCAGCCCTTCGCTAGGACTTATTTTCCTGACAGCCCTTCGTCAGGTGCCTAGCAGCCCTTCGCTAGGTCTTTTCTTTCTGGCAACCCTTCGCCAGAGCCTAGCAGCCCTTCGCTAGGTCTTAGAGTTTCCATGCCTAGCTTAACTAGGACTTTTCTCAGGCTTAGGTTACTTCTCCTTCGCTCCCCTTTGTCTGTTCAACATATTACTGACTTAAGTACATTGTCAAACATTAAAACACATAAAGGAGAACATCATTGATGCAACTTGCACCAACACAATACAGCCAGACCACCACTTTTCAGTGGGGAGAATTTCTCCTACTGGAAAAGTTGGATGGAAGTTCACCTGAAAACTCAGGTGGACATATGGATAATAATCCAATCTGGATTGGAAATCCCGAAGAACGCTGAAGGAGTGCCACAATCATACACCGAATGGGATACAACACTGAAAAGTAAAATCGAAGTCAATGCTAAAGCAACTCAAACACTCCAATGCGGCTTAACCAAAGAAGAGCTGAACCGGGTGGGACCATTCAACAATGCAAAGGAACTCTAGAGTAAGCTAATTGAGCTGCACGAAGGAACCTCCGACACCCGAATCAGCAAGAGGGATCTACTACTAAATAAGCTGTACACAATCAAGATGAACGACAGCGAATCTGTAACCCAGCTCCACGCCAGAATTCAGGAGCCGATGAACGGTCTACACACAATTGGTCACAAGGTAGAAAACTGTGACCTGATTAGGTATACCCTTAACGCTTTCCTAAGAAACACTTTGTGGGCATCTATGGTAGATGCGTACAAAGTTTCAAGGGATTTGTCTAAAATTAAATTAGATGAGTTGTTTTCTGAACTTGAATTACATGAGCATACTAACTGCACACTGGCCGAGAAAGGCATTGCTTTTATTGCAGGTAAAACTGGAAAGACAACCAAGAAGAAACCTCAACCTGCAACCGAGTCTGATTCAGACTCAGACTCAGAAGACAGCGAAGGAGATCGACCCAAGCTGGTTCGGCTTGCCCGGAACTACTACAAGGAATTGAAGAGTCAGTCCAACAGAAGAAAAGCCAGCCGAAAGAATGAATGTAACGCCCGAAAATTCTCGAAACTAATTTTAGAAATATCTTAGAATTTATTCCGAATTTATGGATATTTTTATGGAATTTTTCCGTAAACGAAAGTGGCAAAAAGGGTTAAAAATAGAAAATCGCATAGGTGGGAATCGAACCCTTCACCTAGTTGTGAGAGACGAGTGGGCGGACCAGCTGCGCTGGGTTGGTTTTGTTGAAACAGATTGAGCGAAACAATAGATAAGGTATAATTAGGTAAATTCGCCCCCATAAGTATAAATAGATAATTAAGGAGAGAAGTTTTATTTTCTTCCCCCAAACCCTCACGCCGTCTCTCTCTCCTCCCTTGGGCGAAAACACACCAAGCCCTAGGGCTCTCCTCCGGTGGCCGGCCAAGGAAAAACCAAGGGGTGCGGAGCGTTTCGTTTGTCTCGACGAGAGGAACGCGTAGGCGCGAACGGTTCATCAAGATCTCAAGTTTCTCCCGAGCCCTAGACGTCAATTTTGGTTGTAAGTCCAAGATATCAAGGTAAGTACTGCTCACCTGCAGTAAGAGGCGGTTTTTCCGCAAGAATTTCCCTTAAAAGTTTTTAAAAGAGATATTTCCTTTTTGTTTAAGTTTTTGCATGTAATCTTAGTTCATTATATGCTTGTATAAGTTTGATTAAGCACCCTATGTGAGATTAGGGGCTAAGAAAGTTATGAGAAAAGAAAAGAGAAGATAAAGATAAGAAAAGAAAAGGCCAAGGCCTTAAGAAATCTCCAAAAGTTAAGACTTAGGGATTTTAGCACGCAAGGTGCTCGAGAAAATGCCAAGGCATTTACAGATAAGAAAGAAAAGAAAGAGAAGCTATTTTATTTTCTAAGGCCAGTACCCGGCGTCCAAGGGCGTCGTTAAAGAAATCCAGGTGTCCAATTCCAAGGTCTTGGCCCTGGTAGACCAAGGTCTGCTCTATTAGGATTGGTGGCTCGCTACCCCAACCTTTTAGGGAATGCGCATGAGATGGTACTTACGTCTTCAGTGGATCCAAGTGATTAGTATTTTCAAGTATATGCTTTAGCAAAGTTTCTAAAGTTTAAAGAGTTTTCAAAAAGTTAAAGAATAGCTAAAGTTTCAAGTTGAGCCAAGAAAAGTAAATTGAGATTTATTAATGCTTGAGTATGCATGTTTTGAGATTATACATGTTCTTAGTTTTCTTTCAAGCATATAAGTATCTCATATGATTTTCATATTGTTCAAGAAGCATGTTTGCACATTTCGAGATTTTGTGAGCTAGATAGTACTTACTAAGCTTTTTGCTTACTAGTTGCATTTCCTCTTACTGCAGATAAAGGTAAAGGCAAGCAATTCTGAAGGAAGGCGACGAGGCGGTGCTGAGTAAAGTGTGTGTGGTGGCAGATTTTGGAGAGATCTTTGAGACGAGACAATTTAGTTATTTGAATTACAATGTTATAGTTTATTCAAATTTCAAGTTCTTGCTTTATGGAGTTTAGCGAACATTTAAGCTTTGGATAGTTTTACATACTCAATTTCTTAGAGTAAAGATTCTATGTCATTTCATTTAGCATACATATCCTTATGATTGCATTGGATGAGTAGAAGTGTGAGTAGTTGGAAATATTGATACTTTGTTAGAGAAATAGATGCATGTGCCAAGATAGTATTAATTTCTCTTTGAATCAAGTTTTTATTGCTTAAAAATGTTTAGAAAAGTTGCATTTACATTTCATAATGCTTTAGCAAGATCATAGAACATGTATTTCGTGTTATGAATGCATAGGAGTCAAGGTTGGTACAAACTCTAAGGTTAAAGTTCATATAAACTTGAATAGCTTATTTCTTTCCGCAAAAGTCCTAATTTTAAGTTTATGGATTCGTTTTGATTGGCTAAATTGTTTAGAAAACTGTCATAGAGTATAGAAATGGTGTCATGATTTTATATGGCTCGAAACTATACGATTGGTGGGCTATTGAAGCAAGTGCCGAAACCTGAAATTTCAGATTTCAGGTCTATCAGTCGACTGATACAGTATCAGTCGACTGATACAGTATCAGTCGACTGATATCCGAAAGTTGAGTTGGGTGAGGCAGGTTTCAATAAGTATCATTTTACGAGTTTTTGAGAAAGGAAGTGTGACATGGTATCATGCATGACTACTTAAGTTAGAATATCATTCTTAGATGAATTAAAAAAGAAAAAAAGATTTCCGCATTTCTTTTAGTCGTGCATTAGAGTCGAGAAGTAGACAAAAGTAACGATCCGTCTAAGGCAGAGAAGGCGGGTCGCTACAAGGAAGACCCGGCTAAACCAACAAAGAACAAGTCAAGTGTGACCTTCTTCGAATGCAACAAGAAGGGACATTTCAAATCGGAATGCCCTAATCTGAAAGAAGCCAAGAAGACAAGAAGGAAGAAGGCTCTTCAAGCAACATGGGACGAGTCTTCCTCCGAAGAAGAGGAAGAGGCCCTACAGTCGAACCTGCTCACCCTGACTGCTTCGGAAGAAATCGAGACCGAGTCAGAATCGGAACCGGACGACAGCAAACTTACATTTTCAAAGGACGGCGAAATCACTGTAAGTGGATTTACTAGAATTCAATTAACCAAATTAATTGCCTATCTTTCTCGAGACTTGGCGAAAGCCAAAATCCGAGTCGAATCCCTCCGACAGGAAGTAAAACTCCTGAAAGAGGGAGCTGACTCTAGATCCGTAATTGAAAAGCTTCAAGAAGGAACCTCTACTCAAGTTGAAAAACTTGAGAAAGAGAACTCCTCCTTGAAAACTCAAGTCAAGGATCTTAGAGCAGCCTTAGAACGATTCACTTCTGGTTCCAAGGGTCTTGACATGATCCTTGGAAAATAGAAGTCAGTTCTAAATCGACCTGGGTTAGGCTATCGAATCAAGTCTAGACAAAGATCATACTATGCTGTACTGAATCAGTCTAGACCTAAAATTCAGGCATGGGTACCCAAACTATGCCTGAATAACCAAACTGGATCAAATCAGTATTGGATCCCCAAGGACAAGATTCACATCTTGCCAAACCATTATCGTGGCTTTAGTCCAGGGGGAGCCAATTTGAAAATAATTTTTATAGTTAAATAAATTTCTTTTCTTATTTTAAATTGCATGAATGCTTGCCTATTTATTTTCTGCAATTTACTATGCTTAGACCTAGGACTGGTTAGATTAAGGACTGAACCAAGTAACTGAAATTTGAACAACATAGTATTGGGTGGCGGTGAGATGATAGTACATTAGGGAAACCTCTTCTAATAAGGTCAAGTATACACTATTTGGTCTCTTTAGACTGGTGGAACTAGCCGAAGCTACCGATCCAAGACCCAAACTAGTTAGACCAGAATTTTTCAAAAAATAATTTTGAAAATGAAATTTCATTAAAAGGCTTTTTCAAGGAAAGGGCTGATGATCCAATAAGGCTACGGCCAAAGAAGGCCTAGTGCCTCGCTAAGACCTGGAAGCTAATTTTTGAAATTCAAATTCAATTTATTCTTTGTCAAATTCGAATCTAACATAAATTTTCAGTTAATTGTAGATTCAAACACTCTTTTTTCAAAATAAATTCAAAACTAGTTGTTTTCAAAATTAATTTAACTTTTTCAAAATTAATCATGACTTTTCAAAATAAAACCTTCTATTCAAAACCTGTCTCACAAAAACCCATAAGGTTAACATGATTGATAACTCTAGACTGGGTGAGACAGACTAAGTTGTGAAAATCAATTTAGGCTATCCCTGATTCTAATTGGATCCAAATCGACAAACTCTTTATGTGTAGGAACATAAAGATTTGGACCAATGGATGTTGGATAGTGTTGGGACCGGGTGCATGTTGACAAGGATACGAGTTCGTAAAATTTTAAATTTTTACGTGCAGCGGAAGAATTTGCATAAAATAATTTCCTAAATTATTTTAACTTCGTATCTAGCATGCAACCTTATAGTGTGTTGACATAATCATAAAATAAAACTTTGCGGAAAAGTAAACTAATTTACATTATACCTCTCGTAACTCGAAGTAAGGGACGAGATCCAACCGTAGCGTCCCTTGGAAGCTCCGCCTCTATTCGCGTCCACGCCGAGTTCTCTTCGGGATGACTTCGCAAAGTCACAAGTTTTGTGCCGACGAGAACTACTAGATTCTCTATAGGCACAACAAGAAAGATCAAGAGAAGAATTAGGAAACTAACCAACGAAGTAACGGAATCGAATTCCGAGAAGAGAGGAATCGCTATCCGCTTCTTCTTCTTCTTGTTCGGGTTCTCCTTCTTCTTGAATGCTCACGCCACAACCCAAGGAAGTGGATGAGGTGCGCCGGCCCTAGATGGAGGAAGGGCGCCGGCCCTAGGTCACCAAGTGGGCGCCGACCCTAATGGATGAGAGGGGAGGGAGAAGAGAAGAGAGAGAGAGGGAGAGCTCTTCACAACTTGATTAGTTGATTTGGAATAAGGGCTTGCCTTTGGTTCCTTTATATAGTAGCAACTCCTTTGCTAAGTCTCCCTCTTAACGGAATTAACGGAATTAGTTATAAGAAATTTATCTTATAAATTCTCTTATTAATTATTCCGTTTAAGCCGAGTCTTATTATAACTAATTTATAATAAAACAAATTCTTTTTCTCTTTAAATTATGGAATAAATTTTATAAGAAATTTATAAACTTTCTTATTATGGAAAAATCAATTCTTAATTGATTTTATAAAATTAAAATAAACCAATTCATGGATTATTTTAACTTCCATAAAAAGAATAAATTTCTACAAATTTATTTATATAAATTTATTTATCCATAATTTATAAAACAAATCACACTAGATTTATTTTATTAATTAAACCAAATAAATTGATTTAATTCCCTTTAATGGCCGGCCACCACAAGGAGGGTTAGCACCCTCTTTGGCCGGCCAAACCAACCCGAACCGGTCGCGAATTAAACTCATTTAATTCGCCCAATAAGCCTTCAAAAGACTTAGCCATTTTTAGCTTCCATTGCGCCTCTGATTAACTCAGATTCGACTTATTTCTCTTGATCGGAAAATCCAATTTTCAACTCGTTTTAAATCCCTCGGATTACTCGTAGTGCGTGTGACTAAATAGGCTTTCGATTTATGTTGGCCGTCTATAATTAACTAATTATAGAACGATCATGAGTGGCACCTAGTAGTACATCATGATCCCCAATTAATCGAAAGATCAACGGTTTGACCTCAGAAGAAATTATTCTGAAACCCTTCAGCAGCTCTAATGAAACGTGCCCCATTCCCTTCACCATCTTATACCCACTTGGTTCAGGACACGGTCTATGGTGTCAGTCCCCACTAGGCTGACTACGTCACACCTAGCCCAAGTAGTGTCTTTCTCGTCCATTGGATTTCTAATTACTCTCATGTATTTTAGAGACTCGCACTCTAAACATGATATACTCTGGCCAGAGGTTTTGAGTAACAATCCGACGACAGGCCTGGGTATACAACTCCTCGCAAGGAGTGGTGAATCCTTTGTAGGCTGTTCAAACATCTTCGGGCACTTCGGCTTATACCCAATCATCCTGGGTCCACACCTCCTTGGAGATGCTTGCTTAAGATGTTAAAGTATAAGTCTCCATGACCAAGATGACTTGAACACCGCAAGTCAAAGGAACATCGCACTTAAGCTGCAGTAAGAACTTCATTGACATATCTACATGTAGATTCCCATATGAAGTCTTACAGCTAGTCACTCCAATGAACTAGTTCCCTTAACTAGCATCCATGTTTATCTCCGGACATCCCAATGTCACCAGCCAGTGAGAATCAGCTGATTAGAGAATAACCCATGCTAGTCTCAACAGAATTGATAGTGTCCGTTTTTATCAATTCATCGACTAGGGATATTTTCAATACTTCACATTTGCACATTTAGAGATAATCACTAGTTGTGATCCCATCACAAATTCTCTTATGCTGTGAGTTGTATTGCGGACATTCAGTAGATGAGTTTAAGATCCCAATCAAATACACAAAAACATGTATACTCAAATATTGAATTATCATTTATTAATATAAATGTTTACATCATAAGGCGATTGCCTTAGGACACTTCTCTCATATCACTAACAAACTCACACTTGGCCTAATGCCAATCGCTACGGTATCCAATACCACAGGCTCTAACATGACCCTCAAACTTGTTTTGAGGCAAGGCCTTAGTTAAAGGATCCGCTATGTTCCTTTCAGTGGGAACTCTCTCAATTTGTATGTCATTCCTACTTATAATCTCTCTGATCAGATGATAGCGTCGAAGCACGTGTTTGGATCGCTGATGAGACCTTGGTTCCTTCGCTTGTGCAATAGCTCCATTGTTGTCGCAGTAAACTGGCACTGCTTCAACAATGGATGGAACCACACCAAGTTCGGAGACAAACTTCTTGATCCAGACTGCTTCCTTTGCTGCTTCTGAAGCTGCGATATATTCTGCTTCCGTGGTAGAATCCGCTACGGTGTCTTGTTTAGAACTCTTCCAACTTACTGCGCCTCCATTCAAAGTAAATACGTATCCAGACTACGATTTGGAGTCATCCTTATCTGTCTGGAAACTGGCATCTGTATACTCATGTATTATTAAATCTCCTTCTCCATATATTAGAAATACATCCTTAGTTCTTCTTAAGTACTTAAGGATTGTCTTAACAGCCGCCCAATGATCCATTCCTGGATCCGACCGGTATCTGCTTGTGACGCTCAAAGCATACGATACATCGGGCCTAGTATATAACATAGCATACATGATAGATCCTATTGCGGATGCATAGGGAATCTTATTCATGCTAATCCTCTCGTCTTCTGTGCGCGGACACATAGACTTCGAAAGGTTGATCCCATGCCTGATGGGAATGTAACCTTTCTTGGATTCCGACATGCTAAACCTTTTTAGCACTCGGTCTATATATGTAGACTGCGAAAGACCAAGCAACCGTTTTGATCTATCTCTATAGATTCTAATCCCAAGGATATAGGTTGCTTCTCCCAGGTCTTTCATGGAGAAAGTTTTGGACAACCAAATTTTAACTGTCTGTAAAACTGATATATCGTTTCCTATAAGTAATATGTCATCGACATATAATACTAAGAATACGACTGCACTCCCACTAACCTTCTTGTACACACAAGGTTCGTCAGGATTTTGTGAGAAATCAAACATTTTGATTGTCTCATCAAAACGGATGTTCCAGCTCCTAGATGCTTGCTTCAGTCCATATATGGATCGTCGAAGCTTGCATACTTTGGTTTTATCAACCGATGTGAAACCTTCAGGTTGTATCATGTATACATCCTCAAGCAGGTTTCCGTTAAGGAAAGCTGTTTTCAAATCCATTTGCCATATCTCATAATCATAATGAGCTGCTATGGCTAGGAGCATCCGAATGGATTTAAGCATAGCTACTGGCGAATAGGTTTCGTCATAATCAATTCCTTGTTTTTGACGATATCCTTTTGCCACTAATCTAGCCTTAAAGGTAACTACATTACCTTCCATGTCGATTTTCTTCTTGAAAACCCACTTGCACCCTATGGGCTTAATCCCTTCAGGTGGGTTAACCAAGTCCCATACTTGATTTTCACACATGGAATCCATTTCCGACTTCATGGCCTCAAGCCATTTGTCCCTTTCTGAATTTTTCAGAACATCTTCATAACTGATAGGTTCGTCATCGCTTATGAGTAACACGTCGTTCGATTCACTTATGAGAAATCCGTATCTCTCTGGAATATTGCGTGCCCTATCAGATCTACGAAGAGGTGGTGTAGTTTTAGGTTCAACTGATAGCTCATCACTATGAATTATCGGTTGTGGGCCTATACTAGGTGTCTCTGTAATGTCTATTGGAGTTTCTTGAACTTCATCAAGTTCAATCCCACTCCCACTGTTTTCTTGTAAAAGAAACTCTTTCTCTAGAAATACAACATGCCTTGAAACAAACACCTTTTGTTCCAAGGGATGATAGAATTGGTAACCCTTCGTTTCCTTAGGGTATCCAATAAATAGACATTTATCAGACTTAGCATCCAATTTGTCTGATACAACCCGCTTCACATAAGCAGGACAACCCCATATCTTAAGGTGAGTTAAGTGAGGTTTCTTACTATTCCAAATCTCATATGGAGTAGTAGAGACTACCTTGGTCGGGACTCTGTTTAGTAAGTAAACAGCTGTCTTTAGTGCATAGCCCCAAAAGGATTTTGGAAGAGTTGCATGATTCATCATAGACCTAACCATGTCCATCAAGGTTCGGTTGCGCCTCTCAGATACACCATTATGCTGTGGTGTATACGGCGGAGTCCATTGGGACAGTATCCCATTGTCCCTAAGATAATCTTGAAACTCTTGACTTAAGTATTCACCACCCCGATCGGATCGAAGTATCTTAATACTTTTGCCAAGCTGTTTCTCTACTTCATTTCTGAACTCTTTGAATTTCTCAAAGGCTTCAGATTTGTGTTTCATCAAGAACACATACCCGAATCGTGAGTGATCATCGATGAAGGTGATGAAGTAGCTATAGCCTCCTTGTGCAAGAGTTGACATTGGTCCACATACATCGGTATGTATTAGACCAAGCAATTCTCCCACTGGATTACCTTTTCCGGAAAAGGGTAATTTGGTCATCTTGCCTTTTAAGCATGATTCACATGTATCAAATGAACCGGGTTCAAATGATTCTAAAATTCCACATCGGTATAATTCGGTCATGCGTTTCTTACTTATATGGCCAAGACGATAGTGCCACGTGTAGGAGTCTATTCGATTATCTATTCGAGCACGTTTGTTGCTAACTTCGATATTGAAAATGTCACTTGATAAATCTAACGTGTAGATGCCATTGCACAAAGTTCCATTCCCATAAAGAACGCCATTTAAAGTTATGTAACAACAATTGTTACTGAAAGTTAAATGATAACCATTTTCATTCAAACATGAAATAGATACAATGTTCTTTATTAACGAAGGAACGAAATAACAATTATCCAACTCTAAGACACGTCCAGTTGGGAGCTTTAGCAAATATGTTCCGATGGCAATAGCAGCAATCCTTGCTCCATTTCCAACCCGCAAATTCGCTTCTCCCTTGACGAGCCTTCTTCTATTCCTTAGCCCCTGTATGTCATTACATATATGTGAGCTACACCCAGTATCAAGTACCCAGGTATCTGAGGAAATAGAGTGACATTCAATAACGAAGATACCTGAAGAGGATGGGGCAATGGATGCCTTCTTCTTCAAGGACTCAAGATAAACCTTGCAGTTTCTTCGCCAGTGACCCTCCTTGCCACAATGATGGCAAGTTCCTTTTGGTTTCATTTCAATCTTTTTGGCCTTTTTCTTTTTCCCTTTGTTCTGTTCTTTGGCCTTCCTCTTAGAACCTTTCTTTGAGGAACCAACTAACAGTACTGCTTTTTGATCCGGCTTTACAGAAGGCTCCACAGTCTTCAGCAGGTTGAGCAACTCAGGAATGGTGGTCTCTAGTTTGTTCATCCGATAGTTCATCACAAATTGTGAATTACTCTTGGGCAAACAACTCAGAATTAAGTCAATACTTAGTTCATGATCCATTGCAAAACCGAGTGCGCTCAGTCGCTCAATGTACCCCAACATCTTTAACACAAACTGCGAGGCAGAAGTGGCTTCCTGCATCTTAGTGGTGAGGAGGAGTCTGGAGACTTCGAACCTTTCGGATCTCGCCTGCTCTTCAAACAACTCATGAAGATGGAAGATGATGGTATTAGCATCGATATGCTCGTGCTGCTTTTGCAACTCAGGTACCATAGAGGCTAGCATGATGCAACTCGCAAGTTCAGAATCGGTCACATGTTTCTGATAGGCCAACAATTGGTCTGGAGTTGCATTCTCTGGGGGATGGGTGGGAAGTTGTTCTTCAAGGACATAAGCAAGCTTCTCTGCCTTGAGGACTATCCTCAGGTTTCGAAGCTAGTCCATGTAGTTCGGCCCAGTCAGTTTATTGGTGTCCAAAATGGAACGCAAGTTTAGAGAAGACATGATCGAGTGATTATCCTAGAAATACAAATTGAGATTATGTGAGAAGAATGATTAAAGAATGTATCAGCATACATTAATAAAAATCCTATTTATTTTTCAAATTGAATAACCCTTTTTATCAATTCGGGAGATCGTAGGAACATCTCCAAATAGGTTGATATCCAACCATAGATAAGAACCACCATGGCTGTGGCCATCAAGTTTTTCTTAGCTATGAAGGTAGGTAATTATACCGATTACATATCACATATATGTAACTATCACTTTATGCTATCAACTAATTGAATGTTTGCATAAATCATTGGGTTGTTAACTCATTAACAAGTATGTATCAATATACATAGCACCCAACTGCACTTCTCTTTACATCGACCTTGGCTGTGGCACAACAAATCGATGCTCCAAGCTTAAGGCTGACCCATTAATCAAGAAATAGTTTTAACATGGTTGGAGCTCATTCCACCGTTTAGTCAGGCTTGGATGTGTCCAACAACCAAAACTAAGGATTGACCTCTGACTCCAACTATATTATTCATAAACTAATTCCATGGTTTGAACATGTTAAGGTTCAAGTCGGGCATGGATGTGTCCATCAACCCAAACGAGAAACAAAACTCCGATTCTAACCATATTAATGGAAGGTGTTGGCCTTAATATTTTGTAAGGGGTTTTGGTCTCATCTTTTCCTTTTAATGCACATTCATGACATATGTCATGACTAACGATTTCCTTAATAAAGTATGTATGTGACTTAATTTATCAAGTCTCATGAATTGAATTAGGAACCGGATTTCCTTAATTCTAATTTCACACTTTATTAAAGGAATTGCTTTGGGAAACAATTTCCTAAATTGTCATAATTAATTTCAGAAATAATATGTTCAAGACTTTGATTTCTCTAAATCAAATCTTATTAAATTAAGAGACAAATCCCTTAATTCAACTACATATTATTTTCATGAAAATATTATTTAAGAAAACTCTATAGGAAACTATTTTCCTAATTAATTTTGGAGACAACAATATGTAAGAGAATCACCTCTTAAAACATATTTTATTCATGGATTTGATTAATTACAACAAATCGTTTTCTAAGGGTGGCTCCCCGAGGCTCAGATACCCAAAGAAAAGTAATGTGTTGTAAATCCAATTGGACGGCTCCCCGAGGCTCAATCCAAATCAAACATGACAACTTCAATTAAAAAATTGGGAAATTAAATTACAACAACTAACTTTAAATTGGACGGCTCCCCGAGGCTCAATCCAAAATAAAGAATTTTGTTGTCAATTTAAAACCAATTCAAATTTAATTGTCAATTAACTGTCCATGAATTTGTCTAGACTTTCTTAAAAAGAAAGTGCCCAAAATTGTGAGATTTCAAAATTAGGTTTTCAGAATAATTGTAAGTTTCGGGTACAAAGAAAACTTACATATTTCCAAAATTAGAAAATTTCTAAAATAGAAAAATTTCCAAAATTGGAAAGTTTCCAAAGATGGGAAGTTTTCACAATTATTATAAAATTTCAGAAACTAGAAAATTTCAAACGTTTGCGAAATTTCATGAGGATTTCCAAACTTTGAAATTCCAAAATCTAACATTTATTATAATTTGAAAGTTTCCATAATTGAAAATTTTTTCCGAAATTGAGATCATGACAAAGTTTTCCACAAAACAATTATACGATTATGTCGAACACTAACCGGCTCTGATACTACTGTTGGGACCGGGTGCATGTTGACAAGGATACGAGTTCGTAAAATTTTAAATTTTTACGTGCAGCGGAAGAATTTGCATAAAATAATTTCCTAAATTATTTTAACTTCGTATCTAGCATGCAACCTTATAGTGTGTTGACATAATCATAAAATAAAACTTTGCGGAAAAGTAAACTAATTTACATTATACCTCTCGTAACTCGAAGTAAGGGACGAGATCCAACCGTAGCGTCCCTTGGAAGCTCCGCCTCTATTCGCGTCCACGCCGAGTTCTCTTCGGGATGACTTCGCAAAGTCACGAGTTTTGTGCCGACGAGAACTACTAGATTCTCTATAGGCACAACAAGAAAGATCAAGAGAAGAATTAGGAAACTAACCAACGAAGTAACGGAATCGAATTCCGAGAAGAGAGGAATCGCTATCCGCTTCTTCTTCTTCTTGTTCGGGTTCTCCTTCTTCTTGAATGCTCACGCCACAACCCAAGAAAGTGGATGAGGTGCGCCTGCCCTAGATGGAGGAAGGGCGCCGGCCCTAGGTCACCAAGTGGGCGCCGACCCTAATGGATGAGAGGGGAGGGAGAAGAGAAGAGAGAGAGAGGGAGAGCTCTTCACAACTTGATTAGTTGATTTGGAATAAGGGCTTGCCTTTGGTTCCTTTATATAGTAGCAACTCCTTTGCTAAGTCTCCCTCTTAACGGAATTAACGGAATTAGTTATAAGAAATTTATCTTATAAATTCTCTTATTAATTATTTCGTTTAAGCCGAGTCTTATTATAACTAATTTATAATAAAACAAATTCTTTTTCTCTTTAAATTATGGAATAAATTTTATAAGAAATTTATAAACTTTCTTATTATGGAAAAATCAATTCTTAATTGATTTTATAAAATTAAAATAAACCAATTCATGGATTATTTTAACTTCCATAAAAAGAATAAATTTCTACAAATTTATTTATATAAATTTCTTTTTACAAATTTATTTATCCATAATTTATAAAACAAATCACACTAGATTTATTTTATTAATTAAACCAAATAAATTGATTTAATTCCGTTTAATGGCCGGCCACCACAAGGAGGGTTAGCACCCTCTTTGGCCGGCCAAACCAACCCGAACCGGTCACGAATTAAACTCATTTAATTCGCCCAATAAGCCTTCAAAAGACTTAGCCATTTTTAGCTTCCATTGCGCCTCTGATTAACTCAGATTCGACTTATTTCTCTTGATCGGAAAATCCAATTTTCAACTCGTTTTAAATCCCTCGGATTACTCGTAGTGCGTGTGACTAAATAGGCTTTCGATTTATGTTGGCCGTCTATAATTAACTAATTATAGAACGATCATGAGTGGCACCTAGTAGTACATCATGATCCCCAATTAATCGAAAGATCAACGGTTTGACCTCAGAAGAAATTATTCTGAAACCCTTCAGCAGCTCTAATGAAACGTGCCCCATTCCCTTCAGCAGCTCTAAATAGCACTTCGGGGCGCCCTGAACGTTGGGGGCGCCCCCCCCCCCCCACGTGTCAATCGATCTGGAATTAACTCGGGCAGCCCTTATCCCACTCGAATAGGGCTGAGGATTGACTCTGGGGGCGCCCGGGACGCTGGGGGCGCCCTGGTTAACCTTTTTAGCGAGCTTCTCGGCTGGATAAAAGTTATCTGCTTCGTTGGCTTGTGTGCGGGGCACCCTGGGCACTGGGGGCGCCCGGGAGCATGGGGGCGCCCCGCCCAGTAAGCTTCTGAAGCGTTTCTTGCTCGACTTGTTTTGCCTTCACCTTGGGGGCGCCCTGCCCAGCTGCTGCCTCTCTCCTTTGAGGCGTTCTGACCTGCAGAGACTCATTCCTTTGGTCCTACATCCAGGGTTTGTTGCAAATACAATAATGCAAGAATATGTTATGAGTATACAGCCTTAGCTATCTTGGTTCTGACATTGGGTCTCCAAAATGGAGCCCTAGGTCAGACCGACGCCTACTGTTCCCTCGACGGGGAGCGCGTCCTCACCTACTCCTCTCAGGAGAATTTACCTGTTGCCAACCGGCTCCTCCAGTTGGACTTTTGCCTAGCGGTCCTTTGCCAGGTCTTGGATACCAGGTTGTCCTTCGCCCAGTGCCTAGCAGTCCTTCGCCAGGTCTTCGGATCCTGGCAGTCCTTCGCCAGGTGCCTAGCAGTCCTTCGCTAGGTCTTCGATCCCAGGCTGTCCTTCCCTCGGTGCCTAGCAATCCTTCGCTAGGTGCCCAGCTGTCCTTTGCCAGGACTTTGGGTTTCAGTGCCTAGCATTCCTTCGCTAGGTGCCTAGCATTCCTTTGCTAGGACTTCAATCTGCACACTCAAGCAGCATGTTAGATAACAAATAAGACTTAACTTTTGAACCCTTTGCCATTTATCAAAACACAGGTTCGACTTGGGTGTTGTCTGCACCAACAATCTCCCCCTTTTTGATTTATGGCAACCCGATTCAAAGAGTTATGTTAATCAGAGTAGATGATAAACTAATTTAGTTCCATCCCCCTGGAAGGAATCTCCCCCTAGGTTTTTCAAAGTTTTGTGGGGTTTGAAAAAATTTCTAAGTCAAAATAATGGAATTAATTTTTCAAAACTTAGAAGATTTTTCAAAAGGAAATTTTAAAAAAAAATTTATACTTAGAAATTTTAGAAAAGCAATTTAGTGAAAAAGTTTCTAAAACATCTTTTGAGTTTTTGAAAGTACTTTTAAAAGGTTTTTGATCTTTTTAGTACTTCGAAACTTTTCTAGGGATGTTTAGAAATAAGTACGTAGTGAAATTTTGAACATAGCTTAAGTCTAGAAAATGCTTTCTTTTGAAAACAATTTAGACTAAGTACTTTTGAAAACAGTTTTTGGAAGAAATAGGTTAAGTACTTTGAAACAGTAAAATAAAGTAAGTACTTTTGAAAGTACTTTGAAAGAGTAAAATAAAGTACTTTTGAAAGCAGTACTTTTGAAAGCAGTTTTGAATAGACTAAGTACTTTTGAAAGAAATAAACTAAGTACTTTTGAAGGATGAAAATAGAGTAAGTTGAAATAGACTAAGTACTTTTTGAAGAAAGGATAAAATTTTGAAATTTTTTTTTAAAGCTTCTCTCCTTTCCTATCTCTCCCCCTTTGCCATATGTTAAAAAAACCAACCAATATAGCAAAATAACAAATATCTTGCATAATGATATAACCGAATAATGTGTTGTACTGAACCAATACAAGATAAACTGAATCAAACCAATTTAACTTTTCTCTGTAGTGACTTGTCTAACCCAATTAGCTACTTACTAACTGTTATAAACAGTAGTTTTCGCTAGGGTTAGTCGAGTTAAGTGTTCTGTTCAAGTTAGATTGTCTAAGCTTGACACTTAACTTGATTACTGTTAAGTTGTATTTAGTACCCCAATTACTGCAGATGCACTGACTTAAAGCATCTTGAATTAAGGCAAAGCCTAAGCATCTCAACCCATTCTAGGTTATCAATCAACAGTACCCTAAGGTGCTTGTGAGATGCTAGCTTCTAAATCTATAGGTGTATGCAGTTCTAGGGTTAGGGCCTAGGCTAAGTCCATTTGCGAAAAAGCCCTAGTTTTGAAGGGGGTAGTTTTTGAAAAGAAAACTAAGTCGAAAACTGCTAAAAAATTTCAAACTAATTAAAGGTTGATTTTGAAATCAAGTAAAGCAGTTTTAAAATTCTTTTATAAAATAATTTTTCAAATCAAAAGAAACCAAAAAATAGAGTAAACCTATTCTACCAAGCATAATCCTAATGAAGATCAGATAATCATGAAAAGCAAGTAATCAACCCCATAAGTCAGCTGGTATGAGAGAGAACCAGCACAGTCATACAAGTCAAACATGAATCAACCTACTGAGTAGGGGCAGTCAAATAGTCACTAGTACAATGCCACTCGAGTCTAGGAGGAGGGACCAGGATGATCAGATGAGCCCGTGTGCCAGGATCGAAATAGCGCCATCATCTCGTCATATCGTGCGTCGCTAGTCTCTCTATCGGCTCTGCCGGCACTCATATACTCGGTGTAATAGCCCTGATTTGCCTCCATTCCTTCGGCATGATTTGCCTCCACTTCCTCTCGGAGGCTCTGGATCTGCGACTCGAGCCGTGTCACTCTCTCGTAGAGTGTCAGTGGTGGGGGCTCGTCTATGTGCTCACGAACCTCGGCTGCCAGATCTCCGACATCTACCTCAACATCCTCGTCAGAGTCGATCGGTGGTCTGGCTCGCTGGCGTCTCCATGACAAAACCCCGGTAGCCGAGACCTCTATACCAGCTAGGGAGAAATTCCTATAACCTATCTCATCGAAGTCGGTTAATGCGGCCATATCTCCTTCGGTAATGTTACGACCGTGGTGATGCAGAATGGAAGTGATGATGTGGCAATAGGGAGTGCATACCCGCCCCTGCGTGGTAACACTGGATGCATGTAGGATCGCATGGAACATGTGTAGTCCAATATCGATATCAAGCTGATGAGTCAGTGCGTATAGGAGGAAGGTGTGAAATGGTCGCATGGTAGCGACGTCTCTAGTGGATAACGACAGGATGCATCGAACTATAACTCTATATAGAGCATAGTCCTGGACTTGAAGGTCAACAGACTGAAATCGTCTGGCCAGGGGGTTTCTAACATGCGTATAGAAGTAGGAGTGTAGGGTTTCTAGGGTGATGTGAGAGTAGGGAGCATCAAAGGGAGGCTCCCTGGAGGGTAACAACAAAAGGTGGACTGTGAGGGTCGTAGTCCGAGAAATCGGTTGAGTAGTGTAGGTGTGATTATTAGGGGAATCCCTTGGACAGTGGTGACGAACATAAGACCATCCTGTCTAATTATATTGTTATAAAATTCTGTACATAAGGATGTGTTAATTGAATGAGTGCAGAATACGAGATTATCGAGTTGATAGAAGTTTATTACATTCATTGCCAAAGGACAGGATTGGGTGAAGAATTGTCTATTTAAGTAGCTCGTTTTAATAGGCTTATATGTCGTTCGAGCAAACTTATTACAAAGTTCTAAAGTCGAAAACCTAGGATCGGGACTAGGTTTGGTACCGGGGTTTGCTTGGTTTGCTCGTCGTTTTCTAAGGAATTGCATTAAAGAAAGTATGAAGGAATTGCATTAAAGAAAGTTAGAATTAACTTAAATGCAAATAAAATTATACCGGGTGGCAGATCGGGGAGGCATTGTCGAGGTTGAGGGCTTGAGAAGGTTGCAAGGTCACTTGGAAGGAAGGAAGTTTGAGAAGAGAGGAGTTTTTGGTGTGGGAAGTAAGTGAGATTTGGGTGGCTTTTTATAGGGCTCGGCCGGGTGCCCTGGTGTACGAGGGCGCCCCTGCAAGCGACGGCGCCCCGGAGGGCGAGGGCGCTCTCCACAGGGCTACATCTGCCTTTTGGCAGCTTTTAGCTTTTGACCACTCCTATGGGGGTGCCCGTGAGGACCCAGGCGCCCTGGTCAATACCTTTTGCAGCTTTTCGGCTTGAAGAAGACAGGAAGGACAAGGGGCGCCCGAGGGTTCACGGGCACCCGGGATAGATCTGTTTGACCAGGTTTGACTGGATTTGACTGGTTTAACCATGGTTTGACCACTTTGACCATGGTTTTGGCTATTTTGATCATGGTTTGACTACTTTGATCATGGTTTGACTAGTGTTATGTCAGTACCGTTCTAAACTAAATGTTTGTATTTAAGCAAAAAAAATACAGTTATTAAATGAATTTTGATTAAGTTAAGTTTGCTGTCTCACCCAATCTAGGGTTATCAATCACGTTAGCCTTACAGGTTTTGTGAGACAGGTTTTGGTAGTTAGAATTAGTTTAAAAAATTATGATTTATTTTGAAAAACTTAATTTAATTTTGAAAAACAGTTGATTTTGAGTTTGTTTTAAAAAAAATGTTTGAATCTACAATTAACTAAAAATTTATGTTAGATTCGAATTTGACAAAGAATAGGTTGAATTTGAATTTCAAAAATTAGCTTCCAGGTCTTGGCGAGGCACTAGCCCTTCTTTGGCTGTAGCCTTATTGGATCATCAACCCTTTCCTTGACAAAGCCTTTTAATGAAATTTCATTTTCAAAACTATTTCTTGAAAAATTCTGGTCTAACTAGCTTGGGTCTTGGATCGGTAGCTTCGGCTAGTTTCACCAGTCTAAAGAGACCAAGTAGAGAATACTTGACCTTATTAGAATTGGCTTCCCTAACGTACTATCATCTCACCTCCACCCAGTACTATGTTGTCAAATTTCAGTTAAGTTGGTTCAGTCCTTAAACTAACCATTCCTAAATCTAAACATGGTAAATTGCAGAAATGAAATAAACAAGCAAGCATGCAATTTGAAAACAAAAATTGAATTTTATCTAACAATAAATATAGTTTTTAATTTGGCTCCCCCTGGACTAAAGCCACGATAATGGTTAGGCATGATATGAATCTTGTCCTTGGGGATCCAATACTGATTTGATCCAGTTTGTTTGTTCAAGCATAGTTTGGGTACCCATGCCTGAACTTTAGGTCTGGGCTGGTTCAGTACAGCATAGTAGGATCTTTGTCTAGATTTGGTTCTATAGCCTAGTCCGGATCGATTTAGATCTGACTTCTGTTTTCCAAGAATCACATCAAGACCCTTGGAACCAGAAGTGAATCGTTCTAAAGCTGATCTAAGGTCCTTAACTTGAGTTTTTAAGGAGGAGTTCTCTTTTTCAAGTTTTTTGACTTGAATAGAGGTTCCTTCTTGAACCTTCTCAGTTAAAGGTCTAGAGTCAGCTCTCTCTTTTAGGAGTTTTACTTCCTGTCGGAGAGATTCGACTCGGAGTTTAGCTTTCACCAAATCTCGAGAAAGATACGAAATTAACTCATTTAATTGAATTCTTGAAAATCCACTTACAGTTATTTCGCCGTCCTCTGAGAATGTGAGTTTGCCGTCGTCCGGCTCCGACTCTGACTCGGTTTTGATTTCTTCTGAAGCGGTTAGTGATAAGTACCAATTTTGTTGATTATTTTAATTGCTAAAATCCATGTTTGACCCATGTTTTAATTGCTTAATTGTGAAATTGCCCTAGGTTTTAGGATTTCCTCTTATTTTGGACTTAATTGCAAATTTACACATTTATTGGATTATTTGGCCACTAATTTTCTGATATATTTTTGTAGGCATGAAATGATCCTGGGCGTAGAGCATATTGGGTCAAACTTGAGTCGGAAGTGAACCGGATCGAATTATCAAGCTTACGATTAATCCGAGCCGTCCGATTCAAGAGCGGCTAGATCTGAGCCATCCGGGACAATCTGAAGCAATCTGAGCTAGGGTTAGGGTTGATCAAGCACTATGATCAATATCTGAAGGTTTCATTCCAATCAGAGCTAAATCAACCGTTGGATCAAGCTCGGAGGGCTCTAGATCGTCCATTCACAGATTAAGTTGATCTGGACCATCCGTTGCACATCTAGAGGATCCGAGCTACCACGAGACAGATCCTGACCCCAGATCAACATCCTCAAAGTTTGGCTCAAATCAGAGCAAGATCAGCCGTTGGATTTCCTCCGATCAATCTGGGCCGTCCATTGTTAACTATTTAATCAAAAATTCCCAGCAGCTTCTCCTCGTCGCGTCTCCGCCGCACAGTAGCTTCCTTCTTCGTCTTCTTCAGTTTTCATTGGTTTTTCTTCAATCCAAGGGGCGCGACCCCTCGATTTCTCACCTAGATCGAGTGCTAGATCCTTGGGGAGCTGCTTCGGTGAATTTCCAGCTCCGAATTGGCCAAAGCAGAGTTGTTGCGAGGTTTCCACAGCTCTGTCATTTATTGCTTCAATCTCGGTTTTGTTCAATCCTTCATCCACCCGAGCAGTTCAGAGGGGTTCCCTGGAGTGTTTGGTTCATCCCCACACCATCCGCGCGATTGGACAAGGCAAGATTGAGGAAATTGATTGGGAATTCAGTTGGCACAGACTGTGAGCTGGATTGCTTCATAGAGGTCGTTCTTCCATTGATTTGCTGAGCTTGCGGGTTCAAGGCTCACTCTTGCTTGACGACCAAGAAGCATTCGAGCTAGGGAAACATTGAGGAGTAGATTTCATTAGCTAATTTCTGTTTAAGTAGCTGTAATTTCCATTACTGCTGTAATTTCGTTTCTCTTGGTTTCAGATTGGTTAAGTTTGGTTTTCTTAAGTGTTCTAGCTTAAATTAGAGTTCAATCTTTAAGACAGGTAGTTAGGGAATTGTTTAGGAACATTTGGTTTCAATTTCAGTTGGTTTCTTATCTTTGTTCTTGCGTATCAGCTGCGTATCAGTTGCTGTCCTGTTTTTCTTATGCGTATCAGTCCCAGTTTAAGTTCTACAAAATTTCAGTTTCAGTTTCTGTAGTTTGGATCAATTAAACGTAGACGTTTTACATCTTGTTTGACACTAGATTGTGCACTTTAATCCCATTTGTTTGTTTGATTTTGCAATCAAATCGTGGCTGCATTCCTTTCTTCAATTCTCTGAAATTCTGCCGTTTCATTTCTGCCACATTACAGTTTTGGCTGTGCCAAGTTTCTGCTACGTTTTTGGACTGATCAACCTGATCTCTGAGCATCAGTTTTGGTGTATCAACGAATTGTTACTGAATTCGTGTCTCTACATCTGGAATTTCTGCATTCATATTGTCACTGAATTTCCGCACACTATTTCTGAATTTCGGTTTTGTTTCTGCCATTTGATCGATTCTGAATTTCTGCACTTCTCATGCTTGCTGTTTCTGCTGGTTAAATCAATCTCTGAAGTTGTATCAGTTGAGTTTCACCTTAGACTTTTATTGCAACTGAAATCAATTGTCTTGTTAGATTTTGTATCAAATTCATGCTGCAATTCATTTCTGCAATTAGTTGTTGGAATTTCTGCAATCAAATCCTGAAATTCTGCATTGAGTGTGTGCTTGCATTTCTGTCTTCAAAATTCTGCAAGGTTTCTGAATATATCAGCCCATTTCCCAAGTATCAGTTAGACTTAGTTGAACTGTTTGTTTGAGCATTGGGTCATGCATTTAATCCCAACTTGTCTTGTGAATTTCTGCATTTAACTTGTACCTGTTTTAATCAAACTTCAAGCTTGAATTTCTGCATCCATTTCTGCAAATGTCTACCTTGATCAGCCTAGCTCTTTCAAGCTGATTTGATCAGCAATACATTCTGCATTGAGTTAATTCTGCATTGGATTCATTTAACTTTGCATTGGATTCATTTTGCACATCAATTGGGTTTCTTAATTTCATTTCTGCACTCAGTGGTTTTAACTTGTCAGTTCTTGCTGCATATTAGCTTGACATTTTCTGAATTGCGTATCAAATGGAACACCAACAAGCTGATTGATATTCAGCTAGTGCCTACTTTTATTTGCTTGTGGATTTTCGTTTCCCTGACATTACATCAGTTATAATTCCTGCACTTGTTCCAAATTTCTGCTTCCAACTCTAAATTCCCTTACTCATTCCTGCAAAACACTTAATTAATCTCTTGCCTTCCTAATCTGAATTGATCAGCCAATCGGAATTGCAAGTTCACAGTTTAAGCACTTAGCGTCAGTAGCATGTTGGCACGTTGGTTTTCCATTTCTGCATATCTAGGTTGCCACAATTCTGCATGTTGAATTAAGTTTAGTTGCCACAATTTGTCTATAGATTGTTTAGCAATTTGATTGTTTTGAATTGCCAACTCTGAAGCCAAATTCTGCATTTGTATCAATTGAAAATTCTAGTACTGATAGGGTACAGCTTGCTTGACATTTGGGTTGCTTTGAGTTCCAAATTCTTCCCTGCATTTCAGATTTTATTGCTGCCTGTTGTACCAAGTGGAGAATCGGTCTTGAATGGTGATTCATTTATGCAATTATTGATCTTTATTGAAAATTCAGAATTGAGAACTTCACAGTTTGCTTGCATTCCATTTGAATGGTTAGAGTTAATTTCCATTGGTTGAATCATTAAATGCCATCACTTGTTTAGCTTATTAGCTAAGTTTCCTCTATTTTCATTGCATTTTCATTTCACAATTGCGATCCAAACCCAGATTTACATTCGAAACCCAAATTCACAAACGACACCTAAATACAAGCGCGAATCAAACAAACCGCAACTAGCTCCGAGGAAAAATACGACCTGTGGCCCCTTTACTACGTTTTCATATTTTGATTGCAAAAAGGATTTCCAGCATTCATATACATTTAAATTTGAGGCCCACATTCGTGACACATAGTTTGGGCCTGTCAAATTTTTGGCGCCGTTGCCGGGGAAGCAACTAGTTGATTTGTTTGATTTTTGCTTGTGTACCTTTGGACATATCATTGGGTTCTATTTTATTTTGCTTTATCTTTTGTATACGGGTACTGCCATTTTTCTTGTTTGTTTTGTGACAGGGGTGCAGGTTCAAAATGTTTTCATCCACTTATCAGCAGCTGTGTCCACAATTTCAGCAGAACCAACCTTTCAATCAACCATTACAGCAATTTCAACCGCCACAGCAAGAATTTCAGCAGCCTAATTCGAATTTTCAGCAAACAAATCAGTTTTTTCAGCCACCATTACAACAATTCGAGCAACCACAGCAATTTCAACGATTTCAGCCGGATTTTCAGCCAAGTTTACCAAATTTCCAGAATTTTCAGAATGGGCAACCTTTCCAAAATTTTCAGCCCAATCAACCAAATTTTCAGCAAGAGTTTCTGCCCCAGTTTCAACAAATTCAGCCCAACTTTCAGCCACCTTATCAACAAGATCAATCACTTTTTCAAGGAATTCAGCAAGGGTGTTTAAATAATCAGAATTTTCAGCAACCACCCTTCCCTCAAGTTCAACCAAACCAGAATTTCCAGCCCGCGCAATCTCAGTTTTTACCAACACAATTTCAACATTTTCAGCAAGATTTCCAGTTTCAAGGACAGAATTTTCAGCAAGACACTCATAATTTTCAGCCCCTCCCATTTCAGCAGTTTAATCAAGGAGGCTTCGATGATCCTGACTGGGATGAGGCTCTACACCAAAGGATGATGGAGATGTGTCAACAAATCCTACAACAACAGCAAAGTTTTCAAGAACAACAACAACAATGGTTTCAAAACATGCAAGATCGATTGAATAAGATAAAAGCCCAAAGATCAGAACAATTATCTTCTCAAGTTGCTTGTAATTCTGAGAGCCCCAGAGTTGATTTTATATCAGTTCAAGGTAACCCTAGTGCATGGCCAAGTCCTTCTTCAAGTGATCTTGCAAAATTAGTAGTAGAAGAAGAAGTAATCATCAAATATAGGGCGCCTACAGCATGCATCCCTCCGGAGATTCCTATTCAAAATTCATTTCTAAATTTTTCAGCTCCAGAAGAAGAAACTGAAGCTTCACAGGACCATTCTCATCTTTTATTTTGTGATGATAGTGTTATTGATGGTCCTAATTTTTCTAATATTGTTGTTGCAGATATTACTGAGGAAACTTACACAGAAGATGATTCCACAGGTGTAGGGGATTGCACTAAGCCCCAGGGACCACCACAATTTACTGGTACATTAGAAGATTCAGAAGATGAACCCGAAAGTGTAGGGACTTGCATGGTGGAAGCAAGCACCCAAGGATCACCTGTTTTAGTTGAGTGTCCACCAGAGCATGAGGCTGAAGAGGAGCATGTACTTGACCAGGAGGAGGCCATGGATACATCTACTCTTGTAGAACCTCCAGGTATTCTCCAGCACGCTCAGGTAAGTATTTCTCCTCTTTGTTCAGAAAAATGCAGCGAGGTACCTAGTGCTGACTTTATTGATTCTGATGAATTTATTGATATACCTTGTGTAGAAATTGCTTGTGCAAATCCAATAGAGGTACCAAAAATTGATTTAATTGGTCGTACTGCATTACTTGATACATCTCTTGTAAATATGGATTGTGAAATAATTTTAGAGGCACCTATAATTGATGTTGTTTGTTATGATGAATCTCTTGATACATCTTTTGTGGATATGGATAGTGAAAATTTTTTAGAAGTGCCTGAAATTGATGTTATTTATTTTGATGAATCTCTTGCTATATCTTATGCTGAGGTTGAATGTGAAAAACTTATGAAGATATCTGAGATTGATTTGATTGGCTGTGATATATTACTTGATACACCCTGGATGGAAAATAATTGTGAAATTTCTATTGATGCGCCAGAAATTGATTTCTTTATTTGTGATGAGTCTCTGGATGCAAATTTTGTAGGAAATGATTTTGAAAATTTCATTGAGGTACCAGAATTTGATTTAATTGGACATGATGCAGTTTTGGATACATTTCATGCAAAGACTGATATTATTTTATTTCTTTCTGACCCTGCACGCTTGAGAGAGGTATTACATTGTTTTGCAGGGTCCAGAAGACTTCAGGAGTGGGTGCTCCAACTGAACAGACTCCAACCTCTTGGAAGGACTTCTGAAAGGCATCAAGAAGGAGGAGAAGATCTTACTTTAATCCATAGCCCTCCATTCCTTCAATGGATTCTGAACCTAAATCGCCTTCGGCCACCGGAGCATTTTTCTGCAAAGTTCAAGTGTGGGGGAGTCTTAATTCTCTCAGCCACCCATGTTTCTCCACTACCACGATGGAGGCTACTTCTGGATAGACTCCGTCCACCAGAATAAAGGGGAGAATGTTTTTCTTGTATTTTCTTTTATTGCATGTTTCATTTTTATGCTTTCTAGAAGTAAAATTTTCTTTTAAATTGAGTCCTTGTCAATAAATGCATGTTATTTCTTTTAACACTTTTTCTTGCATGATTAGGAATAAATGTATCCCTCTAGGTTATCTCCATAGCATGTTAGAGTCTTTTGAAAATAAATTAAATTTGGTTGTTAAAACTTAGGATTTGAGTCATGGATGAAATCTTGGAGGCTTGAGTACTACTTGCTTTAGATTCTTAATTGAGGACTTGGGATGAATTATTTTTACCTAGTGAGAATTAGCCTTACTTTTGTGATACGTATATGTCATTGTGCTCTAGAATTTGCTTAGGTTCTTTCAAAATCATATTTCAATGATTGGATCACATCTATAGAGGCTAATCACTTTGTTTACCTTTCCATATCAATTTTAACAAAAATCATGTTCATTCCATTTTTCTTTACTTATTTCTTACTTTTATCCTCACTTTTCTTTGGACTTGTTGTTTGAGATGTTTTCTAATGCTATTTTGCCCGAGACGGACAAAGATTTAAGTGTGGGGGAGTGACTAAAGTTTTGGGAATTATTTTGGAGCAAGGATGTATTTCATGTTAAAAAGAAATTTTTTTTTTTGCCAAGTTGAAGCCAAAGGTGCCAAGTGAGTTGAATTTGAATTCTAAAAATGAACAAGAGGATGGAAGCAATTAGAGATCTAGATTCCTTAATATATTTTGAAGATCCAAGTGGCATGGTGTGACAATGAAAATTTTTTCTGCATTGAGAAACAATGGTACGAAAATGCAAAAAGAAAGAAATTCTTGTGCCAAGGTGAAGAAAAAAAAATCTGCTAACTTGGATAGGAAATTGACTTGGATAAAAACTGAAAAGTTGGAATTTTGGGAAGCTAAGATCAGCAACATCTTGTAGAGACTGAGTTGAAGCTGGAATTACTTGACTCAATGCAGAAATGTTTGTGCCAAACAAGGAAAATCAGTTTGTGTAGATCTGAACTGAGCTGGACTGTTCGGAATGGAAACAAATGCAAGGGTGCTGACAAGGATTAAGAACAAGTCCATCAACCAGCCAGCCATCAGAAATTTGAAAAGCAGCAGGTTAGTTGAATTTAAATGCTGAAACTTCATCAGGCAGTGCTGAAAAACAAACCTGGAAATAATCTGTGCAGAGCTGAAACTAAACTGCATTGCAAGCTGAAAATTGGAAAATCTGAGCTGAATTGCAAGGATAGCTACTGAAATGATACAAGCTGATTCCATGTAAGCTGCAAAGTGATGAATATCTTGAAGGACTGTTTGAAAATTGCAGCCGAAAAAAATCAGATTAGTAGTGCAGTTTGAGCAGAACTTGTGTTAACTTGAGGCTGAATTTGATTTTTCAAGGCTGTCCACTGCCATTTTGCTCAACTACTCCTATATGCTAACTGATGTGAAGAAATCAGAGACTTGAAACTGATTGAATGGAAGCTGAATTGAATCTGTGCAGAATTTTCAGTGTGCCACTCAAGTCAATTGCTGGGTTAAAGTTGAGTCTGATAAAGATTTGGGAGCTGAGCACAATTTTTGCAATGCATTACTAAATTATTAACAGAGGTTTGCAGAATGTTTTCCCTGAAGTAAACTTCTTGGTGAGCAGTTTTCCAGTAAAGGGCAAATGGATGAAAGAAAAAAAAATGGCAGTGATCACCTACTTAGCCATTTTCAAGTAGACAATTTAAATTCTCCACTACCATTTGACGCAAGGACTATTGATGTTAATTGTTGGAGAAATCAGAGACTTGAAAAGCTGCCACCGTGGATGCTGAACTTGAAACAGAAGGAGAAGAAAAAAAAAAGAGAGAAAATCAGAGAAGAAGAAAGAAAAGACAAAGAAACAAGTGGCATCCAACTTATGTTTTGGCACCATAAATTAGTGAAGATTTTTCTCATCCAAATCCAAGTTTGCATCACTACATTTTGACCTTACTAGAGAGAAAGAAAAAAAAATCAGAGAAAGAAAAGAGAGGAAGAAACAAGTTGGCACGCAATAGCTAAACTTGGCACATGAGGTCAAAGAAGGTGTCTTCATCCAAATCAAAGGCAATTATTCAAGTTTGACTTCACAACACTTTTGAGATCATTAGAGGACTGTTAAGATGGGGCAAAGCACATTGGAAACATTTTTGAGCAACCAAGTCTCCCACTCCATCAATTTTTCCATTTTCTTGATTTTTACTCCATTTCTTACCATTTTCCATGTTTTCATTTGCTTTTGTAGATATTGATCCTAATCATGAATAATGGTGGAGATTAGACAATAAGCAAGCCTATGGTAGTGCAAGAAGCATGTGTGTATGAGTGAGCTCCACTTCCATCATCAACTTAGAACTTAAAGAGAGAGCCACCAAAACTTCCCTTGAAAAGCTAGTGATTTAAATTCATCTCAATGACTCATGAAAGATGAAAAGGCTAAGTTGTTGATTTAAGGACAAGATACTAATCCATAGAGCTTAGATTTTTGAGAATTGACAACCTTAGGTAATTTCTTTTCATTTGCTTCTAATTATGCTTAAGAAAACCCAAGGGATACATACTTAGTGATTTCGCGAGACGCTCAAGGTAAAGTGTGGGGGAGTTGATAAGTACCATTTTTGTTGATTATTTTAATTGCTAAAATCCATGTTTGACCCATGTTTTAATTGCTTAATTGTGAAATTGCCCTAGGTTTTAGGATTTCCTCTTATTTTGGACTTAATTGCAAATTTACATATTTTTTGGATTATTTGGCCACTAATTTTCTGATATATTTTTGTAGGCATGAAAGGATCCTGGGCCTAGAGCATATTGGGTCAAACTTGAGTCGGAAGTGAACCGGATCGAATTATCAAGCTTACGATTAATCCGAGCCGTCCGATTCAAGAGCGGCTAGATCTGAGCCATCCGGGACAATCTGAAGCAATCCGAGCTAGGGTTAGGGTTGATCAAGCACTATGATCAATATCTGAAGGTTTCATTCTAATCAGAGCTAAATCAACCGTTGGATCAAGCTCGGAGGGCTCTAGATCGTCCATTCACAGATTAAGTTGATCTGGACCATCCGTTGCACATCTGGAGGATCCGAGCTACCACGAGGCAGATCCTGACCCCAGATCAACATCCTCAAAGTTTGGCTCAAATCAGAGCAAGATCAGCCGTTGGATTTCCTCCGATCAATCTGGGCCGTCCATTGTTAACTATTTAATCAAAAATTCCCAGCAGCTTCTCCTCGTCGCGTTGCCGCCGCACAGTAGCTTCCTTCTTCGTCTTCTTCAGTTTTCATTGGTTTTTCTTCAATCCAAGGGGCGCGACCCCTCGATTTCTCACCTAGATCGAGTGATAGATCCTTGGGGAGCTGCTTCGGTGAATTTCCAGCTCCGAATTGGCCAAAACAGAGTTGTTGCGAGGTTTCCGCAGCTCTGTCATTTATTGCTTCAATCTTGGTTTTGTTCAATCCTTCATCCACCCGAGCAGTTCAGAGGGGTTCCCTGGAGTGTTTGGTTCATCCCCACACCATCCGCGCGATTGGACAAGGCAAGATTGAGGAAATTGATTGGGAATTCAGTTGGCACAGACTGTGAGCTGGATTGCTTCACAGAGGTCGTTCTTCCATTGATTTGTTGAGCTTGCGGGTTCGAGGCTCACTCTTGCTTGACGACCAAGAAGCATTCGAGCTAGGGAAGCATTGAGGAGTAGATTTCTATAGCTAATTTCTGTTTAAGTAGCTGTAATTTCCATTACTGCTGTAATTTCGTTTCTCTTGGTTTCAGATTGGTTAAGTTTGGTTTTCTTAAGTGTTCTAGCTTAAATTAGGGTTCAATCTTTAAGACAGGTAGTTAGGGAATTGTTTAGGAACATTTGGTTTCAATTTCAGTTGGTTTCTTATCTTTGTTCTTGCGTATCAGCTGCGTATCAGTTGCTGTCCTGTTTTTCTTATGCGTATCAGTCCCAGTTTAAGTTCTGCAAAATTTCAGTTTCAGTTTCTGTAGTTTGGATCAATTAAACGTAGACGTTTTACATCTTGTTTGACACTAGATTGTGCACTTTAATCCCATTTGTTTGTTTGATTTTGCAATCAAATCGTGGCTGCATTCCTTTCTTCAATTCTCTGAAATTCTGCCGTTTCATTTCTGCCACATTACAGTTTTGGCTGTGCCAAGTTTCTGCTACGTTTTTGGACTGATCAACCTGATCTCTGAGCATCAGTTTTGGTGTATCAACGAATTGTTACTGAATTCGTGTCTCTACATCTGGAATTTCTGCATTCATATTGTCACTGAATTTCCGCACACTGTTTCTGAATTTCGGTTTTGTTTCTGCCATTTGATCGATTCTGAATTTCTGCACTTCTCATGCTTGCTGTTTCTGCTGGTTAAATCAATCTCTGAAGTTGTATCAGTTGAGTTTCACCTTAGACTTTTATTGCAACTGAAATCAATTGTCTTGTTAGATTTTGTATCAAATTCATGCTGCAATTCATTTCTGCAATTAGTTGTTGGAATTTCTGCAATCAAATCCTGAAATTCTGCATTGAGTGTGTGCTTGCATTTCTGTCTTCAAAATTCTGCAAGGTTTCTAAATATATCAGCCCATTTCCCAAGTATCAGTTAGACTTAGTTGAACTGTTTGTTTGAGCATTGGGTCATGCATTTAATCCCAACTTGTCTTGTGAATTTCTGCATTTAACTTGTACCTGTTTTAATCAAACTTCAAGCTTGAATTTTTGCATCCATTTCTGCAAATGTCTACCTTGATCAGCCTAGCTCTTTCAAGCTGATTTGATCAGCAATACATTTTGCATTGAGTTAATTCTGCATTGGATTCATTTAACTTTGCATTGGATTCATTTTGCACATCAATTGGGTTTCTTAATTTCATTTCTGCACTCAGTGGTTTTAACTTGTCAGTTCTTGATGCATATTAGCTTGACATTTTCTGAATTGCGTATCAAATGGAACACCAACAAGCTGATTGATATTCAGCTAGTGCCTACTTTTATTTGCTTGTGGATTTTCATTTCCCTGACATTACATCAGTTATAATTCCTGCACTTGTTCCAAATTTCTGCTTCCAACTCTAAATTCCCTTACTCATTCCTGCAAAACACTTAATTAATCTCTTGCCTTCCTAATCTGAATTGATCAGCCAATCGGAATTGCAAGTTCACAGTTTAAGCACTTAGCGTCAGTAGCATGTTGGCACGTTGGTTTTCCATTTCTGCATATCTAGGTTGCCACAATTCTGCATGTTGAATTAAGTTTAGTTGCCACAATTTGTCTATAGATTGTTTAGCAATTTGATTGTTTTGAATTGCCAACTCTGAAGCCAAATTCTGCATTTGTATCAATTGAAAATTCTAGTACTGATAGGGTACAGCTTGCTTGACATTTGGGTTGCTTTGAGTTCCAAATTCTTCCCTGCATTTCAGATTTTATTGCTGCCTGTTGTACCAAGTGGAGAATCGGTCTTGAATGGTGATTCATTTCTGCAATTATTGATCTTTCTTGAAAATTCAGAATTGAGAACTTCACAGCTTGCTTGCATTCCATTTGAATGATTAGAGTTAATTTCCATTGGTTGAATCATTAAATGACATCACTTGTTTAGCTTATTAGCTAAGTTTCCTCTATTTTCATTGCATTTTCATTTCTCAATTGCGATCCAAACCCAGATTTACATTCGAAACCCAAATTCACAAACGACACCTAAATACAAGCGCGAATCAAACAAACCGCAACTAGCTCCGAGGAAAAATACGACCTGTGGCCCCTTACTACGTTTTCATATTTTGATTGCAAAAAGGGTTTCCAGCATTCATATACATTTAAATTTGAGGCCCACATTCGTGACACATAGTTTGGGCCTGTCAGTTAGTGCGAGTAGGTTCGACTGTGGGACCTCTTCTTCTTCTTCGGAGGAGGACTCGTCCTACGTTGCCTGAAGTGCCTTCTTTTTTCTTGTCTTCTTTGTTTCCTTCAGGTTGGGGCATTCAGTCTTGTAGTCGCCCTTCTTCTTGCACTCGTAGCAGGTCACGTTGGGTTTGTTCTTTTCAGTTGAGGGTTTAGTTGGTTCTTCTTTTCTTCGGCTGACTTTTCTTCTGTTAGTCTGGTTCTTTAGTTCTTTGTAGTAGTCTCGGGCTAGCCGAACCAACTTAGGCCGATTTCCCTCGCTATCTTCTGAGTCTGAATCTGAGTCAGACTCGGGCGCAGGTTGAGGTTTCTTTTTGGTTGTCCTTCCAGTTTTACCTGCAAAAAAGGCGATACCTTTCTCGGCCAAATTGCAGTTAGTCTGTTCATGTAATTCAAGTTCAGAAAAGAGTTCATCTAACTTAATTTTGGAAAGATCCCTAGAAACTTTGTAAGCACCTACCATAGATGCCCACAAGGTGTTTCTTGGGAAAGCGTTAAGAGCGTACCTTATTAGGTCACGGTTTTCTACCTTGTGACTGATTGTGTGTAGTCCATTCATTAATTCCTGAATTCTGGCATGGAGCTGTGCTGCTGTTTCGTTGTCATTCATCTTGATCGTGTACAGCTTGTTCAGGAGGAGATCTCTCTTACTGATTCTAGTGTCTGAAGTTCCTTTGTGCAGCTCGATCAGTTTGCCCCACAGCTCCTTGGCACTGTTGAATGGACCCACCCGGTTCAGCTCCTCTTTTGTTAGACCGCATTGGAGGGTCTGGGTTGCTTTAGCATCCGCTTCAATTCTTCTTTTCAGAGCGGTATCCCACTCAGTGTACGGCTGTGGTACTCCTTCAGCGTTCTTTGGAATCTCCAGTCCAGACTGGATGATTATCCACATGTCCACCTGAGTTTTCAGGTGGACCTCCATTCGACTTTTCCAGTAGGAAAAGCCTTCTCAACTAAAAAGTGGAGGTCTGGCTGTGCTGAATCCTTCTTGCATGGCCATTAAGGATTTTATCTGAAAAAGAGAGAAGAGAAAGAAAAACTTTGTCCCAAGACTTGGTCTTGGATTAGTAGTGCGGGATAAAGAAAATTAAATATCGAGGGGTGTTGCACCGGTCTCGATTAACGATAAAAATTCAAAAAAAAGGAGATAATTTTACGAAAATTCGAAAAATTCTCAAACTGGTGGTTGCACCAAATTTGAGCTTCCCCGCTCTGATACCACTTGTTGGATTGAGAGAAAACGATAGAGGGGGGGTGAATATCGTTAAACGTTCGGATTGAGAAAGAGAATACGCAGCGGAAAAATCAAATTAAAACAAACGCAAACACCAAGATTTTACTTGGTTCGGAGTCGCGGTCGGCTCCTACTCCAAGGCCCACGGTCGTTGACCGTTTACTGCGGGCAATACTATAATCGCGCAAAACAGTTTACAAAAGGATGATTACAATGATAGTGCAGTAAGAAAAAAACATAGCTCTTCGTTACCGACGTCCGGTGTGGAATGTATCTCGGAGCAGAGGGACGTCGTCGGCGCTTGTATCTCGAGTTGGGAGGTTTCTTGAGCAGAGCGCCTCGAGTAGAAGAGCGTGAAAGGGTTGGAAGACTTTATTGTCAGAAGCCTTGGTGTTGGGTGCTATTTATAGCACTTCGGGGCGCCCTGAACATTGGGGGCGCCCCCCCACGTGTCAACCGATCCGGAATTACCTCGGTCAGCTCTTATCCCACTCGAATAGGGCTAAGGATTGACTCTGGGGGCGCCCGGGACGCTGGGGGCGCCCTGGTTGACTTTTTCAGCGAGCTTCTCGGCTGGATAAAAGTTATCTTCTTCGTTGGCTTGTGTGCGGGGCGCCCTGGGCACTGGGGGCGCCCAGGAGCACGAGGGCGCCCGGGAGCATGGGGGCGCCCCGCCCAGTAAGCTTCTGAAGTGTTTCTTGCTCGACTTGTTTTGCCTTCACCTTGGGGGCGCCCTGCCTAGCTGCTGCCTCTCTCCTTTGAGGCGTTCTGAGCTGCAGAGACTCGTTCCTTTGGTCCTACATCCAGGGTTAGTTGCAAATACAATAAAGCAAGAATATGTTATGAGTATGCAGCCTTAGCTGTCTTGGTTCTGACTTTGGGTCTCCAAAATGGAGCCCTAGGTTGAACCGACGCCTACTGTTCCCTTGACGGGGAACACGTCCTCACCTACTCCTCTCAGGAGAATTTACCTGTTGCCAACCGGCTCCTCCGGTTGAACTTTTGCCTAGCGGTCCTTTACCAGGTCTTGGATACCAGGCTGTCCTTCGCCCGGTGCCTAGCAGTCCTTCGCCAAGTCTTCGGATCCTGGCAGTCCTTCGCCAGGTGCCTAGCAGTCCTTCGCTAGGTCTTCGATCCCAGGCTGTCCTTCGCCCGGTGCCTAGCAGTCCTTCGCTAGGTCTTCGTATCCTAGCAGCCCTTCGCTAGGTGCCCAGCTGTCCTTTGCCAGGACTTAGGGTTTCAGTGCCTAGCATTCCTTCGCTAGGTGCCTAGCATTCCTTTGCTAGGACTTCAATCTGCACACTCAAGCAGCATGTTAGATAACAAATAAGACTTAACTTTTGAACCCTTTGCCATTTATCAAAACACAGGTTCGACTTGGGTGCTGTCTGCACCAACAGATTACTCTAGGTTTACCTGGGTAAGGTTTCTAAAGACCAAAGATGAAACCCTAAACCTATTCAATGATTTTTGTAAGTTAATTGAAAACCAAAACGATACCAAAATCAAAAGACTTAGGAGTGATCACGGGGGAGAGTTTGAAAATCAACGATTCGAGGAGTTTTGTAAGATAAACGGGTATGTACACGAATTTTCGTGTCCTAGAACCCCCCAGCAAAATGGGATAGTTGAACGGAAAAATAGAACCCTATAAGAAGCCGCTAGGGCTATGCTCAATGAATTTAACCTAGCTAACTAATTTTGGGCAGAAGCAATTAGTACGGCCTGTTACATCCAAAATAGGGTCCTAATTAACAAACGTCACAATAAAACACCCTATGAGGTATACTACCATAGACTTCCAAATCTACATTACCTAAAGGTCTTTGGGTGCAAAGTCCATATCCTAAACACCAAGGACTATCTAGGTAAATTTCAGTCTAAGTCAACCCCAGGCATCTTCTTAGGATATTCAACGACAAGTAGAGCCTATAGGGTTTACAACAAACAAACTAAGAAAATTGAAGAAACAACAAATCAAATATTTGATGAAGAAATTAACTCAAAATCTTATAATTCAAATCTAAATTCATCAAATACTGATCATGAAGATAATGAACAAACTGTTGAACCGTTAATTGAACCCCTAAATGGACTAACTATTGAACCAACCACTGAGTCAACTGAACCAACAATTGAACCAACCCAAGTAGTTGAATCAAATACTGAACCAAACCGACCAAGTTCCAGAAAAGCTAAGAAACCCAGACTCAGTCACCCAACTGATCAAATTATGGGTGATCCAACTTTAGGAGTCAGAACTAGGGCTTCCTATAGAAACCTTAGTCAGATTGTACTGATTTCAAAAATTGAACCTAAGACTATAGAGGAAGCCTTACCTGATCCTGATTGGATCATAGCTATGTAGGAAGAGTTAACCCAGTTTGAGAGGAACCAAGTTTGGGAACTAGTACCTAAACCTGAGGGTAAATCCATTATTGATACTAAGTGAGTTTTTAGGAATAAGCTAAATGATCAAGGAGAAATAGTGAGAAACAAAGCCCGCTTAGTAGCCAAAGGGTTCAGTCAAGTAGAAGGGTTAGATTATGACGAAACCTATGCCCCAGTAGCTAGACTTGAGTCCATTAGGATGTTGTTAGCCTTTGCATCCCATAAAGGATTTAAACTCTACCAAATGGATGTAAAGTCAGCCTTTTTAAATGGATTTATTAAGGAAGAAGTCTATGTAGGACAACCCCCCAGTTTTGAGGACTCAGAAAGACCTGACCACGTTTACAAACTCACTAATGCACTTTATGGACTAAAACAAGCACCTAGGGCCTGGTATGAACGCTTATCAACCTACCTAATTTCTAAAGAATTAAAACAAGGACAAATTGACTCAACCCTATTTATTAAGACCTTAGGAAAAGAAATCTTTATTGCCCAAATCTACGTCGATGACATAATCTTTGGGTCCACCAACTCAAATTTCTTAAAAGAATTTGTTAAAATAATGAAAAATGAATTTGAAATGAGCTTAGTTGGTAAGCTCAACTTTTTCCTAGGGTTACAAATTAAGCAAACGAGAGATGGAAATTATGTCCATCAATCCAAATATGCTAAAGAGTTAATAAAAAAATTCAAAATGGATAACTCCAAAAGCATAAGTACCCCTATGGCCACAAATGCAAAAATAGATAGTGACCCTGACGGTAAACCAATAGACCTTAAACTTTATAGAAGTATGATAGGGAGCCTACTTTACCTTACAGCCAGCAGACCTGATATCCTTTTTGCTGTAGGAATGTGTGCTAGGTACCAAACCTGTGCTAAGGAAACGCACTTAGCAGCCCTAAAAAGAATACTTAGATACATTAAGGGCACCCTAAATGTAGGAATTTGGTTTCCTAGGACCTCAACCTTTGACCTATCAGGATACTCGGATTCTGATTATGCTGGTTATAAACTAGATAGAAAAAGTACAAGTGGAAGCTGCCAACTATTAGGAAATAGTCTAGTAAGTTGGTGCAACAGAAAGCAACACTGTGTAGCTCTATCCACAACTGAAGCTGAGTATGTTGCTTTAGGGGAGTGTGTAGCACAACTCTTATGGATGATGCACACTCTTAAGGACTTTCAGTTTAACTACACCCAAACCCAAGTTTACATTGATAATATAAGTTTAATTAATCTAACTAAGAATCCAATCCAACACTCAAGAACTAAACACATAGAAGTCAAACACCACTTCGTAAGAGATCACGTAGCCAAGGGTGAGATAGTCCTCAAGCATGTAGACTCAAAATCCAACTTAGCTGATATATTCACCAAACCCTTACCTGAGTCTGAGTTCAGCTCACTAAGAAGGCAATTAGGGTTATGCTTAGTAGAATAGGTTTACTCTACTTCTATTTTTTTCGGTAAAACTGTTTTATTACGTATCAGTTCTTACTTAATTTTGAAAAATTATTTCTTTATGCATTTTTAAATAATTTTTTCGACTTAGTTTTTTTTTAAAAAATTACCCCTTCAAAACTAGGGCTTTCTCGCAAATGGACTTAGCCTAGGCCCTAACCCTAGAATTGCATGCACCTATAGATCTAGAAGCCAGCATCTCACAAGCACCTTAAGGTACTTTTGAGTGATAACCTAGAATGGGTTGAGATGCTTAGGTCTTTGCCTTAATTCAAGATGCTTTAAGTTAGTGCATCTGCAGTAATTGGGGCACTAAATACAAACTAAACAGTAATCAGGTTAAGTGTCAAGCTTAGAAAATCTAACTTGAACAGAACACTTAACTTGACTAACCCTAGCGAAACTACTGTTTATAACATTTAGTAAGTAGCTAAGTGGGTTAGACAGGACCCGAAAGAGATAATTCAAATTGATTTGGTCCAGGTTATACCTTGAATTGGTTCAGTACAGCACATTACTTCTTTTTACTATATCCTTTTGCAAGTGTTTTGCTATAGTGTTTTGCTATATTATTTTTTTGATATATGGCAAAGGGGGAGAGATTGGAAAAGAGATTGGAAAGAAGAGAAGGATTAAAATTTTTTTTCAAAATTCAAAACCTTATTTCAAAATTGCTTCTAAGTACTTGACTTAAGCTGTTTTTCAAAATTATTTCTAAGTACTTGACTTAAGTCAATTTTCAAAATTACTTAAGCTATTTTCAAAATTTCTCTAAGTACTAATCTTAAAATCTCACTAATTGAAAATTTTCAAAGTTTAATTTCAAAATTTTCTTGGAAACTTTCTAAAAGTGTTATAGAAATTTCAATTTTTCTAAGTATTAAAAACTTCAAAAGAAGTTTAGAAAATTTTCTAAAGTGCGAAAACTAAGTATAGACTTGAAAATTTTCTAAGTATAAAATCTCTTTTGGAAAATGTTTTCTAACTTATATTTTTGGAAAAGATTTTATATGTTGAAAAATAAATTCCCTTTTAGACTTAGAAACTTTTTCAAACCTCCCGAACCGTTGAAAAATCTAGGGGGGAGATTCCTTCTAGGGGAAGGAAACTAAGTTGACATGTTACCTACTCTTTGGTTAAAACTTAACTCTTTGAACCGGGTTGCCATAAATCAAAAAGGGGGAGATTGTTGGTGCAGGCAGCACCTAAGTCGAACCTGGATTTTGATAATGACAAAGGGTTCAAGAGTTAAGATGTTATGTTGATCTAACATGTTCACTAAGTGTACAGGAAAGAAGCCCTAGGTACACTAGGCAACGAAGTCCTGGTCGAGGACTGGGCACGAAGCCCTGGCAAGGAGCTGGGCACCAAAGACCTGCTCGGAAGGTGGGCACGAAGTCCTGGTCGAGGACTGGGCACGAAGCCCTGGCAAGGAGCTGGGCACCGAAGACCTGCTTGGAAGGTGGGCACGAAGACCTGGTCAGGTGCATCGGTCAAAAGTCCAACTGGAGGAGCCGGTTGGCAAAAGGAGAAATCTCGAGAGGAGTAGGTGAGGACGCGTTCCCCGTCGAGGGAACAGTAGGCGTCGGCTCGACCTAGGGTTCTATTTGGGAGACCCGAAGTCAGAACCAAGACAGCTAAGGTTGTATAAACCTAAGATTTCTTGCCTTGTTTGTTGTGGAACTGACCTTGGATGCAGGGACCAAAGGAACATGTTTCTGCAGCTCAGAACGCCCCAAAGGAGAGGGGCAGAAGCTGGGCTAGGCGCCCGGGAGGTCCCAGGCATCCAAGGTCAAAGCCAAACGAGCAGTTGAGCAAGAATCGCTTCGGAAGCTCACTGGGTCGGGAGCCCTCAAGCTCCCGGGCGCCCTGATGGTCCCGGGCGCCCTGGATGCCTCGGGCGTCCTGGGTCCAAGCCAACCAAGTAATCGAAGCAAACTCAGCCGAGAAGCCAGTAGACCAAGTCAACCGGGGCGCCCCCAGTGTCCCGGGCGCCCTCGTTAGCTCCGAGCCTAATTATGGAGAGATAAGCGCTGACCGAGCTTCGGATGAGAGTTCTCGGATCCGAAGGCACGTGTTAGGCGCCCCCAGCGTCCCGAGCGCCCCCAGGAGTGCTATAAAAGGGGCTCGACCCCTAAGGCTTCAGAATCAACTTTTCCAACGCCTCTATGCTCTTTGACTCAAGCGCTATGCTCCGAAAACCTCCCATCTCGAGATTCAAGTGCCGACAACGACCTTCTGCTCCGAAGTATGATCCACACCGGGCGTCGGTAACAAAGAGTCTATTTTTATTTACTGCACTACAACTGTAACATTTTCTGTAAACAATTGCGCACATATATAATTGCCCGCGGTAAACGGTCAAGGACTGTGGGCCTTTGAGTAGGAGCCAACCGCGACTCCGAACCATGTAAAAGTGCTTGTGTTCTTGTGTTGTGTTTATTTAAATTTCCGCTATGCATTCTCTTATTTTATCCGAAACGTTTTCACGATATTCACCCCCCCCCCTCTATCGTGTTTTCTCGATCCAACACTTTGTTCCTGTTCTTATATGCTAGGAGAAATATCAACAACGCTATGAAGACACAGTAGGAGTTTGGATTAAATGGTTGCTTGATTTCTTGGTATAGTTCGGATTTAACTTAAAAACCTGTTTCGATGAATTAGGTTAAGAAGGAATCCGTTGTATATTGTGAGTTAATTAAATAGAGGCATTAATTTAGATTTCTCCTAATTGTGATTAGTATGTAGTTTAGCTAATTAGTTGATGCCATAATTAGCTAAACACTATGTCTTTGATACAGGTCCTTGAGTTAGACTCGCACGGTTGATCGTCAAAAGTCCTCGTTTACGAAATTCTTCAATAAAAGACGGGTACTTCTCCTTTGTATTCGAGTATTTATTTTACCTTAAAGCATGGCTAGCTTATGTCTAGTAGGTTGCTTGACCTTGTTCTTTGTCGTTTGTTATTTTAACATCGCCGTTGGTACTTATTCTTCGTTGATCTTCGAGTATTCAAAATTTGTTTCTGTACAGTCCCCTGTTGTTTTCTGCTCCGTAAAGTGCCGCTTGTACGCGAGTACTTAGAAGTCCATTAAACACAAATAGATTTATTTGGCATTAGAAATACCCTACCTAGTAGTGTAGGTGCATAATCGTTAGTTTTCGATTTCTGGTTGGATGTATTGATGCATCGTATACTCGTTGGATTTTATTGCATCGTTGTTTCTCCGATTGTTCGTGCATCGTATAGCATGCACCATACTTGCACGTTGCATACTAATGACTGTTGGGCTTACATTTGGTTAAGCCGTCGTTAGTCATATTGTTGCTCGATTCACTCAACCACTTGTTGTCGTGGTAGTTGTTAGAGTGCGAGCATCTGTCCTGTTATGCTAAACAGTGACACCCTCACCGTTGATTTAGAGGGATATTAGAGCCGTTGGTGGCTCACCCTCACCGTTGTTTTTAGAGGGATATTAGAGCTGTTGGTGGCTCCCCCTATGTATCGGGGTTTTTGGAGTAGTTGGCTCACCAGCATCCTGTCCAATCAACCACACCTTTGTGGTATTTGTTGTTGGAGTGCGTACAGTTGTCACAGCCCTACCCACTCGGTCACACAGATGAGATGTGTTGGCGGCTTGACTGGCGTCAGGGGTGACACATGTCATTGCATCATGTGCATACGTATTTCGTTTATGCATTTTCTTGTGTTTGATGCATTTATATGAGCTATGATTGTTGCACTTGGTTGACATGCATGTATATGTTGGATTTATCGTTGTCGCGTTGTTTTTATCTGCTTAGTTGATATTCTGTTTTATATCAGTTGTTATTCAGTTTTATATCTTGTTGTTTTATATATGTGTTATGCATGTTTAGGAAATCTTATATTTCTTATGAACTGTACCTTGTTGGTTCTCTACTTGTTTTACCTTTTGCTATGCCATGTTTATTGTCTACTCATATACCCGCAGAGTCCGCCCGGACTCACCACCCCTGCTTCTCTTTTTCTTTCAGATAGCAGGTAGTTGCGTTTCTTGGAGCTAGGAGAGGATCCAGTTGCCAGTTCCCAGAGGTAGTTATTTTTCCGTATTTAGTTTAGTTGTGTCGTTTTCAGTACTTGGTAAAGTCGTATTTTATTCATTATTGGATTTTGTCGTTATCAGAGACATTTAAGTTCTCTTTTGGATTGTAGTTTCATTTTATGTTTATGGTAGCTGAGCCACCCATTATCTTTTATTCTAATATAAACTGCGTGGTTGTGTTTACTTCTATATATGTGATGCTAGCCGCATGTGGCTAAGCTTTTATGGTGAGATATATGTATTATTGCCCCATATTGTCCGCCGTACAGGGGAGATGCTGCCCGATTTTCGAGGAAGCATGTGCCTCTGGGGGCGTGACAATTTTTGATATCAGAGCGAGGTTTTGTGGGTTCCTTTGGGATCTGTGGATTTTCATGATGTTGTTTTTGGTGGATTATTAAAGAGTCAGTTTGTTGAGGTTTTTGCGATGTTTTGGGGTTTGTGGGTTTATGGAGTTGCTTTACGAGGTCAATCTGTATGTTACAGATTTGTTTATTTTTGCGAAGTTTTTGTATTTTACGGATTTATTTTCCGGAGTCATTTTCTGGTTATGGTTGTGATGGGACTTGGCAGCAACGGATTTCTCCAGGCGACAAGAGGTATATCTCTTTGAAATCTTCCTACTTTCAGTGTTATTTATGTAGGATCGATTCCGTCCGCTAGAGGGGGTGAATAGCGTTTCTTCGGCTTGTTCTTCCTACGTTGTTAGTATGCGCAAGCGGAAACAATAATAATAAACACAAACAACAAAGAAAGCACTGCTAACAATCCGATTTACTTGGTATGCACCCCGGACGGGTGACTAATCCAAGAATCCGTCGGTGGATCACTCCCCGGATAACCTCCGGCTAGCCCGCGTCGCTCCTTGTGGGTGGAGAAACCTTGCCACAATACCTCGGACACTATCTGGGCACAAAAGACTACTAACACGCTTTACCCAAGCGAATTTCGTCAAGAAACTCAGCCACCACGAAGTCCTCTTTAAATAGGACTCGGGGATGATTTCTCGCTACCAGTCGACTGGTGCCAGCCAAATTCGACCGTTGACACCCCTAACGTTCGAATTTGCCAGCTTACCAGCCACCTACCAGTCAACTACCCCCAGGGCAGTCGACTGGTACCCTGCTGATCCTAGGGTTACACTCCCCGAGTACATTCCAGTCCGCACTCGAACCCTAGGATTTCCCGAGTACAATCACATAGCACTCGTACCCTCACGAATCGACTGACTCCTCCTCTGCAGCCTTGACTGTTGCTTTCGCGCCCTCTTTATCTTCGGCTCCCGTCCCTCGGATGCACGCAAGCCTCCGGCTTGCCTCCATGCCATCCTTCATGCATGCCTCGAAGTCCGCGCCCATCAGCTCATCGTCCCTGCTCTCCAAGGTCCCTCAGGTGCGCACACAAGCCTCCAGCTTGTCTCCATGCCACCCTTCACCGTACCGAGGTCGTCTAGTCAAGTCCATATGTGTAACCTGTACAACCTGCACACTCAACATACACATATGAGATAACAACGGTAAATCTAACTTAAACCCTTTGCCCAAACATCAAAACACTTGGTCACTCCGGACCACAGATTGCCTCAACAATCTCCCCCTTTTTGATGTTTGGCAATACGTTTAAGTTAGGGAAAGCAAGATAGTAGTCAATAGCAAAAATCATGCTAAATAAATGCATATGCAATGCAAAATGGATCATATCCCAGGGCATCCCACACCTAACCCTCCAAGTTAGGATTTTTCACACCTAGCCCTCCAAGCTAGGACTTTTCCACACCTAACCCTCCAAGTTAGGAATTTCGCTAAAACGGGCTTTTTAAAGCTTCTTCCAAGCTCCCCCTATACTGGACTTACAAAGGTTTTTTAAGAACCTCTCCAAGGTTCCTCTTACGCCAAAAATGGAGCAACCATGCTCCCCCTTAATCTCAACTCCCCCTAAACCTAGGGTTTCTTGCAAAGATAAGTTTGGTTTCCCAACTTAAACCAACACTTCTCCCCCTTTGCCTAACATCAAAAAGAACCCAATAATATCCCAATTATCGGTTCTTTTAATCCCTAATGATTCCAAACATAGTGTACTTGACCCCCATACACTTGTTTCTTATCATTTGGACACCAACCCAGTTGCTGATACCCAAATCAGCCCTGGGCAGTCGACTGCCAATAGTAGCAGTCGACTGATACTCTGAATATCATATTTTCTTATCATTTTCAGAAATGCGCCAGAAATTCCATAAATTTTCAAAAATTTCCAAATTTCGTAGACAACTTTGTGGAACTCATACCTACTTGGGAAAAATACATTTCACCATGTATCCCTCACCATTCCCAAGTTTGGCAGAAAACACAAAAGTTTTCTTATGAAAATCAAAGCAAACCTAAAGGGCAACCTCCCCCTTTAACCTATGTCTTCTTCAATTTTTATTCTTCCATGGTGAAGTTCTACCCAACTTAACACCATAACACCATGTTGAGTTATACCCAACCCAACACCCAAGTTCTTCCCCCTTGGACACCATTAAAGGATTGCTCCCAAGCAACCTTTGCCCTAGTGTCAAAAAGAACTCATCTCCACTAAAAAAATCTAACAGATTTGCAAGCACATTTGCTAGGATATACCCTATCCTAGGAAAATATGATTTTATGAAAACCACAAATGTGCTTGACTTTTGGTACGACTCCTAATTTCCTCAAAATGGTCATTTTGTATCAACTTGGAAATTTATTCATGATTCCTTGTGTTGGTCAACTCTAACCATTATCAATTTTCTCAAGGAATTATCCTCAATTCTTTTCTTATCTGTATCCTTAATATGATAAACGCTTCCCCCTCTTTATCTCTAAATCCTAGATACACATGAGAAATTTATCAAACTTCCTTGAATGACCTCATTTCATACAATCACCATTAACCCATGAGGCAAGCCTTTGTCCAAGAAGTATAATCAATGAATCTTAATTTTAAGGTCAGGTTTTATCATTCAATACCTTTTTCTGCCTAACCTTACTGGATCAGTCGACTGCCCCTGTGGCAGTCGACTCCCAAAACTCACAGAATGTTTTTGGGCTGCGACCAGTCGACTGCCCCAGGGCAGTCGACTGATACCTGATTTTCAGGTTTTCAGTCCAATTTCAGTAATCCCTAAATAATTCTACAAATCTCCAAAAATTATGAAATTTTGCAGGGAGATTTGTGGGGTCAATGTCCAGTTGGAAAAAATACGTTTCCAAACAAATGTACTCCGGATCCCAAGATTGATACGAAACTCATCTTTCTCTAAAGTGTATCATTTAAACTCAAACCAAGAGTTCTAATTGTGGTTTTTCCTTGATGTATCTTCTAATACCTGGTCACAATTCATTTCTATCAGTGAATTACATGATATTTGCACATTAAACCTTAACATTACCAATTATAATCTCATTTTCATCTTTTTCTCCTTAAATCCCTTTTTAATGCGCCAAAACCTAGGATTAAGACTTACCCAAGTCTTCCAACCCTATTTGGCTTATTTAACCTAATTTCCTAGGAGAGAAACTATTGAAATCAATTTACCATGGACCCCAAAGGCTCCTAGAGCTCCCCCTTGAGCTCTTGGCCTTAGCCACCTCCCTAGGTGACTCAATCCACACTAGACCATACCGGTGTGCCTCCGGTGTTTCTTGGTCTGCAAAATTGACCTTATTAACCTTGGACACCTTGTTCTTAGTTAAGTCATCCTTTCTTCCTTTTGATGGTACCCACTTGCCATCCTTGGACTTACCCTCCTTACCATGATTGTATGTCTCCCCGACATACTTCTTTTTGTTGGCCTTAGAGGTCTTAGACCGGTATCCCAATCCCAATCTATCATAGTTGGGTTTCAAGCTACCCAACAATATGTCTAAACCCTTAGATCCAACCGTGAATCTTTCTAGGGTCTTTTCTAATGTATCAAGCCTTGCCCTCAAGGCTTGATTTTCCCTTTCCAAGTGTCTACCCTTTGAACCCATATGTCCACTTTGGACATTCCTAGACCTATCCATTTTTCTAGGCATATTCCTTCCCTTCTTGCGATTAGTACCTTGATTCTTAGATACAAGGGTCCTAGGTCTCTCATGATGCATGCTTTTGTTAATGTTTTAACCTACCTTGTTATCCTTATTTCTAACATTATATTTGAAACCAGGATTATGCACAAGTAGGCAATTTTCATGTATTCTAGCATGCATGGGTGGGTAATTAACATGATTCTTAAAATGCAAGGAAGAACTTGAAATTGGAATTACCTCACTTACCCTTGAAGTTCCCCCTTGATGTGATCTTCTTCTCTTCCTTCTTTCCTCCTTCTCTCATCTCCTCAAGTGCTCCATTTTCTTGAACTCTTTACTCCTTGGGCACTTAGTGTGGTAGTGCCCTAGCTCACCACACGTAAAGCATCAGATCTTCTTCTTTTTAGCTTGGGCTTCTCCAATCCTACACTTCATGCTAGATTTAAACAGAATTGAACTGAGTATAGATTTTACCTCCTTTTTACCTTTTGGGCACTTGTCCTTGTAGTGCCCATTTTCATTGCACCCAAAGCATATAATGTGGTCCTTTTTATTTGCTTTGGTGAAGGTGGAGGCTAGGTTGACTCCTTCTTCAACCTCTCTTGATGATGTGGAAGCTTCCTCTTCTTCTCTCGATGAGGTGGAGGATCTCTCACTCAATTCCTCTATCTCACTTGAAGATGTTGATACTTCTTGGACACTCGAAATTGTTTTTTCGGGCTCTTCCACTAGTTGAGCTTGTGTAGGGATCTTATGAACTTCATTCAATTTGCTCCACAATTCACATGTATTTTGGTATTTCCCTACATCACTCAAAATTTTGTTAGGTAAAATATTAATCAATATACTGATTACCTTTTCATTGGCCCTAGATTGTTCTTGTTGCTCTTTGTTCCAATATCTAGGACGAAGCTTCTTCCCATGCTTGTCCTTTGGAACTTCGAAGGGCTCTTCTATGGCTATCCTACATGACCAATCCATGCTAAGCCAAGACTCCATCCTTGCCCACCAATAGTCGAAGTCTTCATGATCGTAGGGCGGTGGGATGTAGATGTCGTCCCCAAATTTGTCTTCCATCATTCTTCCTCTAGCGTTCTTGCTCCCTCGGCGATTAGTCCGATCAAGAGCGGTCCTTTGATTTGATACCAATTGTAGGATCGATTCCGTCCGCTAGAGGGAGGTGAATAGCATTTCTTCGGCTTGTTCTTCCTACGTTGTTAGTATGCGCAAGCGGAAACAATAATAATAAACACAAACAACAAAGAAGGCACTGCTAACAAACCGATTAACTTGGTATCCATCCCGGACGGGTGACTAATCCAAGAATCCGTCGGTGGATCACTCCCCGGATAACCTCCGGCTAGCCCGCGTCGCTCCTTTTGGGTGGAGAAACCTCGCCACAACACCTCGGACACTATCTAGGCACAAAAGACTACTAACATGCTTTACCCAAGCGAGTTTCGTCAAGAAACTCAGCCACCACGAAGTCCTCTTTAAATAGGACTCGGGGCTGATTTCTCGCTACCAGTCGACTGGTGCCAGCCAAATTCGACCGTTGACACCCTCAACGTTCAAATTTGCTAGCTCACCAGCCACCTACCAGTCGACTGCCCCCAGGGCAGTCGACTGGTACCCTGCTGATCCTAGGGTTACACTTCCCGAGTACATTCCACTCCGCACTCGAACCCTAGGATTTCCCGAGTACAATCACACAGCACTCGTACCCTCACGACTCGACTGACTCCTCCTCCGTAGCCTCGACTGTTGCCTTCGCGCCTTCTTCATCTTCGGCTCCCGTCCCTCGGATGCACACAAGCCTCCAGCTTGCCTCTATGCCATCCTTCACGCATGCCTTGAAGTCCGCGCCCATCAGCTCATCGTCCCTGCTTTCCAAGGTCCCTCAGGTGCGCACACAAGCCTCCAGCTTGTCTCCATGCCACCCTTCACCGTACCGAGTGTTGGATCGGGTTGGTCCGGCTAGAGGGGGGTGAATAGACGGATAATAAAATAAAAGCGGTGGAAACTCGTCTATTAAAAAAAACTTGGTTGCAACTTGGTCGTTGCTTCCAAGACGGTTAAAGCTAAAAAAAAATCTCCTTATGGCGGAGAAGCCTTACAACTGAAGATCACTAGACTTTAGAGAGAATTACAAGAAATGAATTGAATTGAATTAATTTCTAAAGCAAACCTCTAAGTCTATTTATAGCCTAAGAGAATAAATCTGGATTGTTGATTGTTGATCACTTTTCTCTTGGCCGTTGATCCATGGATGTAATCTGGATGGTTGATCTTGGATGGGATTAAACTGCATCCATTGGATTTGATTAAAGGATAATGTAACATTATCCTTTAAGTTTTAATTGTTTTAATTAAAACTTTATCTCGCTCGAGAATGATGTGGGAATCTCCATATCGATGTTGTAAACTATAAGTACCAATAGCGTCAACACTTTATTGCCAACGCTTTTCATCCCAATTGGTAAGTGGGTTAATGTTTCTTATTGAGGACTTGGGTTCCATCCTTCTTTGGCACCAAAATTTTTCTTTTTTCTTTTGGGCGAATTTTCTCATTTCTTTCATTTCTTTTGGGCGCTTGGACTAGTCTTTTTGATTCTTCGTCTTCTGGGTGATTTCCGGCCAACCGAAGTTAGGCTCACCCGAACCCGACTCCGGCCTTTCGCCCCTCGAGCGTCCTTCCTCCCGGCTTCTCATCCCTCGAACACCGCGCGCGTCCTTCTCGCTCCACCGGTGTACTCTTCCGCAGCTTCCGCGTCCCTCGGATTGTACTGAGCCCGTCGGCTCACTTCCCCGCGCAATCCTTCTCATCCACTGCGTCTTACGCTCGACTTCCTCCGTACCTAAGTTCCTGCACACTTAGCAGAGGAATTAAAACCAACAAGACCTAACTTAACTTGGTTGATCACATCAAAACCAACCGGGGCACCAACAATCTCCCACTTTTTGATGTCCATCAACCCAAGTTTAGCTAGGGATAAACAACAAACAATAATAATATTGTAACAGAATTAAGCATAAAAAAAATTTTGCAATCATGTACATAACCTCCCTCGAACATAAACTACTCTCCCCCTTAACTTAATACTATTCCTCCCCCTTTGATCACATCAAAAAAATGGGGAAATATAATTAGGGAAGAAGAAAAAATTTTAAGTGTGATAACAAATATTCTAAGTAAAAAGAATCGCATTACCACAATTTTTTTTTAAAATGGCATATTTTTTCCGAAGTTAATTTCAATTTTTTTTATCAAAAAAAAATAGATTTCAATAAACGATTCATAAAAAATTGAACATTTATATAAAAAAAACTCTGAATATTTTTGTCAAAGTCGAAGAAGAAGATACGAGTTTAAAAAAAAAATTCAGCTTTAAATTTGTTTATCAAGTCTGAAAAAATAACAGATATGAGTTTTTGAAGAATATAATTTTTTTTTAAATCGAAAAATATAATGTGTTTTTCCACTATATCTGAGTCATAAAAAATTAGATCAATAAAAATAAATTATTTGTCTATCTTTTTTTTAAATTTTAGTTTCAAATTTTGACCGACAATATTTAAAAATATTAACATAACTTTTGTAAATGAATTCTGCACAAAAAAACTTATTAGTTTAAAATAAATTTTGGAACCCAAAATAAATTTTCATCTACGGGGTTAATCAAAAATTTTGGAGGAATATAATTTCTAGGAATTTTCCTAATCTGGCTCTTATGATTTTTAACATACCAATTCAGAATTTCAGGATAAAAATTCTTCTTAATTCTTAAACATGCAAGATCATTTTCTAATTTCTCCACTAGATTCTTCAAATTTTCATTTTCTGTTTTTAGTTGGTCGAATAGAACTGATGAACATACAGTGTCAAATCTTTCTTTTAACTCAGAGTTTTCTATCTCCAATTTATTCATCGACTTAAGCATGGATTTTATTACCGAGTAGATTCGAGCAGGTGGAAGTAGACATACCTCACTTACCGGGTCAGTTTCGAAGTTAGGATCTTTCTCTTCATTGCTGCTTTCTCCCGAGGTGCTTTCTTCATCTTCGTCCTGGTGGCTTGCCATCAGTGCAAGTCCGACGAACTCTCCGGCTTCCGATTCATCTGACGAGGTCTCGTCTCAAGTGGCTTTTAGTGCCTTTTTCTTCTTTGGCTGGTTCTTGAGTTTAGGGCACTGATCTTTTAGGTGTCCCTCCTCATTGTAGTTGTAGCATCGGACCGTTCATTTTTTCTTTCTCTGCACCCTTTTTGAGCGGTTAGTTTAGAGCGTACCTTTGAGCATCGCGGTTAGTTACCTTTTCTCCGAGATTTTCGAGGCTTGTAATTAGTTCTTTTACCTTTGCATGTAATCTCGCAACAGATTCTCCGTCTTCCATCCGTAGATTGGTCAGTCGGCTTCGAAGAACATCTCGTCGCGCAAGTTTTGCTTCCGAGGTTCCTTCGTGCAGTTCCAAGAACTTTTCCCAAAGTTCCTTCGCCGATTCGTACTTACCGATCCGGTTCACATCTTGCTCTGGGAGGACGGTCAGCAGATGAAATTCTGCCTTTCCGTTTGCTACAGCATCAACTTGTTCCTTCTTGTTCCAAGAATCAGGATCCTTGATCTTTCCTTCATTATCTTTGGGAGCTGCATAGCCATTTTTCATAATAATTAATAATTCATAATCCGTAGTAAAAAATACTTGCATCTTCTGTTTCCATGCTGCGAACTCCCCCTCAAACTTAGGCGGGTTTATCGCTGGTCCAACCATCTTAAAATTTGCTGCAGTTGGCGGTTAGTCCTTCTGCGGCGGCCTCGCTCTGATACCACTTGTTGTATCGGGTTGGTCCGGCTAGAGGGGGGTGAATAGACGGATAATAAAATAAAAGCGGTGGAAACTCGTCTATTAAAAAAAACTTGGTTGCAACTTGGTCATTGCTTCCAAGACGGTTAAAGCTAAAAAAATCTCCTTGTGGCGGAGAAGCTTACAACTGAAGATCGCTAGACTTTAGAGAGAATTACAAGAAATGAATTGAATTGAATTAATTTCTAAAGCAAACCTCTAAGTCTATTTATAGCCTAAGAGAATAAATCTGGATTATTGATTGTTGATCACTTTTCTCTTGGCCGTTGATCCATGGGTGTAATCTGGATGGTTGATCTTGGATGGGATTAAACTGCATCCATTGGATTTGATTAAAGGATAATGTAACATTATTCTTTAAGTTTTAATTGTTTTAATTAAAACTTTATCTCGCTCGAGAATGCTGTGGGAATCTCCATATCGATGTTGTAAATTATAAGTAGCAATAGCGCCAACACTTTATTGCCAATGCCCTTCATCCCAATTGGTAAGTGGGTTAATGCTTCTTGCTGAGGACTTGGGTTCGATCCTTCTTTGGCACCAAAACTTTTCTTTTTTTCTTTTGGGCGAATTTTCTCATTTCTTTCATTTCTTTTGGGCGCTTGGACTAGTCTTTTTGATTCTTCGTCTTCTGGGTGATTTTCGGCCAACCGAAGTTAGGCTCACCCGAACCCGACTCCGGCCTTTCGCCCCTCGAGCGTCCTTCCTCCCGGCTTCTCGTCCCTCGGACACCGCGCGCGTCCTTCTCGCTCCACCGGTGTACTCTTCCGTAGCTTCCGCGTCCCTCGGATTGTACTGAACCCGTCGGCTCACTTCCCCGCGCAATCCTTCTCGTCCACTGCGTCTTACGCTCGACTTCCTCCGTACCTAAGTTCCTGCACACTTAGCAGAGGGATTAAAACCAACAAGACCTAACTTAACTTGGTTGATCGCATCAAAACCAACCGGGGCACCAACATCGAGGCCGTCCAGTCAAGTCCATATGTGTAACCTGTACAACCTGCACACTCAACATACACATATGAGATAACAAGGGTAAACCTAACTTAAACCCTTTGCCCAAACATCAAAACACTTGGTCACTTCGGACCACAGATTGCCTCAACAATTTATCTGATATAGGGTTGGTTAGATATTTACTAGTTTATTGGAATTGCATACTTATTTCATACCGAACGAGTTAGTATTTATAGACTTGGTTTTACCTTGATGACATGTAATTCATTCGTTACATTTATAATTGTCGTCGATCATAGAGGCATGATGATTCAACATGTCACGGAATCGGTCTTGGAACGAAGAATGTTGAATCTCTAGTACCACTAACCGTTGAGTCAGAAAGCTAGGGTCGAGTTTGTCGACAACTAGTGGTGGTTTTGTTCATGAATACTTGCATTTAAAATAAAGACAAATGATCTCTTCGTGGTTGATTCGATCCTTGAATCCTTATGCTTTCGAGGGAAACAGGATGGTATCACTAGTATTAATTAGAGTGTGCCAAATGTTACAGAGGAGTTTGATTATTGATCTTACCATGAATGCTAATAAAGGGACGGTTTGAAACATACTTTATAATTCTTCAGCATAATGCTATCATAAGCAGGGGTTACGATAGATAAATTCTTATTGTGCATTGCAAAATATTAGATCTTTGATTATATTATATAACTTTGGCCATTTTTGTTAATTAATATGCCATAGTTATTCAGTTCAGAAAGAGCATTGTAAAGAGAGTTTATGCTAGCAATGCATTGGTTTCTATTATCTTTTAGAAATTGACCTTATCATCTAGACCTATTGCACGCAGTAGTGCATGAAAACATCAATCTGTTTAAGTTTTGCTATGACACTATAGCATGGTGCATGTTCTTACTTCATTAGTTGTAATATATATAGGAGGTAGACATATGTTCAAAGGATTATATGAGTTTTGGTGGGGATTATAGCTAGTCGACTGCTTTAGCAGCATGTCCCAGCTATAACATGGCATTAGTTCCACACCTGCACAAATCCTAAAACGCTTCCAAGTCGTCCACATTATTTCAAGTTGGTGGGAACCTGTCAGATTGGCCTCGCCTAAGCACTAAGCCTACTCCAACTCAAACCCATCTTAGTTGATCAAGGTTCAACACGTGGTGACTATCCTCTATAGGTGCAAGGATATTTCATCCTTCTCTTGGGCGCTACAAACTCAACCCACTTGTCCTTAACTGAATAGGTAACAAGTTCAACTTATCTGTTGATTACTTCTTAGACATCAACCCTCATGCAACTGATCCATTTGTCTCGATTGGTCGTGAAGCTCTATCAGCCGTCATTCGCTAAATAGGCCTACTCCAACCAAGTAATGCACTTAGTCCTATACTTGGTTGGTATTAACTAGGTAGTCTGAACATCTGGTGATGATTTAACGAAATTAAACACTTAATGAGATTGGCTTTGTAATCCTCTTATTGACCACTACTACCATATCTGCATTTATATGCCCAACAGGTGTTCTTAGAACTTCACTGTAATCCATCTTATCGCCTGTTAGAACCCAAATCTTCATACCAGCTTGTGCAAATCTGTCTATGCATTGAGGAACCTATAAAGGAACTACAAGGTCAGCATGTCCATAGGTAAAGAATAAAATCACAAAAGTATACCCCCTTTTGTAATTTGTCTTCTACAGCAGTTGAACCAACAAGATCCAAATCCCTTTCAATCATGTCTGCAACTCGATCAAGTTCAATTTCTCTATTGCACCTGATTATAATTTTTTATTTAAGAAACTCAGCATTCCAAGCAGTGTACTCGGATTCTTCAAGTGCCCGATAAGCCAACACTAAAGTGCGCAATCCAGCTTCCCCATATTCATTGAGGTGTTTGATGGTCTCAGTCTCATATATTCTTCCTGCTTTGACAATCTCTCCAAAATGATGATGTTTGGTTCACCCAAATACATTTCTTAGACAATTAAAGGTTGATGCTTGTTTAATGAGTCTTACATGCACAACCCAGTGCTAAGCATTGAATGATTATGATTTTTTTTAATATAATTCATTAGTAAAATTTCCCGACACGACGTAATTTTATTGTACCTATCAGCACCTTTACATAGAAGAACGATATATATCCTAGTCTCGTCACAGACAATTACTGACATTCTTTATCTTTTGCTGTTGAACTCCAATATACTCAGAATCTTGAACTCCCTATAGCATAACTGGCTAATTTAGATTCCATGATCCACCATGGAGACAAATAATTGACTGATAAAAAGCATTCAGATGTAGCTTTGACCTTTCTACAGGATCCTCTAAAGAAGAGTATCTTTCCCTCACAAAGACACATGATTGAGTCCTCTTTGAAAATTCAAACCCAAATTCTCTGGCTGCAACTAGGAAAGCTCCTTCATCTGGTGATTCTACTTCATAAGTAAAAAAAACCATTTCCCTTCGCATTTGGTTTAACGATCGCTGTGTGGCATAGAGCAAGTACCCTCAGAAATACAAGAACTGTACTAGAGATTGGCTCCTTTGACCAGCTCCTATGCACGAGATGTTCATCCTCAAAGTTAAAACCTTTTATGGTAGGCTTATGTGAATTCTCAACAATGCCAAGAATGCCACCTTCCAATTCTCTATTTGGCGAGCCTAAACCATTCCCACTGCCCTCCCAAAGATCTTCAATATCTTTATCCTCACCAGTTGGACAAGAAGCTTCTGATAGGATATGTTTTGCAGCAGAAATAACCACATCCCCAGACCATATGAAACTCCAGCAATGGAGGACCTCGAGAAATCCATTTGGTTGCACGTTAAGGTGCCAGTCTTATCTGACAATATTGTATCAACTTGACCGAGCTCTTCATTCAAGTTGGACGTTCTTGCTTCTCCTGTTTTGCCCATTTCCTCATCACACATATAAATATCTCAGTTAATGAACGTTGCTTGCAACACTTTGACAACCTCAATCGAAACATAAAGTGAAATAGGTAACAGGTATCCATAAAGAATAAGCAACAGTCAGGTGTGTGTGTTTATGCTTTTATTTAGTAAACTTGCTCTTGTTCCACTTTCGAGGATATTTTTCCGTTTGCTGTTGATAAAATTAGTGTGTTTTCAGTGAATTGTAAAATGTTGAACAACCTTTGATCATTCAAATGCGAACGTATTATGGCATGGCCTTTGCAATTGAACAGTGCTTTCTTGATAATATCCAGAAAATAAGGAGGATTGTTTTTTTTTAAGGAAAGGATCTTATTTCAAGAAGAGGAAAACCCATTTTTAGAAGGGGGACCAAACCTAACCCTCTAAAATGGGATTACAGTGAAGGAACAAACTGATTACACATTGAACCAAAGGATTAAGATACAAAGCAGCCATTTAAACATTGATTATCACACCATTCTAACTGATTTCTCCTTAATGATTTTCCGTGACTTTTCGGGGATGATCAGTTGAGTGCAAAAAACACTTAAGAAGATGCCTGAGTTTTAGAGCCGAACAGGAGAAAGAACAAAACTGATATTGTAGCTTGGCACTATTTCCGTAACCAGGAACTAGCAAATCCCATTCTTGGCTCTTTGCAAGAGAATAACCAGGAACTAGCAAATCTACCATATAAACAGCCCTTATCAATAGCTGACAATTAGAGATGACAAAGAAATCCAAGCAGCTGAACCAATTTCAGAACAGATTTACAGAAGTCTCTGATGGCAACTCTGCACACAATTTTGATTACACCCATTTGATAGCTGAGCAGCTTTAAAGGCTCTACAAGAAGGTATCTTCGAAGATGATCACAAAGCAGTTTTAGAAGAATTCCGAGCAGCCAAACCAATTTCAGAACAGATTAACAGAAGTCTCTAATGGCAACTCTGTATACAAATTTGATTAACAGCCATAGGTATCTCAATTGCTGAACAGTTTAGAAATCAACAAGCAACAAAAATCAGAATTGGCTTCAGAACCGCAAGCAGATTTAATTAGCAACTATGTCTCAGATAGAATATCAATCCATCAGCCAATATATGAGAAGACAACACTGATAAAGCTGTGCTTGATGAACCGCACATAAAAGAAAATTTGGCCCTATTCTCACCACCTTTACAAAAAAAACAAAATCCAGAAACAAGCATAATTTCTATATCATCAACCATAAAGTTAAGAGCAGCTAAACAAATTCCATCACAGATTAACAACAATCTCTGATAGCACCTCTGCACACATATTTGACTGGCAGACAACATTCTGAGCAGTTTTTTAAAACAACGGCACAAACTGTTTAGAATTCAAGCAAGCATTCGAGCAATTTAATCAGAAATCAGAAATGATTTAGATTCCATAAGCAGATTTAATAAACAAAATATGTGTCAGATAGAATAACAATTCATCAGCCAATTTACGAAGCTAATAGCATCACCAGAGAAAAATTGTGCATCAACTAGAATTGAATGAAGGATCGATGTAGGCGTGTAGATGGGGGTGAATGCACTTTCGCGGATCGTTTGATCTCTACACAGATGTTAGCGCAGCGGAAATAATATGTAAGATAATAATAAAATCACTAACCAATGCTAACATTGCGATTTTAGTTGGTATCCACCCCGGTCGGGTGACTAATCCAACAATCCGTCGGTGGATCAAACCCCGGATAACCTCCGGCTAGAACTCGTCGCTCCTTGTGGGTGGAGAAACCTCGCCACAACACCAAGGACACTTAGAGAACAAAGTAGACTACTATCTTGCCTTAGCCAAGCAAGATTCGTCAAGGACAATAGGAGAAAATGAGCCCCTTTAAATAGGGCTCGAATCTGAAACAGCCGCTACCAGTCGACTGCCCAAATGGCAGTCAACTGGTCCCACTCAGATTCGACCGTTACATCATAACGTTCGAATTCTGCCAGCCTGTTTCAGCCTATGCCAGTCGACTGCCCCTGGGCCAGTCGACTGGTACACACTTAAGCCTAGGGTTTCACTCCCGAGTACAAGTCTCTCCGCACTCAAACCCTCCCGGCTTAACCCCTGAGTACAAGCACTCATACTCAGCCTTTCTCAACCTAGTTGACTCTCCACCAGCAGTCTTGACTGTTGCCTTCACGCCCTCTTCATCTTTGGCCCTCGTCCCTCAGATGCGCACGCAAGCCTCCAGCTTGCCTCCATGCCACCCTTCACGTACACCTCGAAGTCCGCATCCCTCGGCTCATCATCTCTGCTATCCAATGGTCCCTCGGATACGCACGTAAGCCTCCAGCTTACCTCCATGCCATCCTTCACCTGAAAACGTCAACCAAGTCCACATATACCTGTACACCTGCACACTCATGTACATATGTGAGAACACAAATCCTAACTTAACCATATTGCCCACACATCAAAATATCATGATCCTCCAGATCATCTCAGGGCTGATTGCCCCAACAATCTCCCCCTTTTTGATGTGTGGCAAAATGTTAAGTTAGGTAAATATATAGCAATAACAATAGCAAAAGCAATTGAAATCAAAGCATAACACACAAGAGGCACCCTCCCCCTTAACCTATGCTTTCTCCCAAATCTCAACCCTTATTGCTAATCCCAAGCTAGAGTTAAATTCTCCCAACTTAACTCTATAGTCACAATCAAGCCTACATTAAGTTTTTAACCCAAACATAACTTAATATTCAAATTCTCCCCCTTTGACACCATCAAAATGAGTGCCCCAAGCAACCCAACCCTTGATGTCAAATAGAATTTAATCCTATTTCTGAAAAACCCTTCAGAAATCACACAAACCCAATCTGTCCACACTACCAGTCGACTGCCCCCAGGGCAGTCGACTGATACGATAGATTTCAGAATTTCAGTTGAAATTCAGAAATGAATAAAAAACTCCAGAAAATCTGGAAAAATGTGAAACTTTGCAAGCACGGTTGTTAAGGTATTCCCTACCCTAGAAAAATTTTGGTTCATGAAAAACATCAACCGTGCTTGACTTTTGGTACACACTAAAAAATTTCCAATTAAGGCCAACTTTGTATCAATCTAGAGTTCTAGTGATGGGATCCTATACTTGTCATTCTCTAGCACCTCTAGTTGATATTCAAAATGATTCCCAACTCCCCCTTTTCAAGTAAATGTATTGATTTTTATAAAACTCATTATGGTGTAATGATCATCTTTTCTAATCATGACATTTTCTTGATTTTCACCCAACCCATACTAGATAGCAATCATTTGAGAATTGCAAACATATCATGAATATATAGATAACGATTATAGAAGAAACCAACATGATTTGGCAAAAGATTAGATCTTAAAAAAATATGAAAATAAGACACACTCTGAATATGATAGCGTAAAAGGTGCATAATACATAAAGTCAGTCAGCAAATAAACATCATGCCAGTGCCATGGGCCAACAGGCCAGAAGTCATTTAGAGAAGTACAATCATCAAAATGAGGAGTGTTTGAGAGGTATAATAAAGTAATCATCACAAGACACTTCTGGACCCGCCGCACTATTCACAGACATTTCCCAAATAATACCTTTTATTTCCTCCAAATCCAGATGCATAGACATTCTAGCATTATCATCAGTATTAATCAAAGAAGGAATGTGATCAAAACTGATATCATCGCAATTAAAACTTTCGCCAGCTAATAATTTCTCAAAATAGGCCGAACTTGAAGCTTGGATTAGCTCAGGTTTGTCCAAACAAATTCCTTCATCCCAAACTCTAAAAATCCTGCTAGCCAATCTTTTTTTTTTAACCAAATCATGAAAAAACTTGGTATTTCTTTCGCCATTTGACATCCACTTTACTGCAGCTTTTTGTTTCCAATAAATTTCTTCCATGTGAAGCAAATTGAAGAGCTGAGCCTGTTTCTGAGCTTTGATTATTTTGTTAACATCCGAAGGATCTGAGTCAAAGTTTCTTTCAGCTTCAGCAAAACTTTCCTCTGCTTTAATAATATTTTCATAAATATTACCGAAAACCTCCCAATTCCACCATTTTAAGTGTTCTTTCAGCCTTTTTAACTTGAATTGCAGTTTTCTGAGACCTGTTTCAGCAATCGGCAGCCTCCAATTCAGAGTAACAGTTTGAAAGAAATTATGGTGTTTAATCCGCATGTTCTGAAAACGAAATGAAGCAATAGGTTTTGGAAAATTGGGAAAAGTAATAAGCAGTGGGCAGTGATCAGAAGCAGCTCTACTTAAATGTTCAACCCGAACTAACAATTCTTTGGCGTTCCATGAAGAAGATAAAAGAACTCTATCCAAACGTTTCCAGATTTTATTATTTGTCCAAGTGAATCTATCTCCAACGAAACCTGCATCCACTAGACCAGCTAACATAAGGAAAGAATTAAAATCATTAACTGGTCCTGGCTTTGAGATAAAACCTTTAGAATGTTCACTTGGACTAGAGATAACATTAAAGTCTCCTCCAATTAACCAAAATTCGGAATCAACAGGTCTAATTTCTAAGAGTTTCTCCCAAAGAACAACTCTATCTGATTGAGAACATTTAGCATAAACCACTGTAATAAACATTTTAATAGGAAAAATATGAGAACTAATTTTCATGTGAAGAAGCTGCTCGTGATCCAAAATCAATTCAAAATCAATATTAGCATCAAATAAAAACCAAATTTTCCCGGAGCAATTGCAAATGGCATTAGCAAGGCCTAATCGCCTAGTGATGAAATTCACTTCAAGTTTAATAAAAGGTTCAAGAATAGCCAAGAAATTCAAATGATACTTTTCTTTTAGAAAATGAGATCTACTTAGTGAAGCTTCATTCCCAATACCTCTAATATTCCAAATAATACCTGCCATTAGCAAAGATTTGCAGTAAAAGCATTTTGATTTTGTGTCTTACTTCTAGTGACTCTTCGGACTTCATCCGGGCCGATTGAAAATGGATCAGAAGCTTTAGAGAATTTTTTTCCCTTTCCCTATCACTTTGCCTTCACTTATTTTTTGAGTCACCAAATCTGCTAAATTGCAGGAAGATGATCTTTGTAGCTGTTCCACAACCTCATTATCTGTGTCCTCCTCTTCCACAAAAGATTTAGCAATGACCTCAATATTAGCAACATTATGCTCAACCCAAGGCTGTTCATTTGAAATAGCTTGCTGAATTTCTTCCATAGGAAGAGCTGAAATGTTTACTACTCTCAGCATATTTTGCGCAAACATCCTTATCCCCTGATGGAATAACTTCCAGATCAATCCCATTTTGCACAATCACGTCTTTATTTGGATAACCATCAGCTAAAAACACACTTTCTTCATTACATTTCAGCAATTCACTGCTTGGAGCAATTTGAGTTGCAATAAAGGAATCATTACCATCATGATCACCAATATATAAATCAGCTAAAGGCTGAAAACGAGGCAACTGAATAAACTATGCTTATTAAACATATGTATAGGAAGATCTGGCAACTGAATCCAAATTGGAACCACTGCAGACTCAGCATCATAAGAAAAATGAGGCGACCACTTGAAAATTCTCAGTGGAACACCTCCAATAGACCAAACTCCACGGCACCAAATCCGCGCCATATCTTCATTTGAGGTAAGATGTATAAAAATATACCCAGAACGTAATAAACGAATATTATAGAAGCCAGAGAGCCCAAAACTTCTGAAAGCTTGCTCAATGATTGCTAGATTCGGTCGCCAACCTGAGAATTTGCCAATTAAGGAAAATTGATAAGGAGATGCCATATCTGAAATTTCATCCTCTGAGTAAAAAATCCCAGGTTTGTTATTATAGATTGTAATCGGCTTGTAATTAGCTCCAACATCCACAAAGCTCTTCTTGGTCGATCTGGGAGAGACAGGATTAACGGCAGCAGCATACGATACTTTTGATTTCAGATTTGCTTGAGAGGAAATACTATCTGGGGCTCCAACTATAGCTGTAGAAACCAGATTAGGTTTAGCATTTGCCAGCGATTCTTCGCTCTCTGGCGCCGCCCCTACGATGAGAGTATTTTGATGAGAAACGCCATCGCGGATGGGAGTCGAAGGGATAGAAGCTTTGAAGGAAACCAGGGGAGGGATACAGATTGCATCGCAGTGGTAATCGGCCGCCGGCGGTCAAGCCGCCAGAGGAAAGTTCTCGCGCGCGATGAAATCGCGTGTATCGCCTTCAAATCGCCTTCCAAGAAATCGCCAAGGAGGATTGTTTTGAAGTCTCGTCTGTCGGAGGAAAATTATCTTGAATTATAGCCATGCCTTATGCATTCTAATAAATTTCCTACAGTAATATGAGAAGAAGCTAGGCATTTTTGCATCTACCTCTTCCAGGCAGTGCCTAAATGACTATTTGGAACCAGGAGTAACTATATTTGAGTTTAGAAATGGACTGAAATATGATAATTAGGTTAGGAAGTAGATTGTTGTTAATTACCATTTAATTAAGTAGAAATTGTGGTTAGGAATTATCTTAATTTTCTTTATGTGTAGATTAGTTGTGCCTAGCATATTAGTCCTCGGTTTATCAGCCTCAGCAGATGGTCGAAGCTACAAGTTATCAGACTCAGTGAACGGTGGGAGCTCCAGCACCTCAGACTATGCAGCCAGCAGCAATTCAGATGATTTGGCTACTGCCTAATCAGACGATGCCACCATCAGTTCCAGAGATGGACCGGATTTACACGTTCACCAGAGAGAAGGCACAGTAGGTCGACGGATCAATTTTTTTTCGAGATATTAAAGAGCTATAGGGTATCTACGTGTAGGTCACTGCTTGTAACTGGGTAGCTACCGTTAGAGAGATGTTGGACGGTTCCCAATATGGTTGATAACACATTTGACTCGTAATCATGGCTGAGGTTAACCATGAGAGACACAGGCCCTTGGAGTTCTCCGTGAGCTATCACATATTCTTATGAGTATCATCCACGAAAGGGGTGAAGAGGTTTGGGTTGCGAGGTAAACTAGCTCCCCGTTATGTTGGGCCTTTCCAGATTTTGAAGCAAATTGGAGCAGTCGCTTATCGTCTGGCATTACCACCTTCTTTGGCTGGAGTTCACGACGTGTTTCATGTTTCCATGCTGAGAAAATATGTACCAGATCCTACACATGTGTTATCGGAGGTGCCGATCACACTTCAGCCAGACGCGACTTATGAGGAGGTGCCTATGCGGATTATGGATTGCAAAGAGTATCAGTTGAGGAATAAGACAGTTCGGTTGGTCAAAGTTGGTTGGCAGCACCACTCTGATGAGGAAGCTAGTTGGGAGCTCGAGTTAGAGCTCGCTATCCTCATCTATTTACTTGAGGTGCGTATAATTGGTTTTTCATTCCGTAATCATATTATACCTGGATTATTGATTTCTCTTGTTGTTGACCAGTACTCGTTACGGTTTATGGTTTATGGTTGTGGACTAGTCTGGGTTGTTGATTTCTCTGGTTGTTGACTAATATTTGTTGTGGTTTGCTAGTAAAATTTGGGGACCAAATTTTTATTAGTGGGGGAGAATGTTGAAAATCAAAATTTTAAAGGGCTTAGTTGTAATTCCCCAAACATGAAGGGGCTGTTTGCAAAAAGCCAAAAATTAAGTTAATAAAACTAACTCTTCTCATTAACTCCTTCATCTTCCTTCTTCGTCGTTTTCCCCTCTGCCCGACGCCGAAAAAAACTGCCGAACCCTAGCCGACGCCTGACGCCGCAGCGAGGGGCGCCGCCGCCCTCCGACTGCTTCTCCTTCTTCTTCTTTCGTCTTCTCCGGCATGCTACGGCCTCGAGTGGAAGCCTTGCCGACGCCGTTGGCCCTGACAGACAACGTCGAACGCTCGCCAACCTTCGTACTGGTAAGTCCTCGGTTGTGACTTTCTTGTCCTCAGATTCCTTTGGTGTTTTTTGAATGTGTTCTTGGGTTTGATTTCTGATGTGAGTAGGTGTAGTGTTTTTCCCCTATCCTTTTCAATCTGCCGTGAGTTGGTGCCGGCGGGCAAAGAGGAATCGGAAGGAACTTGTTTCCTGTTCGATCCATTGTCGTGAGTGTCTACCAAAACCTCTTTTGTTTTTGGTGTTCTTCCGGTGTTGCAAAGTTTGACTTTTTGCTTAATCTGGATCTTATTTGCCCTTGATTATGTGCTAGGTGTCGGTTTTGCACCATGATTTCTTCTCCTTGCACAGAATACTTTGTAAACACAAGTTGATCAGTATAGACAGTTCTTCATCATCTTATTTCCCTTTTCAGCCAAACAATAGAAGTGGGAAGACTACACGTAGCATTTCCACTTTGTTCCTGTTCTTATATGCTAGGAGAAATATCAACAACGCTAAGAAGACATAGTAGGAGTTTGGATTAAATGGTTGCTTGATTTCTTGGTATAGTTCGGATTTAACTTAAAAGCCTAAGATTTGATGAATTAGGTTAAGAAGGAATTCGTTGTATATTGTGAGTTAATTAAATAGAGGTCGTAATTTAGATTTCTCCTAATTGTGTTTAGTATGTAGTTTAGCTAATTTGTTGATGTCATAATTAGCTAAACACTATGCCTTTGATACAGGTCCTTGAGTTAGACTCGCACGGTTGATCGTGAAAAGTCCTCGTTTACGGAATTCTTCAATAAAAGGAGGGTACTTCTCCTTTGTATTCGAGTAGTTATTTTACCTTAAAGCATGACTATCTTATGTCTAGTAGGTTGCTTGACCTTGTTCTTTGTCATTTGTTATTTTAACATCGCCGTTGGTACTTATTCTTCGTTGATCTTCGAGTATTCAAAATTCGTTTCTATACAGTCCCCTGTTGTTTTCTGCTCTATAAAGTGTCGATTGTACGCGAGTACTTAGAAGTCCATTAAACACAGATAGGTTTATTTGGCATTAGAAATACCCTACCTAGTAGTGTAGGTGCATAATCGTTGGTTTTCGATTTCCGGTTGGATGTATTGATGCATCGTATACTCGTTGGATTTTATTGCATCATTGTTTCTCTGGTTGTTCGTGCATCGTATAGCATGCACCATACTTGCACATTGCATACTAACGACTGTTGGACTTACATTTGGTTAAGCAGTCGTTAGTCATATTGTTGCTCGATTTACTCAACCACTTGTTGTTGTGGTAGTTGTTAGAGTGCGAGCATCTGTCCTGTTATGCTAAACAGTGACACCCTCACCATTATTTTAGAGGGATATTAGAACCGTTGGTGGCTCACCCTCACCGTTGTTTTTAGAGGGATATTAGAGTTGTTGGTGGATCCCCCTATGTATCGGGGTTTTTGAAGTAGTTGGCTCTCCAGCATCCTGTCCACTCAACCACACCTTTGTGGTATTTGTTGTTGGAGTGCGTACAGTTGTCACAGAACTACCCACTCGGTCACACAGATGAGATGTGTTGGCGGCTTGACTGGCGTCAGGGGTGACACATGTCATTTCATTATGTGCATACGTATTTCGTTTATGCATTTTCTTGTGTTTGATGCATTTATATGAGCTATGATTGTTGCACTTGGTTGACATGCATGTATATGTTGGATTTATCGTTGTCGCGTTGTTTTTATCTACTTAGTTGATATTCTGTTTTATATCAGTTGTTATTCAGTTTTATATCTTGTTGTTTTATATATGTGTTATGCATGTTTAGGAAATCTTATATTTCTTATGGACTGTACCTTGTTGGTTCTCTACTTGTTTTACCTTTTGCTATGCCATGTTTATTGTCTACTCATATACCCGCAGAGTCCGCCCGGACTCACCACCCCTGCTTCTCTTTTTCTTTCAGATTGCAGGTAGTTGCGTTTCTTGGAGCTAAGAGAGGATCCAGTTGCCAGTTCCCAGAGTTAGTTATTTTTCCGTATTTAGTTTAGTTGTGCCGTTTTCAGTACTTGGTAAAGTCGTATTTTATTCATTATTGGATTTTGTCGTTATCAGAGACATTTGAGTTCTCTTTTGGATTGTAGTTTCATTTTATGTTTATGGTAGCTGAGCCACCCATTATCTTTTATTCTAATATAAACTGTGTGGTTGTGTTTACTTCTATATATGTGATGCTAGCCGCATGTGGCTAAGCTTTTATGGTGAGATATATGTATTATTGCCCCATATTGTTCGTCGTACAGGGGCGATGCTGCCTGATTTTTGAGGAAGCATGTGCCTCTGGGGGCGTGACACTACGTGCCCGTCCAAGTAATTTAAAACCCTAATGCCCCACGGTCCAGCCGACGCCCGGGGTACTTAGGCTTGGCCCGGGACCTACGCGCCCATCCAAGTAATTTAAAACCCTAATGCCCCACGGTTCAGCCGACGCCCGGGGTACTTAGGCTTGGCTCGGGACCTACACGCCCGTTCAAGTAATGTGTAATACCCAGCACTCAGGTCCCACGGGTCAGACGTTACCGGAAGCAGTCGGACCTAACCGAGGGTCTACTCCATCGATCTAGTAACCAAAACCCAATGGGGAACTTAATCGATTCCGAAGTAAGGAGCAAAACACTTTCGGAAGAACCCACTGCGCATTGGAATATAAGGCAAGCATACACACAGGTCCCATATACAAAAGTAATTATTCATTTACATAATGAAATACATGAAAACATACATCTTGACAACATGGGGCGAAAATGGACGCCTAAGGTAACACATGAGTAGCTCGGGTATTCCTGACAAGCAACCAGGGATGAAAATGAACGCCTAAGGTAATACATGAGTAGCTCAGGCACTTCTTCTGGATGATCCCGAATGAAGATTGATGCCTGAGGTAGCGCACGCGGAGTCCGGCCCCCTCAAGACACACTCGATCTTCGCCGTAAACGAGCAGAAAAAAGAGGAGGGGGTAGGGGTTGCCGCAACTTCTTCCCGGAGCGTGTAAAGACGCAAAGAAGAATTACATTAACAGGGTCAGGAGGGAGGAGCCACCGCGATTTCTCTCCGGAGCATGAGAAGACGTAACTCCGGGCCGCCACCTATGTACAGGTCGAGAAAAAATACCAAAAGGGGGGCCGGCAAACCAGATGGAAATATCCTCAAACCCGCGGCTTCCCCCGGTAACGACGTACCCCAGGATACCCTCGTCTTCCCGAGAAGCCGATGGTGCATCGGGTACACTGCCACCAGCCGACCAGGAGCTTGGGGGTCAACAGGATGGGTCATCTCCCCCATGCCCCCTGGAGGGCCACATACGGTCCATTCCGTACTCCACAGACAAGCAGGGAGTTCCACCTCCATCAGAATCTTCAGCGAGACCCTGGGTATCATCTCCGACATGCTCCCTATCAAGGGGGAGGACAACAAGGCTTCCACCCATGTCTAGTCCTTCAAACAAGCGCGGCATGGAGGTTCGCACAAGGGACATGGAGGAGCACGTACTAGGAAGCGAAAACTGGAGGGATGAGAAAAGATGGCTCCTCCCATCCCCCTATTTATAGTGCGGGGATTCCCCCTAAGCAGTTAACGCGCGGTTGGTGCCATAACTCCAAGCATCTTTTCGACTGACACCCCCTTAATGCGCCTAGGAACCCGCGACTCTTAATGGGTCCAATCAAGGAGATTGCGGATAATTCAGAGGAGACGGTTCGAAAACCACCCCTGCACCTTAGTAAGCAGGGGCTAGCAATGAGACTTCGCCGATCTAAATTCCTCGTGCAGGGATACGACTCCTAGTAACCACCTCGAAGGCAGTTGCTTGGTGGAGCCCATGCGCCAAAACCAAAGAGCACGCCATACTAGAATTTGGACACAAAGGGGAAAGATAAACAACCTTTCGTCCGTAATCAGGCCGCTCGAGGCCTCAAGTAGAGACCTGTACACAGGTCGAAGAGTATTTACATTCTTGGGCCATCACCGGGAGGTAAGAATTTTCCCTTTTGTAGTCTGCCAAGGGCCCCATGAAAGCCCTGCTGTAAACGCTCCATCACTTGTTCTGCTACGATGGCGAGAAACTCTATCGAGCTCAGGAACATCGCCTTGAATCCCCTCTCTGCCTCCCGAGCGACCGAAGCCTCAGCAGCCTCAACAGACTGCCTTAGCCACCTCAACTCAGCAGACATATCGTCCTGCTCTAGTAAGGCCTCCTTGAGCTGCTCAGAGGCCGCCCGGGCATCCGCCCTAGCTCGAACTACGTCATCCTCCAAGGCAAAGGTGCGGTCGGTAGCCATCAGGAGTCGGGATTCCAGTTGGCTCTGTAGCTCCTTCTCTCTCATTTGGAGCTGGTCTCTCTCCCGCGTCACCTGAAGGAGATCCTGGGTGACCGACACGGCCTTCTCGGAGGCTAGACGTTCTCGATGCCGGGAATTCTCCAGGGCATGCTCGGCGTCCTGCAAAAGCTTCCTCAGCTGCCCGACCTCCTCACAGAGAGCCCTGTTGTGGCTGGCCTGCTGCACCCTGGACCGATGCTCGAGACTTGCGGCTGCCTCCGCCTTTAAGGCTCGCTGGAGTAAGGCCTCCGCTTGGGCCTCGGAGCACAGGCCCCGGCCAATCACCAGGCAGTCCTCAGCGGCCTGACATCGCACCAAAAGATTAGCAGCTGCGCCGAAAAGTAGGCAAATGCTATTGTAACTCGCACCTGCAGAAGGGTCTTTCTAAGACTAGCTAGCGGTCCGGCCAAGGCCCGCACTACTACCTCGGCTGGAGGACAAGGTACGTCGCCCTGCTCTTCGATCGAGGGAGAGGGAGAGGGCGGATGAACTGGAGGACATTGGACGATAGGAGCCTCGGCAGGTGAGCTGGGAGAATTGGAATCTCTCTCGTCGAGACAGGAAATCCCCTCCGGCATAGCTCGAACGGTCGGAATCTCCCCCGGGTGCACCATAGCGGGGGACCGCATGGAGGCCTCTAGTGCTGCGTCCAACCTCTCCCTTAATCGATCTAGTTTCATATGAAATTGAATACGTGACGCCTCCTTACCCGTCGGAGTGACAACGGAGGTGACGGAGTGGGAGGGGGCCACCACTGGGATGGAAACAGGCGAGGCTGAAGTAGATGAGGCCACCCCGGAAGGCAGAATCATCTCCTCAGGCACTGGGGCCAGAGAAGGGGAACGGACGGGACGTCGCTTCCTCCAAGAAGGACCCAAGCCCTTGGGGAGTTGCCGCTTCTGCCAGCTGAGGGGTGGGACGACTATCAGGAAGGTGGAGGAAGTAGATTGTGCGCCCCCCTGTCAGGGCTGCTCGGGCCTGGAATAGGGTCACCTGCGAAGGGGGAACCGACTCCCGAGGCAACTTGTGGGGCTGGGGGCGCTGACTCCTCGGCTGGGGATATAACAGTAACCTTGACCCCCCCCCCCTAGCGGAGGCGGCCTCTGGAGTTGAAACAGGGGTCCCCTCCCCCCCCCCCCCCCCCCCCGACGAACTTGACGGGGGCGGGAGGAGTGTCAGGAACAATTGGAGGAGGATTCAGGGCCTCCTTGTTGGCCTCCTCCCATCTGATGAATCGACGCATCGCTTTGGCATACATGACTTCCTCTGCAAAAGCCAAACAGGAAGAGCGTCAGTCAGAATCAATGTGTCCGGAAGACAGTGACTAGCATACCTAGGGAGGGACTAATCTGCGCTACTTTAGGGCTAAGACCCGCCCGGTACATGAGTTCTTTGCTTTGAACTAGCCCCGGGCCACTGAACTCCATGCCCGAGAGTTCCTCTCTAGCACGATGATACGCTGTGCTGCGAAAGAAGGTCTCCAAGGAGGGGGGAGTGGGCAAGTCAGCTATCCAACACAGAGGGCTAAAGGGCAATGAAGATAGTCGGATGAAGAAGCATTTCTCTTTCCATCCCTTGTGCGAGGAAGGAAACCCTCCCAAAAACCTATGGCTGGGACGAGCCGCGAAGCTAAAAACTCCTCGTGACCCTAGCGGAGTGAAGAAGGAGTGGAAAAGGGGTGGAGTCAGAGGAAGACCAAAAAGCTTGAAACTGATATATGACCCCCCCCCCCATCTGGGCGAAGGCATTGGGAGTCATCTGATGCAACGGAATGCTAAAATAAGAGGCTATGTTCGCAAAGAAAGAGGGGATAGGGAAACGAAGCCCTAGCTCCATCTGTCCTAAGAAGAAAGTTAGCATGCCGGTGGGGGGCTCCACAGGTTTCTGGTCTACCTTAGGGATGGCCATTGTCATCTCAGCCAGAACCTCGTATGTCTCGGTGACCGCTAGCAACACCTCAGGCCTCATCCTCGAAGAGGTGGATTCGTACCACTCTGCCCGATAACCTTCCATGACCCCTAGATAGCAAAAGAGAGGATGATGAATTACTCACACGCTGAAGAAGCCTTGCAGGAGAAGAAGACGAAATACACCCTGTCGCCAAACCTGAAGTGGACGTCGGCGCCTGCTTTCCCCCTCTTATACCTCGGCAGGCATCCGCCTAAACGTAATAAGAACGAGACGCATGGAAAGCTAGGAACCGCTTTGTCTAGACTCACGATCGTCGAGGGTGAGTGGGACTCGCCCACATCCAGGGGGACTTGGAGGGGGTAGTCGTTGTAATACGTGGCAATAAAGCACTCGGACGGACACCTCCCTACCCTCTAAACATAAGATCAGGCGTTTTTTAAATCCCGGAGAAGGGCATCATTATGAGCCTTCGGGAAGCGGAGAAGCTTCCTTGGGAAAAGAAGAAGACATCGAACAGGAGGGCTCCTTTTAACTCCGGACGAGACGGATATAGTCCAAAGAAGCCTCCCTGCTTATGAAGGGAATAGGTGCAGCAGCACGTACCTAATCAAAGGCAACTTCTTCATCTCAGTACCAGTCCGATCAGTCAGGCACACTTCCTTCGATTAGACTTGAAGGGAGGGACTTGTGATAGGGTTGGAAAACCCGTATCTGGTATAGGGGATGAAGAAGTCGGGATAACCGCTTATCTCGGCTCCAGGCCCTCCGTCGAGGATCGCACTCGGGAAGGTCAGGCCCTCCCCCGAGATGGAGGACCCCGAGAGCATCCCGGGAAATGACGAACCTGAAGACCCCTGAGCCCGCCTTTGGAGGCGGAGTCCCCGCAATTACCGACCTCGGGAGCCCCAGTGGTCGCAACTAACGGAAGAGTGATAATGATGCAGACTATTTAAAAAGAATATCCCTCTATCCCCGAAAGCAGCGAACGCGGCCTAAATCTCGAAAACGTGACCGACATACGGGAGACACGATCAGTCGGCCTGCCCGAGTATAAGAGGTAGTTCAATCCCGCCGGTAAGGGAATTATTATCTTTCATCTCTGCACATTTCCTTTTCTTTCTTGGCACACCATCTTTCGGCCACCTTACTAACTTGAGCGTCGTAGTGGACTCCACAGGCCCCTTGCCGGCGTGTCCCCTAACGCTCGTGTTACTCTCGCAGGATTCCCTCATTCCTCGGTGGCGTAGCAACCTCCGCAGAGGCTGACCCTCAGTAACCGGTCATCGTCGACAACTCCTTCCAGAACAGGAGCAATTGAGCAGGAAGTAGGCCTCCGTGTCGAGGGGGCTGACGCTGAGCGGGTAGAAAATAGTGTTGGTGGTGAGGTTGTGACGCAGGAGGGGATCCAAAATAATATTAAAATTTATATATTTAGGGTTTTTTAATTGGTTATATATTTTTATTTAGTTTGTTCCTAAATCTTAGGAAACCAAGTCTTGATGGGTTTTTTTTAATTGGTTATATATTTTTATTTAGTTTGTTCCTAAATCTTAGGAAACTAAGTTTTGCTGGTTAAATTTGTTCCTAAATTTTAGGGGACTAAGTCTGGTTGGTTTAGAGTTTTTTTAGGAATATGAGTGCTATATAAACTCATGCTTAGATGATGTTTAGGACAAGTTTTTTAGATATTGAATCAATTTACTTCGCTTAAGCCACGTTACGGCTATATCTCTATTTTTCTCTTCTCGCTATTGTTTTTCTCAATAAGGTTTAAGCCCAGTTTTGGCTACTCCTTATCTCGTTATTACTTTCTTATTTTTTTCTCGTAAATCCCTCTGAAATTTCTCGCCCCAGAATAATATATATTCTGCCCGGCGTCAGTTGGTATCAGAGCTCATTAGGATCCAATGGAGGGTCATCGTGGACGTGGTCGTGGTCGCAACAGGCAGGTTCCGACTGAGGAAGCCCAGCACCGTGATCGTAGTATCCAAGATATAATGATGATTGAGAATTTACAGAAGAAAGTTGCCGAATTAACCCAGCGTTTGGCAACGCGGGATCTTGAAAATCATGAGATCTCTGATGGTAACTCTGAGTCTCCTTTCGAAAACCCGTATTATCGTCGTGCTACATATCGGGAACACCATGCTCGAGAGGAACGATTTGAGGACTTTGGTTTCCGAGTGGATCTTCCTGATTTTTTTGGTACATTACAAGCGGAAGGCTTCGTTGATTGGATCAACGAAGTAGAGAGGATTTTTGAATATAAAGAAGTACCTGATCACATCAAAGTAAAGTTGGTCGTTATCAAGTTAAAAGGTCAAGCTTCAGCATGGTGGGAGCAACTTCGACGATCACGGGAGAAACAAGGTAAATCCAAAATCACTGATTGGGAAAAAAATGAAGAAACTAATGAGAACACAATTTCTTCCCTTCGGGTACACCCAAACATTGTATCAACGACTTCATACCTTAAGGCAAGGAGCTAGAACCGTTGACGACTATACAGAGGAATTCTATCAGCTTATTGCGCGGAATGATTTGTCCGAGACCGAGGAGCAGATGGTGGCGCGATATTTAGGGGGATTACGTCAACCCTTACAAGACACCCTGAGCCTCCACTCACTCTGGACCATTTCGGAGGCCTATCGGTGAGCCTTGACAGTTGAAAAACAACTAAACCGAAGACCGATGACTAGGAGCGATCAAAACAATCAAGTTGTTCACCCTCAAGAGTCGCGCCTTTCTCAGCAGCCACCACAAGGTAACCCTAAGACCACTATCAAGTGTTTTCGATATGGCGAACAGGGGCATCGAGCTTCGGAGTGTAAAAGATCCCCAAATCAAAAAAACAAGACTCTACTAGTTGAGGAAGACATAGAGGATGAACTCGAACAGATTGATGAGCCGATTTACGATGACGATATTGATGACGAGGTTCTTTATGGCGATGGTCATGAGACTCTCGTCGTACGCAAGAGCCTACTGATCCCAAAGGAAGAATCTGAAGATGATGGGCGGAAGAACACATACACCCTCAGCATCAAAGGGAGGAATATCGTATTGGCTCCCCGATGAGAAGGAACCCCTTCAAATTTGATAACCAATAATTCTACACTACTTTCTATGTCCAGATTTTTGAATGAGATGAAGCACAGAGATGTAGTCTATACTTTGCTTCCTTTCAAAAGCAATGTAATAGACCCGGACTCGGATCTACCAACTGAAGTGCAACAACTCTTATCATACTTCGTTGAGTTGATGGTCGAAGACCTTCCTCCAGGACTACCTCCTATTAGAGATATTCAGCACCAGATTGATCTCGTCCCGGGGTCAAGTTTTCCTAACCGACCGACATACCGTCTTAACCCTAAGGATGCCGAAGAGCTACAACGACAAGTTATGGAGCTATTGAGACAAGACTATATTCGCGAGAATATGAGCCCTGTGCAGTCCCTGCCCTACTTGTACCAAAGAAAGACGGTTCATGGCGCATGTGTGTTGATAGCCGAGCTATCAACAAAATCACAGTGAAGAGTGGATACCACCAGATTCGAATCAAGCCAGGAGATGAATGGAAGACAGCCTTCAAGACACAACATGGGTTGTATGAGTGGATGGTCATGCCTTTTGGACTGTCCCATGCCCCCAACACATTCATGAGATTCATGCATCAAGTCTTGCGGCCTTTCCTGGGAAGATTCGTAGTTGTATACTTTGACGACATCTTTATTTATAGTCCGACGAGGGCTTTACACCTTGATCACCTCCGAACTGTTTCTGAGATGCTAAAGGCGGAATCCTTGTTCGTCAACAAAAGGAAGTGTTTTTTTTTCACGACTACAGTTTCTTTTCTTGGATTTATAATTTCTACTGAGGGTGTCCGTGCAGATCCATCAAAGATAGAGGCAATCTTAGAGTGGCCACAGCCAAAAACCATTCATGACGTCCGAAGTTTCCATGGATTGGCCTCTTTCTATCGTCGGTTCATTCAGAACTTTAGTACCTTAATTGCTCCTATAACTGAGTGCCTCAAGGAGCACGAGTTCAAGTCGAGTGAAGCAGCTATGACTAGTTTTCAGCTGATGAAACAAAAGATAACAGAAGCACCTGTTTTAGCACTTCCAGATTTCGACAAATTGTTCGAAGTAAACTATGACGCATCTAGCATTGGCATTGGTAGTGTTCTAAGTCAATCAGAACGCCCTATTGCCTTCTTCAATGAGAAACTATCTGGTCCCAAGAAAAATTATTCTACCAATGACCTGGAATTCTATGTTATTGTGCAATCCTTAAAGCATTGGCGTCATTATCTTGTGCAGAAGGAATTTATCATATTCACAGATCATGAGGCTTTGAAGTACATCAACGGTCAACATAAGTTGAGTAGTCGACACGCTAAGTGGGTAAATTACTTGCAGGAGTTCACCTTTACACTGAAGCATCAATCAGGGAGACGCCGAACTCGAGGATGAGTTCTCTTCAACTCCGGGAGACTGATGCAGGAGGGGATCCAAAATAATATTCAAATTTATATATTTAGGATTTTTTTAATTGGTTATATATTTTTATTTAATTTGCTCCTAAATCTTAGGAAACTAAGTCTTGATGGGTTTTTTTAATTGGTTATATATTTTTATTTAGTTTGTTCCTAAATCTTAGGAAACTAAGTTTTGTTGGTTAAATTTGTTCCTAAATTTTAGGGGACTAAGTCTGGTTGATTTAGAGTTTATTTAGGGATATGAGTGCTATATAAACTCATGCTTAGATGATGTTTAGGACAAATTGTTTAGATATTGAATCAATTTACTTCGCTTAAGCCACGTTACGGCTATATCTCTATTTTTCTCTTCTCGCTCTTGTTTTTCTCAATAAGGTTTAAGCCCAGTTTTGGCTACTCCTTATCTCGTTATTATTTTTTTTATTTTTTTTCTCGTAAATCCTTCTGAAATTTTTCGCCCCAGAATAATCTATATTCTGCCCGGCGTCAGGTCGGCGTAAGGCAACGAGCACTGCTGATCGAGGAACTCGATAGAAGTGAGGATGAGCTATATATCGGTTGTGGTAGAAGATGCTGATGACGTAAAACTCTCAGTCTATGAAGGTCGCCACAGTGGTGGTGGTGCATGTTGTTCTTGCAGGTGACCCTGAAGGAGGAGTAGCCACAGTAGGATTGCTGCTGGCCTTCGAGCAGACCAGAAGGGATAGGTGATGTTGCGGCCGTCCCCGCAGAACTTGGCCTCGCAGTCCACCGTGACCGGCGTCCTAGCTAGCGCGGGCTTCCTTCCCGCCAACGTGAACAGAAGGTACATGGACAAGGGAGTCAGTGAGCACCAATGGCCTATTTGCTTGATTTTAGTATCTCGTCAGCTAACACCAAGATAAATTAAGGATTATTAGTTTAGATGTTATGATTAATATGCGCATATTAATTTTGTTAAATTTTAGTTCAGATGGCATGATCATTTAATTTTAATAATCTTATAGAATGTCAAACGTTGAATGGCAAAAGGGAAAATGCGGCTGTTCCAATCTTCATGACCAATGCTCGAAAAACTCTACAACATTTAGTTTTTTCTCTATATATCAAATTGAAACACTAGTGCATATCAATCCAATTGATTCACATTCAAATTAATTAAAAAATAATTAATCAAATTAGATATTATCGAATTGGGGACAATTGACTCGATTTTACGAAATTTTTTCATTTTCTATCAGGATAAATCAGGAAGTGTTCGTACTAGACGATCAGAAGTCTAACATCTCACGATTATATTTTTTATTTAAAAAAAATATAAAATATATCATAATTAAAGATCAAATTATGAATATATTAAAAATAATTAATTATCACACTATAAACCTCGGAGGCACGTGCAAATCAATTAGCATGTAGATAAAATTAAGTACAACACAAACTATAGGAGTTTTGGTGGGACAACATCAATAATGTCTTTTGAAATTCTCAACCCGCTTCTTTTATTGTGAGGTGCCCTTTTAGCTAAATTTATTAGCTCTTTTAAAAAATCATTAATAATGAAAAATAAACTTTCAAATATAATAAATAAAACACGGTTAAAAATCATCATAAAAAATATGATGAACTAAATAACAAATGAATCTAGAATGATTGACTTGGCTTTATATAAATTTTTTTCTTAAATGCGATAAATAAAATTCAGATAAAAAATTCAAAAAATAATATTGAGAAAATTTGTTGGTAATTGATTTAAGATTCCCGGACCATTTGGATGAGGTATAAGAGGGTTGTGGTGTTAACACCAAATTTTGAAAGACTTCAATTGTTTTTAACCCAAACCTTAAAGGGTTGTGGCGACATGGAGACGTAAAAAAGGGGATCATATCAATTAACTTGTTCCGACCTAGGACAATACGCTCATGAGCTTGGTCTTACTTCACCGTCGAGAAACGAAAGAAGACTTCCATATCCAAGCTTAGCTAAGATGTAACTCACTTCTTTTGGGGTGTGAAGCAGTATCAAACCAAAATACTCAACAAGCATAAGCATTAGCTCTTCCTGAAAAGGAGGTGATCTAGCCGCACCTTCCAATACGGCTACCTTGTTACAACTTCACTTTAGTCACTAGCTCCGCCTTCGGCATCCCCCTCCTTGCGGTTAAGGTAACGACTTCGGGAATGGCCAGCTCCCATAGTGTGACGGGAGGTGTGTACAAGGTCGAGGAACGAATTCACCGCCTTATGGCTGACCAGCGATTCCGGCTTCATGCAGGCGAGTTGCAGCCTGCAATCCAAACTGAGGACGGGTTTTTGGGGTTAGCTCACCCTCGTGGGATCGCAACCCTTTGTCCCGGCCATTGTAGCACCTATGTCGCCCAGGGCATAAGGGGCATAATGACTTGACGTCATTCTCACCTTCCTCCGGCTTATCACCTGCAGTCCGTTTAGGGTTCCAAACTCAATGGTCGCAACTAAACACGAGGGTTGTGCTCGTTACTGGACTTAACCCAACACCTTACGACACGAGCTGACGACAACCATGCACCACTTGTGTCTGCATTCCCGAAGGCACCCCTCTCTTTCGAAAGGATTCACGACATGTCAAGCCCTGGTAAGGTTCTTCACTTTGCATCGAATTAAACCACGTACGGTTCTGGAACAGAGATTCTTTGAATAGAATGAACGACCGTAACAAATGTTGGGTCAATCCGAAGGAAATTATGTGGAAGTTTTACAAAATTATTATGAAGCTACGGGACCAGAAATTGATCCCTATGATCGAAGTTATATACTCTATAACATAAGACTTATACACACAAGCAACGGAGAGCATACAAGGGCTTTGGAATATTATTTTCGGGCACTGGAACGAAACCCATTCTTACCATAAGCTTTTAATAATATGGTCATGATCTATCATTACATGCGACTATCTCTACTATAGAAAGAAGAAAAAATGATCCAATTAACTAGTAAATACTAGAATGAAATAGGCTAAATGCTCAAGGTTTAGTAAGTATAGGGCACCCGAGAGCACTCGAGCACCCGTGAATGAGGGCGCCCCTATGCACTCGGGCGCCACTGTTCCCGAGCGTCCCAGTGCATACAGGCGTCTGAGAACCATGTTTTATTTGCCAGTTAGTCGTTTGCGAACGTTGAGAAAGAGATAACTCTCAAGCCATGTGTCAGGTGCGACGCCCCTAACCTCTCGGGTGCCCAAGTAGGGCCACATCAACATTTAGATAGACTTGACCGAGGCTATAAATAGACCCCTAGAGCTCAGTTCCAAATATCCATTTCACTGTAAACGAATTCTTCTTAGTTTTTTTTATCTTTCTGAGTTCTACAAGTGTGTAAGAGGCATCTCTGCCCCAAGGAGTTATTTAGGAGAATCGAACTTTATTTTGCCTTGGATTAGTAACCTTCCTAGTTGCAAACCAAGTAAATTGGTTGTGCCTCATTTCCATTTCTGTTTAGTTCATTTTTATGTTATTATTATTATTGCGAACTAATCGTTATCTTTGTTGAACAAGAACAAAAGATAGGTTATTATTTGCAGGGGCAATTCACCCACCTCTTGCCGACCGCACGATCACCGACAAGTGGTATCAAAGTTAGGATGCTTCAAAAGGATTAACTACCATCTGAATCAACTTATAAAATAGTTAAATCGGTTATCTACCCGCCTAAGCTCGAGGGAGGGAGAGTTTGCATTTTGGAAACTCAAAATGGAGGTATTTTTCAAAACAAACTTTAGTATTTTACTAACAATGAAATTTGGTTTTGAAGTACCTAGAGATAAGAACGAAAATGAACTCGAACAGCACCTCTGGATCGAAAACAATGCGACGAATTTACGACAAACGGTAAGGCCAAATCCCACCTTCTGAGTGTACTACCAGCCGAGAAAATCAAAAGAATCAGAATATACAATTCCGCTAAACGCCTCTGGCATAAAGTGCTAGAACTCCATGAAGAATCGAAGGAAGTACAATCTTACTCCTCAACAGACACCAACTCATCTTCAGAAGTGTCTAACACCGAGGATGTTAACGGACTGGCACTAAAGGTCGAGTACCTACCAGAAGACAATGAAAGTTCATCCGAGATGAGCCTCGATAAAGGGGGAGAGACTTCAGAAAGAAGCATCGATGAAGGGGGAGCTTCCGTCTTCAAAAAGGATATGGTAAGTGAGGTATGTCTTCTACCTCTTGATCAATTATATTCCAGAATTAAGAAAATGACAAAATTCCTCTGTAAATTAAAAATAAAAAATACAGATTTAAAAAAAAAAATTAACTTCTGCTTTAGAAATGTATGACAAATTCAAACATGAAAATGAAAAACTAAAGGAAGAAAGTGAAGTGTTAAAAAATATACTCAAGAGTTCCTAGTAATAAAATTGGAGATATTGGAGGACTCGATTGGTATTTTAGACATCACAAGTCAAATTATAAGAATTCCTAGGACTTATATTCCATCTAGAATTTTCATTAATCCTGTTGGTAAGAATTTATTTTGGGTCTCAAAATCTGTATTGAATTGTTAGGTCTTATTTATTACTTATTTGTCAATTTTTTTAATACTTTATTAGTAATCTTGTTAAATTTTTTAAAGAGATAACTGTTATAGAAAAATTAGTTTAATATTTTTTTTTATGATAGAGTCTACTGTTTATTATCTACAATTTTTTTAAAATTATTAACAGTTAAATAGATTTGTTATGATTTTTCATTTGAAAATAGTTTTTTTATTTTAAAAATACTTAAAAATTTTAATTTCGTAAAATCTGATTTTTAAGAATATTTGGATTCCATTTTGAACGTTATGAAAAATTTTTAATTTATTTGAAGTTGAAATCAAATTTTAAAATTATCTATTTTAAATTTAGCAACTCAAATTTCAAAATTATTTTCATTAAGATAAAAATTTATTTCACTTTGACAATTTTTCTAGAGATGAGTCTGTCAAAATTCTAATTTGGATAAAAATTTGAGTAATTTTTGAGTCAAAATAAACTATTGAAAATTATTTTTTAAAAATTGGACTTTAAATTTTAAAAATAATTTTTGACCAAATTTTGATAAATTAGATTTTCTAAAAATCAATTAGTATGTTAGACATGTACTCAAAAATTTTCAAAAAATTTGGAAGTTGAAATAATTTTCTATAAATTTTTGTAAGTCTTTATTAGTGTTAATATTACCCTTAACATATTTACATTTTTGATGTGATCAAAGGAGGAGAAATAGAATTAAGTTAAGGGAAGGCTTAATTTTAAATTCTTTTTTTAACTCAGGTTGATGCACATCAAAAAAGGGAAGATTATAAGTATCCCAGATAAGTTTTGATGTTGTCAACTGAGTCAAGTTAGGTCTTGTTGTGTTTGATCTTTATGTCTAAGTGTGCAGGAGCTTAGGAGTGCAGAAACTCGAGCGAAAGATGCAACGATCGAGAATGATGGCACGGGAAGGGAGTCGACGAGCTCGGTGTATCCGAGAGACGCAGAGGTCTGTGGAAGAGTACACCGGTGGAGCGAGAAGGACGTGCGTGACATCTGAAGGACTAGAAGTCGGGCGGATGCACATTCGAGGAGAAGGTCGGAGGAGGGTTCAGGTCAGCCCAACTTTGGAAGGCCCGAAAATCATCCAAAAAGACCCGCTGGAGACTGATCAGTAGAAGGTTGACCAAAAGTCACTCGGGCGCCTGTGAATGAGAGCACCCTTATGCACTCAGGAGCCACTGTTCTCTGGCATCCCAATGCATACAGGCGCTCAAGAACCAAGTTTTATCTATCAGTTAGCCATTTGTGAATATTGCAAAAGAGATAACTCTCAAGCCACATGTCAGGCACCCCTAACCTCTCGGGCGCCCGAGTAAGGCGACGTCAACATTCAGATACACTTGACCGGGGCTATAAATAAGCCCCAAAGCTCAATTCCAAATATTCATTGCACTGTAAACAAATTCTTCTTAGTTTTTCTATCTTTCTGAGTTCTACAAGTGTGTAAGAGACTTCTTCACCCAAAGGAGTTATTTAGGAGAATCGAGGTTCATTTTTTTTAGATTAGCAACCTTCCTGGTTGCAAACCAAGTAACTTGGTTTTGCCTCTTTTCCATTTATGTGTAGTGCATTTTTATGTTATTATTATTATTGTAAGCAAATCATTATCTTTGTTAAGCAAGAACAAAAGATAGGTTTTTATTTGTAGGGGCAATTCTTCCCCTCTTGCCGACTGCATGATCACTGATATGTTGAACCTTCTTCCTCAGGGGCAAATCTGGGACAGGGGAGTCTTGCGCGTGAGTCACAAGTAAGAGTTGTTTCTGTTGGGTGCTCTCTTTGGATGATTTGATGCTAGTTTGCTCTCTATTGTTGTAAATGGAATACGTAACTTACCCTGCCATAGATTAGTTATTGGCTATGATTTTTTTTGAGGGGATCTTGAGGTGTTTATGCTGTGAGCTGTGGAATTCTAATGAAGGTTGGTTGATTGTTTTGTTGTATTTGGGGTTTTCTGCCGTGAGATCTTTCTTGGGGTTTTGATCTAGGCACTTGTAGATGTATTCTTTATTTCTTCTCATGATGATCAATATTATGTTTTGGGAGTGGATCACTACATAGACTTCCTATTCTAAGTTAGGATTTTTGGTTGGAGATGGTTCATTTCCTCCTCCTTGTGCCATAAGCTATTAGAGGAAGAGGTGTTTTGTGGTTGGATATTTGAATCTCAATTTGGTTTTAGAATTGTGTCGTGGGCTTCATTTGGGATGTTTGACTTGGGTTAGATTGTTCTACGCATTGATCTTGGATTTGATCTTATTGTTGTGTATGTGTTTAGCTTGGTTTTGGATTGGGATTAGGTTCTATTATACTTAGCTATTTGGTGTTCGTATAAGTAGCTATGGACACCTGGCCGTGAGGAGGTTCTCTTCGCACGGACTTCACTTTAGCGGTGGGTACTTCTTGCTTGTTTTTATAGTACTGCTTTACCTTATGTATGGTTGTTTGGATTGCAGTATGTTACATTATCTTATATCTGCTCTTGTTTGACTTCCTGGTTGACACTTGTTTGTTTAACCTTTGAGATATTCAGTTTTATGTCAATACAATCTCACCTTTGATACTCTTATTCTGTAAAGTACACACATGTGTTCGTGTGCATAGTAGTGATTATATGTCGTGGTGTACCTGATATTTAGTTGATAACTAGATATACCCTACTTGACATTTAGTTGCATGCATGCCTAGTTGCATGGTTGATAAGTCATGATATGTGTTAGATACATATTTATCATACCATTGTATGAATGTTGATCTAGTTGGGGTCATATGCATTAGGGTACACACGTGTGAGCATGTATGTAGGAGTGATTGGCAAGTTATACCTGCATTGGTTGACTACTAGATATACCTCATCTGTATACCTAGTTGTATGAGAGATAAGTCGTGATACATGTGTTGGTCCTGTGCATTTCATATCATCGTATGGTTGACGATCTGGTTAGTGATGGGGTGTTATGCATATAACACCCTTGTGTTGTTGCATGCTGACGACCTTTGCTCCCTGGTGGTTCAAACGAACCGTCAGTCATCATGTTGTGTTGTTGCATGCTAGCGATCCTTAGCTCCTTAGTGGTTGAGACGGATCATCAGTCATCGTCTAGTGTTGTTACATGCTGGCGACACTTGGCTCCCTAGTGGTTAAGACGGCTCATCAGTCATTGTCCTGGTGATGTTGCATACTAGCGACCCTGTCACACCCCCATGGTCCATGCTTGCTCGAAAAATAAGCAGTATCTTCCCTGTACGTTGGATAATCTGAGACTTTTATATATCCCAACACACAACACACACACACACACACACACACACACACACACATATATATATAGCATAGCCCACATGGCTGGTAGCACAATAATAAGTAAGGAAAACTCCACAACTACACAGTTAATAATAGGAAAAGAAACCACATAATTTTGAATCAAAATATATATGTCATCGACATTATCACAAAATCCACAAAGGCATATTCACTACTTAAAATCCACTGAAATAAATACCATGAGTCGCGTGGCTATATATATTGCATGCCACGAGTTGCTTAGCTATACTAGACGCCACGAGTTGCTTGGCTATACATATTGCATGTCACGAGTTTCTTGGCTTCACTTGCATGACACGAGTTGCTTGGCTCATTTGCATAGCCACTAGTGTTTGGCTTCTTTGCATTGTTGTATAACAGTTGACCTTTGGTTCCTTAGTAGTTGAGATTGGTCACCAGTTATACTCCTTGGTTTTTAGGAGTTATGGAGCTTGGTACTAGCTCCGATCTAAGTTTTAGCTCCCAGTATCCAGTCCTCACAACTACCTAGTGTAGCGGTAGTTAGAGTGTGTACAGAGAATGTCACGTGGTGTTGCATCAAGTGCATATAATTCTTTATGCCTCAGTTTGTGATTGATGCACTAGACTGAATTATGGTTATTGTATATATTTGACATGCACATATAGGAGGCATGTTGTATATGGTATGAGCTTATCCGCGGAGAGTTCTAGATTCCGGGGGCTATGATCTTATTGTCCCATAGGAGGGATTGATTCTGCTATGTACATGCATTCAGCATTTTAGTTATGTATATTCTGATACTCCTATGAAATTATATCCTGTTGATTCCTTATATAACTTGTATAACTATTCTATTGTCATGCATATATCTATTTCTATACCCGCTGAGTTTGCCCAGACTCACCACTGTTGTATATGTTTTTGGTTTTCAGGTTGAGATTGATATATTTGGAGTCACCAGGAGAGGGTCCGACAACCAGTCCCTAATCGTCGAGGATTTTGCTCTAGCTCGTATTTCTCTCGGGTACTTTGTATTTTGTTTGATATGATGGGGTTGAATAGGCCGTGGCAGGACACTTGGGCTGAAGAAGCTGAGTGACAACATGAGAGTTTGAGCGACTCCCCTTTCAGAGCTCCCAGGACCCTCTCGGGAAAAGGATCCTCCGCCCCCCCCCCCTCGCAGCGGACACGCCCTGGAGACCAGATTAGAAAATCCCTCCTGGGATCACCCCGGGAAGTCGGGTCTCAAGACCACCTCGGGAAAGCGAAGCGCCCAGGACCTCCCGGGCCAGAAGACCCCGAGATCACCTCGGGGAAGCGGAGCCCAAGCCACCTTCGGCCTTAAGTAACGGTCCCCCTTTCTTCGCGGATCTACGGATAAGCATCCCTACTATCGCGGAGCCATCATGTTCCTTAAATATCGCAACGGGTCGAAACGTAATGACGGCGTGAACTGTTTCAAAGGCTATCCAGTAACCGCCGAAGGGGGGACGTGACGTAGATCATGGGGGCGCACAAAGGCAGCCGCCACAGGTATAAAAGGTATTCTAACCCCTATGGTAAGGGGGTTACGCATTCTCTACTACTCGTGTATTTTTCTGTCTTCCACTCTTTTCCATCGAGGGACTGACTTGAGCATCGGAGTGGGCTCCGCCGGACAATCTCCGACGTGTTCCCCTAATGCTCGTGTTGATCTCGCAGAGCGCGGAGTTCCTCCCCCAACGTCAACTTCCACGTGGGCTGAACCCAGGTGACTGGTTCTCGACGTCGATTCCTTCCAGAACAATATACATGGTGTGCTTTTGGTATTGTGGACTTGTGTTGTGGTTTCGTTTGTGAATTGTATGTATGTGTGCCCCGAATGAGCTTATTATGGTATTTGTCGTTGTAAGTTGAATTAGTCCGTAGTTAGGTATATTTTAGTGTGATTTAAGCTATGGATGTCTTTTATATTATATGATTCCAGCCGTGTTAATTGTGGTTAGTATGTAAGTTATGTGGGTCTTTGAATTGAGAATTCATATTGTCTATTGTGTACGGGAGATGTTATCCATTTTTATCAGACATGCGGTTCTCGGGACGTGACATTCCCACCATCCATCAGGATAAATCAGGAAGTGCTCGTAGCGGACGGTCCAAAAGCTCATTGTCTCACGTTACGTGTCTCATTTGGAGAAAAATTTTCGTAAAATATATAGTAACTTTTAAAAATCATGGTCACCTACTTAATATTGTCCATCAACAACTCAATTTAGACAATTATTGACGCTTTATAAATATCGATGTTGGCACATTCTTGCCTCAAACTAGAAATGTTTTAAATTTGAAATTACAACGAATTTCTAAAGTTTTAGAACTCTATAAAGAGATTAAAAAAACAAAAGGAGAGGGGCAAGCCAAGAATTTATAACAACATTTAATAATTCAATTTAATGATACTTTTGTAAAGGGAATGGTTGGCCAAAGAGATGAAAAGACAATTTTTTAAAAAAATGTTTTTCTCCTTTATAATATTTTAATTGATCAGTTAATCTCGACGTTACATGCATGGAATCGGTCATCGACTCCATGATTTTTTATTTTTTTTCTAAAATCAGATGTTGATTAATTACTGAATTAGTCCGTCATTTTCCAAATTAGACACGTCACACGCACAGAGTTTTTTTAATCTTCCAAACTCACACATAAATAAATTAATTAATTAAGTCCATCGACTAGACTTCTTGCACCCTCTGCCATCAGATTTTCAAGGTGCGATTTCACCGTAAGTAAATAAATAAGTGTTAAATCGAGACTTTTATGTTATAACTTGTATCAACCTTAAAAGATAATGATGAAAAGATGATAACTTCAAATTTTTTTCATAATTTTTTTTTAATTATGTGAGGGAAAATAAATTATAGATGATTATTAGCTTCAGCACTAAGTAATACATGAAGAGAATAAGAATTTTCTTATTAATCAAAAATTGATTTATATTTGATGATGATAATATTTTATATATTAATCAACCGTCCGTCTCTAATGACAATTTTAAAAGATGATAGAATAATGTATTGTAAATGCAAGGTCATTGAAACTTGATATCAATGTGAAGCTGGTTCCAACTGGGCTTCTTCAGTCCAATCAATAATTCAATAATAATGATTTAGTATCAGCGGCTCCTAATTAAATATATATAGATAAATTATGAGAAGTATTTTACCTATGCATAGATCTCTTATATGAAAAGATGAGATACTCAATGAAATATTTCACATCTTCTAAGAGTTAATTTCAAAATTTATTAGCATAATTATTTAAGCAAATATTAACTGAAGTAACAGATTGATATCTAAGAATCTAAGGAAAATCTAATGTTTTTAATAGAAAAAAATTAATCAGATTAGATAACATCGAACTTGATATAATCGAATCAGTCCCACATAACATCGAACCTGATATAATCGAATCAGTCCCACAGAAAATTTTCATTGGCTGCTAAAATAAATTAGAAAAATACACATAAAAACTTATATTGATAATTGATATTGTCAGATCTATTATCCATTTAAAAAAATCAATAATACATTATAATTTTTTTTAATAGAGAAATAATTGTTTGGTTGATGGAAATATCCGAATAATTGTGATGTACATTCTCAGGGAACATCCACAAAACACACTGATCAGTTTGTGGTGTGCATTAATTCAATGAGTTTGTGATGGGCACATCCGAAAAATGATAGACAATATAAAATTTTAACATGAAATTCAACATAAATGACGTGACATTTCAATTATAGTGATTTTCGACGGATTCATCGTACTGCCCAGGGTATAGTTTAGTTCGGGGCAACGGTTGGAGGCCGCCGACGGTGTCCAAATGATAATCGGATATGTATACGAAAAATATCATATTAAATTTTACGTTAAAATTTTATGTTGTCTACCATTGCTCTCGGCAGACAGTTATGAATGGCCAGACCCTGATAATATCGATATGAGGCTTCTTCCAGCTGGACTTCTTTGGACCAGTCAATAGTTTAACGAGCTTATACATAGGCTTGTAAGGGAAATCCAATCTTTTTTGAAAAATAAATAATTGTCTGTTGACGGGAATATCCACAGAACTCAATTGTATGATTGTGGTGCACATTCACTAGGAGCATCCACAAAACATACACTTATTGATAAAACTAGTGTGAAGGATCCTATTAAGTAAGATTGAAAATGTCTATCTATCAATGCACGAGTTTGAAAAAAAAAAAAAAACTTATATGATAGGTTTTGATAGAGAAATCTTGTTAGTCTTTTGGCTCATGTATCGAAGGAGATCATCAACAACTTCTCATTCTTGAATACATTGAAATAATGAACCGCGCTTGACATAAAATCTTGTTAGTGGTCTGATGATTTCATTTATTGTTCGGCAACCTTCGTAGATGTATGTTTATACCCAATCATAAAATACTTTAAAAAAAAATTGGATTCGATAATGAATTTTAGCAACAAAATAATTTGTCAAAAATTAACAATAAAAATAGCAACAAAAAAAAAAATCGCTGCAAAACAACATCAAAATTAACAAAAAAATTATCATCTCAAAATCCATGGGTAAAAAAATTATTATCATACAATTTATTATAAATTAGTGATGAATTATCAAATTATTGTCAAACAAAGATTAATGGCATTTTAAAACCGCGCTTGACATAGCTAATTTAGAGTCGTTTTGGTTGAACATGATAAATACATAGTTATAGATATAGAATGAATTTGCCAATTAAAATGTCTATATTAAACTTCATTTTAAATTTTTTGTTTTTTTTCCCAAACGAAATAGTGAAACAGTAATACATAATATTGAAATAATGAACCGTAGTTATACAAAAATAAATAAAAATATATAGTGTATTATTTCGATAGTATTGGAACATAAGAGTTTTTTTTAACACATTTAAAAAAAATTAATAAGGTTGGATAATATCAAATTTGGGATGATCGATTTGATCTCATGAAATTTATTTATCGACGGTCAGGATAATTGAGAAGTATTCGTGGCGAGCGCGATTTAAAAGTCCAGCATTCTACGGTTATATATCCCATTTGATTTTTTTATAAAATTTATTATAATTGAAAATTAAATTGTAAATATTTGAGAGATAATTGATCTTCCATTCACTAAATTATAATCTCGAGAGCACGTCACATTTCTTAATATTACAGCCCATACACTATTAACGAAATTATTTTGACAGTGACTCCATTTTAATTTTCAAACCAGTATTTGTCAAATTGTTGACTTGCATACACACAATTATTTCCAAACACGAGTTAGTCAACGGACTAGACTTACTGCGCTGCCATAAAATTTTGAAATTTAATTGAGACTTTTTGTTGTAAGGACTTGTAGCAATTCTAAAAGGCGATACAACATATTAGATTGCAGGTGCGAGCAACGCAGAATCATTAAGGACTTAAGGGGGCATTTGATAAACGAATTTAGAAAGTAAGAATGAAAATAAAATCTATTTCATTTTCATTGATGATGTTTAATATACGAGAATTAAAATTAAAATATGAATATGATACTTTTAATTTTATAACTCAACCCCACTAAATTATCACTAAAATTATAAATTCTTTAATCAAAACTCATTTTATAATTCCTCAAAACAACTCTACAGGTACGTTTAAGAAGGAATTAATCCTAGTTCAGTATTACGGATTTGTTAATTTATTTTAATAATCTATCACATTTAATTTTACTAAATATAAAAAAAATCAACCTATTTTGGACTTCACCGAATATGCATCCGGATGGGATTGAACATCCCAGGATTGACATATGGCACAGGAAAACTATGTGTCAGGGTTCACCAAGTCCGACTGTCAGATGAAACTCCCGAGACCACCTCGGAAGGATGGATGCCCGTGATCATACCGGGCCGTAAGCTCCCGAGACCATCTCGGGAGGGCAGATCCCTGAGGTCATGCTGGGAGAGGACACCCTGAGACCAACTTGGGAGAGCGGAGCCTGAAGATCAATACATCCGATAGCCCGACTTCAAGTAGTCGTTCTTCTTTCCAGATCAAGAAAGTCATCGGATAATTATTGTCCGCTACACGTGACAATTAAGGTCTTAATGATCGCAGTGGCCGTTATCTAAAAGTTATCACTTAATCGACGATTAGGGAATGTGGAGGAGAACGTAGAGACACGTATGACTAAGACCTCAGGTATATAAAATGCTTCAATATCTAGGTAAGGGGAGTGGGCTTTCCGAACTTAAGACAATTCTACTTCCTCGTTGTCCTCCGGAGATAACTGTGATTCCTGACTTGAGCGTCTGAGTGGGTTCCGTGGGAAAACCTTCCTGCGTGTTCCCATTAACGCTCGTGTTGATCTCGCAGGGCATGATCGTCTTTCTTCATCGCCATCCTCGTGGTCTGCACCTTAGTGACTCGCTGTTTGCGTCGATTTCTTTTCGGAACAAGTTTGGCGCCGTCTGTGGGAAACTATGTCAAAGCACCAGAATGAGCATTGTGATGGAGGATCCAGAGGGATAACCCATCATCTTGATGAGAGAAGAGTTGGATCGCCTCGTCGCCAACGCCGTCAAAGGAGCGTTGGAACAGCATCAAATCGAGCAAGTCATCTCACAACAAGTGGCTTTGGGGCAAGACGAGATTCCAAGAATATCTGCCTCGCACCCCAGCAACCGAACGTCAGTCTCGCCACAAGCAGGACTAGTAATGACAACTCCGGCGCCCCAGCGAGATTCTTTGGGGACCTGGAGGGGGCAAACTCTGCCGCCTCCAGCGCTTTATGGCAAGAGGAAGGACTAGGGAAGATCAAGGGGTCCAAAGCCCCCCGGAAAGCTCCGTCTACACCGTTTTCCCCAGAGATCATAGTGGATCCCATGCCCAAGAAATTTCATGGTTCGGGAATTGCTGACTATGATGGAAAGACAGATCCAGAAGATCATATGTGCAAGTTCGAGAACGTGACCCTACTACACCAATACACAGATGGTGTGAAGTGTTGGGTGTTCTTGAACACCTTGTCAGGGGCCACCCAGAGATGGTTCCAAAGGCTGCCTAAAGGTTTCATAAACTCTTTCCTGGAGTTTAGGATTGGCTTCCTGCATCACGTCGCCAGCAGCCGCTGATACCAGAAGACGACATTAAATCTATTTTCCCTCGAGCAAAAGGCGAAAGAACCGCTGAAGGACTACATCCAGTGGTTCAATCAGGTGACTAAAGTCGTGCCAACGGCTACCTCAAAGATACTCATCAGCGCCTTCATGTAAGGACTCTCCGGAGGTGAATTCTTTCGATCGCTGGTGAAAAAACCACCTATCAACTTAGATCACTTGCTGGGATGCTTCATCAAACATGTTAACGTTGAGGAGGTGCAGCATGCCTGCCGTAATGATCTGGCGGGAGTTGCTACCCAGATCTCGGTGCGACTTGAGAGAAGAGAACCACCCATACCAGCCCAGGCTAAGAATCCTCGCCCTGGGAAGGACCACTGGGCTGGTAAGAAGAGGCTGGTGGAGACGGTCGACACTGCCAAATCGAAGCCACCGAAGAAGTACTGCGACTTCCACAGCAGTACAACACACTCCACCGAGGAGTGTCACGCCTTAAAGAAGAGGTTGTCTCAGGAAGCGGATGCCAAACCTCGGAACCGGTGGAATAAAGTGGGGTACCGACGGAGGTCCCCGCGGCGAAGTTCTTCTCCTCGCAAACGACAGTTAGGAGAAGATAGATCCAGGCGGCGATCCCGGTCGCGTTCCAGGGGAAGGAGTCGGGACATAGCACTCCGCCAATCTCTCTCCCCCGAACAAGATCCCAAGAAAGGAAAAGTTCCAGTGTGGGGGCCTCCTTCGGGCCATGTGGGAGTGATCTTCGGAGGTCCTACCGGAAGAGACTCTCATCGGTCAATGAAGGCCCACACTCATCGCCTGGAGAACTATGCCATCGGGATGAGCAGTAGCCAGCGTCAGGACCCTCCTATCTCATTCGGCCTTGAAGACCTGGAAGACGTGGAAGCCTCTCACGAAGATGCACTGATAATTCTTGCACGCATAGAAAATTACGAGGTTAAGTGCATCTTCGTGGATGCAGGTAGTTATGTCAACATCCTGTACATGGAAGCTATAGGGCATTTTAAATTGTTGTTAAGAACTGGTTATTATTTAGACTTAATAGATATTGTTGTTATATTATCATTTATACGGAATTTGGTTTTTGTTTCTCATTTGGATAAATTAGATTATTATTGTTCATTTGGAAACGGTCAATTTAATTTATCTATTAATTCTACTATTATTGTAACTAGTGCACTTACCATTTATGACAATCTATATATGCTTGATATAAATGCTTCTTATATTAGAATCCTAAATGTGGAATCACGTGGTACTAAGCATAAATTTAATATTGAAAACTCAAATACATTATAGCACAAACATTTAGGACACATATCTAGAAATAGAGTTGAACGACTTGTATCAGATGGAATGCTACACTCCATTGATTTTACAGACCTAGCCATTTGTATTGAATGCATTAAGGGCAACAGACTAAAAGAAAGAAAGAATGTGCATATAGAGCTACAGAAGTATTCGAATTCGAATTGATACAGATAAACGTTTGTGGACCATTTCCAACACCTCCTTGAAATGGTCAATAATATTTTGTATCATTTATTGATGATTATTTTGGATATTCATACTTATTTCTTATATATGAAAAATGCTCAAACATTAGGTGTTTTCAAATCATTTAATGTTGAAGTTAAAAACTAACTCGACAAAAGAATTAAGAAAGTCAGATCTGATCGTGGTGGTGAATACTCCGGTAGATATGATGGTTTAGGTGAGCAACATCCAGGGCCTTTTACTCAATACCTAAAGGAGTGCATAATCATCCCACAGTACACCATGCTAGGCTCACCAAGCATAAATGGTGTAGCTGAATGATGAAATCAGACAATGTCACTCTAGGAAAAAGCATTAAAAATAATAACTTACATTCTAAATCGAGTACTCACTAAAACATCTACTAAACCACCTTTTGAGCTTTGGACAAGGCGACAACCTAGTCTAAAACATTTTCATGTTTAGGGATGTCTAGTTGAGACTAGACTATATATGCGATATGAAAAGAAATTGGACTTTAGAACAGAAAATAACTACTTTATTGGATATTCTGAGCAATCACGGAGCTATAAGTTTTATGATCCTAAAGTAAAAATAATCTTTGAGACTAGAACTACAACGTTTTTTGAGGTTATTAAGTTTGGGGGGAAGAATAAAGTAACATACATTATCTTTGAGGAGAAATGTGTTCCCACTACTCTTCAGAAGGATATGATTCATATTCTTATGATTGCTTCTGATAATGATCAAAATATTATTCTTGTCAGTGATTAGGATGCAATATAAGAACAACAAGACATTATCAATCAACTTCCAAAAGAACAAACTCAACGGCCTCAAGAACCAAACTATGAAAAATAAGTGCCTTTACGTAGGTCCACTAGAGAATGGAGGAGTGCTATTTTGGATGATTACATAGTATTACTCCAAGAACATGAGGAAAATGATGGTATGGTGGAGGATGATCCGATCAACTTTCGGGTCACATAAGATTCAAGTTCTCAAAAGTGGATTGAGGCAATAAATAAAGAGTATAAATCAATGCAAGATAATAAAGTTTGAGAATTTGTCCTTTTACCAGAAAGCGTGAAACCCATTGATTGTAAATGGATTTTTAAAACTAAATGGGATTCAAACAGTAATGTGGAAAGGTATGAAGTACGTGTTGGTGCAATCTTGTTTAGGTCAGGGTTGACCTAGTTTGACTAAGCTCGGGTGAGTTTAGATCTGGTAAGCTTGGAAAGCTTAAGGTTAGATGTTTCGATGTTTGATAATGATGTTTGAGTGGTCATGATGAGTGAGTCAAGTGGGTCAAGGTTGACTGGAGGCTTGACTGGGAAAGACCTAGTGGGACTAGGTTAAGTCCAGGTAGATCGGGGAGATCGTACGCTGGCATGAGAAAAGACCTAGTGGGACTAGGCACACCTAGTGGGACTAGGTGAAGTCCAGATGGATCGGGGAGATCGCATGCTGGCAAGGTGGAAGTCTACCGAGAGACTAGACCTAACTCGTAGGGTTAGGCGAACCTGGTGGGGAATCAGGTTAAGTTCTAGTTGGGAACTAGGCAGAAGAAATCCAAGTTGGTCAAAGGGGTTGACCGGACACTTGGTAGGGATCCTAGACTTGTGGAAACAAGTTAGGTTGGACTCAATCGATTGGGTAATCGATTAAGGGGTTCGGTGATCGATTAGGGTGATCGATAACCAAAGGTTGCGCGAGAGAATAGAGAGGCTCTGAATCGATTGGGTAATCGATTCAGGGCACTCGTAATCGATTGGCTAATCGATTACGGTTCGAAAACTAGCCGTTGAACGACTAAATCCTACGTGGTAATCGATTGGGTAATCGATTGCCAAACCCTAGGCGTCGGGTATAAGTGTTTTCGCGCAGGTTTGGAGCCGGAGTTCTTCTCCTCTTCTTCTCCAACTTCATTGCCATTTCAAGGGAAGCCTTGGAGCTTAGCGCTGCTGCATTTCCAAGGTCCAAGAGGCAATCACAAGCTTGAAGATAGCAAGGAAAGCAAAGAGAGTTCATTTATTGTAAATCTTGTAAGATTTCCTTTGTATTTGCTTTGTTCTTGTTGTATCTTTGTAACAAGCTTGTAAGAGGTTTCTCCACCTCAAGAAGGAGACTTTCATAGTGCATGAGAGTGTGAGGAGAGTGGATCCTTGGATTAGTCACCCGGCCGGGGTGGATACCAAGTAAAATCCAAGTGTTAGCTATTGCTTGAAGTCTTCCGTCGCGACAAATCATCTACAAGCGAATCGAAGCTAATCACCCCCCTCTAGCTCGTCTACCGGTCCCAACAAGTGGTATCAGAGCAAGGCTGCTCTTCATTGGACTAATCGCCAAGAGGGCAAGAGCTAGAGGAAGAAGAAGAAGTTGGAAGAAACCCTAATTTCAAGAAGTCATCATCAAGAGGGTTCAACTTCAAAAATGGAGTTTAGCTATGACACAAGGGCACCTCCACCATTCGACAAGGCAAACTTCAATCTTTGGAAGTCAAAGATTGAAAATTATTTCATGATGGAGATAGAGCAATGGTTTGCTCTAATGGAAGGTTTTGAAGCTCCAACAAGCACTAAAGGGAAGCTCCTCAAGAAAAGCAAATGGAATGAGGAGCAAATCAAAAGATGCGAGGCCAACTACAAAATGACCAAGTTATTGGTCAATCTTTTGCCAAGCACCAATTTGGACAAGATTGGAGAATTTCAAGATGCCAAAGAGCTTTGGAGAAAATTGGTAAAGCTTCATGAAGATCCCTCCACTCTACAAAATCAAGACAAATCCGAAGAGGGAGATTCATCAAGTGAAGATTCGGAATTTGAGAGGTGCTCAACATCCGAAGATGAAGCTCAAGAAGCCTCCACTTCAAGGGTTGAAGAGGAGCAAGATGTGCCATTGGCATCGGATCAAAGAAAAGCGTCAACATCATCATCCGAGGTCAATGAGGAGAAAGAAGAAGTCTCCACCTCTAGGATTGAGGGGGAGCAAAGGTCATTGACTTCGGATAAAGAAGAAGTATCTACCTCCGGGTCAAGTGAAGAGTCATGCAACACCCCTACAAGCAAAGGTATAAACATTTCAATTTGTAAAAATAAAGATCATATCATTTGCTTTGAGTGTAGGGAGAAAGGACACTACAAGAGTAAGTGTCCTAAATTGGTCAAGAAGAAGGTGCAAGTGGCACCCAAGATCAAGGAGAAGTCAATGAAGGTCGGCCCCGTGGGAAAGAAGGATAAGAAGCACATTGTGTGCTTCTCATGCAAGCTAAAGGGGCATTATAGAAATCAATGTCCAAAGGGGAAGGATCCGACCAAGGCAAAAAGGAGGAGCTCAAGTCAAGGGGGAGCCTCCAAGAATAACACTAAGGTGCCATTAGGTAATGGTACTTATTTAAATCATGATAATATGCATGCTAGAAATAATTATTATCATTTCAATGCTATTTATCATGAAAATAGGAGGTATGAGAAACCAAAGGAAAAATATAGAGCCTTTCATGCTAGGTCTTCCACAACCAAGGATAGAGAAGATTTTAGATCATCTAAGGATAGACCTACCCAATCCAAGGCCAAAAAGAAAAATTACCAAGGCTATATTAGAAAACCAAGCCTTGAGGAGGTAATGATTGAAAATCAAGTTTTGAGGTCAAAACTTGATAAATTAGAAAAATCCCTCAAAAGAATAGAAAATCTATTTAAGGGATCTAGGGATCAAAACCTAGATTTAGGAAATCAAGGACCCTCTAGGAGCAAGAAAGGTTTGGGGTACAAACCTAAAACTAAGGATGACGGTCCATCCTATCATAGAGTTCCATATAGGTATGGAACTCAATCTAGGTCTAGAAGTCAAGTCAAGGCCACAAGGGAAGCTATCCCTAGGGTTGACCAAGACAAGACAAAGGTGACTAAGGCTTCCGAAAAGCCTAGAAGAGTCACTAGGAAGGTATCAAGGGAAGTTATCCCTAGTAAATACCTAGAACACCCAAGGAGCACCAATAGGTTTTGGGTTCCTAAGAGTGTGTTCGCCACACCCTAGATAGGTCTAGGGAGGGTCAACTCTAATTGGAAGGGTAGTTAACCCTCTAAATGATGTAGTTGGCACTTTGGGACATTTTCAAGGAATTATTACCCTTGAAAATGAAGGATTCATTTATTTACTCTAGGAGGAGTAAATATGTGCCAAACTATCTTTTTGGAAGATTGAACTTAATAAAAAGTTGGCACAACTAGGCTAGAATCCATAGATAGGCCAAGTTGGGGAGTTTTGGCACTATCTTGGAAATTAGGGAAAATTTAGGATTATCAATGGCTTAGCGATAAGTTATTGATACTTAGAGAGGAAATCTAGGTATTTTCTTTTGTGCTATTATGCCATGTTTTGTATGCCCTATCACATGCCATGACATCATGTTTCATCATTCATAGTTATTATGAAAATATTACATGTCATGTCATACATGCATCATTTAGCTATAATTTCTTTTGAAAAATCTAATATGATGCATGTCATAGTCATAATCATGCATAAAATTGGTTTTTATTGAATTTAAGGACATTGGCATTAATTGACATCCTAGGTGGATGATCAAAGTTCATAATGCCTAGATAGAAATGCATGAACCCTTAGATTAGGGAGAACATGACTTTCACATCTCACTAAGACTATATGGTGACTTGTGTGTGTTTTTGAGACACATTAGAACAAGTGAGATGTTAGGGAGATGAACAAAACTCAAGGTGTTGAACTATCTTCATCTTATTGAGTTTTTGGTGTCATCAAAACATGAAGTTCAATGAACACCAATCATTGGGAAAGCTAATGTACAAGCCATGTGCATTTAGCCCAAGGAACATGGTTGGATATTGTTTTTGAAAAAAAAAACATTTTAAAACTATCTTGGAAAACCTTGGTGAAGACTATATTTTGATAGTACTCATCATTGATGAATTGGATACAAAACAATGAAAAACATTGAAGTAATTCAATGGTTTCAAATTTTATGTCAATCTTTGACAAAGGAGGTTATTTTCATAGAAAATTATTTTTCCTTGATAGTATATGGTATAAATAATGTCTACACAAAATTTTAGGATTTATGGAATTTTGTAGAATTATTTAGGAGTTTTTGAAATTCGAATCTGAAATTGTTTTCAGAAATCAGAAACTCCCAATCGATCGGGTGATCGATTGGGACATAAGCCAATCGATTGGTCAATCGATTGGTAGAACTTTTTGCGAGCACAGAAGCTCGCGCAGTCGATCTGTTGATCGATTACAGTGAGCCATAATCGATCAGTTGATCGATTAAGGCAGGTCGTAATCGATTGGTTCCCAACACCAATCGATTGGTGAGACTGAAACTGACAGTTTCAGTCTATTAACCCATTTTTTTGTAACCTACCAATCCCTAACCCCTTGAAATACTTTTATAAGTATATTTGGGTAAATTTCATTGTGAAATCAAAAAGGGAAATGGTTTGGTCAACATTTAAGGGTTAAGGAGAGATTTTGATTCAAGTTTTGAATCTCTTAAATCTCATCACCTCAAGTTGAGATTTTCTAAAGGTTTAGAAACTCAAAAATCATTGTTGGTGCAATGATAGAGGTTTAGTGCATGTTTTGAGGGGGAGGTCTTCCTTAACAACATGTGTTTGAATTTTTATTTTTTTTAAAGATTAGAAATCTTCAGTATGATGAATGCTCGAAGGTGAGCATGGGCTCAAATGAAAGGTATGGGACTTTCATTGGGGTTGCCTTTGATCATATAGACTCTCGGGGAGAGTTTTGATGTGTGTCAAAGGGGGAGAAATTTGGGAGAGATTGAAAGGCTAATAGAGATTTGTCTTTCTCAAACATATTGTCAAACATCAAAAAGGGGGAGATTGTTGGTGCAATCTTGTTTAGGTCAGGGTTGACCTAGTTTGACTAAGCTCGGGTGAGCTTAGATCTGGTAAGCTTGGAAAGCTTAAGGTTAGATGTTTCGATGTTTGATAATGATGTTTGAGTGGTCATGATGTGTGAGTCAAGTGGGTCAAGGTTGACTGGAGGCTTGACTGGGAAAGACCTAGTGGGACTAGGTTAAGTCCAGGTAGATCGGGGAGATCGTACGCTGGCATGAGAAAAGACCTAGTGGGACTAGGTAAAGTCCAGATGGATCAGGGAGATCGCATGCTGGCAAGGTGGAAGTCTACCGAGAGACTAGACCTAACTTGTAGGGTTAGGCGAACCTGGTGGGGAATCAGGTTAAGTTCTAGTTGGGAACTAGGCAGAAGAAATCCAAGTTGGTCAAAGGGGTTGACTGGACACTTGGTAGGGATCCTAGACTTGTGGAAACAAGTTAGGTTGGACTCAATCGATTGGGTAATCGATTAAGGGGTTCGGTGATCGATTAGGGTGATCGATCACCAAAGGTTGCGCGAGAGAACAGAGAGGCTCTGAATCGATTGGGTAATCGATTCAGGGCACTCGTAATCGATTGGCTAATCAATTACGGTTCGAAAACTAGCCGTTGAACGGCTAAATCCTACGTGGTAATCGATTGGGTAATCGATTGCCAAACCCTAGGCGTCGGGTATAAGTGTTTTCGCGCAGGTTTGGAGCCGGAGTTCTTCTCCTCTTCTTCTCCAACTTCATTGCCATTTCAAGGGAAGCCTTGGAGCTTAGTGCTGCTGCATTTCCAAGGTCCAAGAGGCAATCACAAGCTTGAAGATAGCAAGGAAGGCAAAGAGAGTTCATTTATTGTAAATCTTGTAAGATTTCCTTTGTATTTGCTTTGTTCTTGTTGTATCTTTGTAACAAGCTTGTAAGAGGTTTCTCCACCTCAAGAAGGAGACTTTCATAGTGCATGAGAGTGTGAGGAGAGTGGATCCTTGGATTAGTCACCAGGCCGGGGTGGATACCAAGTAAAATCCAAGTGTTAGCGATTGCTTGAAGTCTTCCGCCGCGACAAATCATCTACAAGCGAATCGAAGCTAATCACCCCCCCTCTAGCTCGTCTACCGGTCCCAACAGTACGTTTTGTAGCTAAAGGCTATACTAAAAAAATATGAGATTGACTTTAAGAATACCTTTTCTCCAGTTTCAATGAAGGTCTCATTTAGGACTATCATGGCACTTGTCGCACACTTTGATATGGAACTCCATCAGATGGATGTCAAGATAGTTTTTTTCAATAGAGACATGTTGGAAACAATTTATATAGTGTAACTAGAATATTTTGTATTGGGAGATCCAAAGAGTATGGTTTGCAAACATAAAAAGTCTATCTATGAATTAAAGCAAGTTTCTCGTCAATGATACCACAAATTTCATCAAATAATCATCACATTTGGTTTTGAGGTGAATGTGATAGATGATTGTGTATATCATAAGTTCAGTGAGAATATGCATATCTTTTTGGTTTTATATGTTGATGATATTTTACTTGCCAACATATGATATAGGAATGTTAAATGATACCAAGAGATTTCTATCTAGATATTTTGAAATGAAAGATCTTTGTAACGTATCATTTATATTAGGAATCCAAATACACCAAGATTTTCTCAAGGTATTCTTGGATTATCATAAAGGAACTATATCGATAAGGTTCTTAAAAGGTTTGGCATGCAAGATTGCAAATCAAGAAACACCCCAGTCGCTAAAGGAGATAAGTATAGTCTTAAACAATTCCCTAAAGGAAACCTAGAGACTCAAGAAATGCAAAAGATTTCCTATGTTTCGGTAGTAGGAAGTCTTATATATACTCAAGTTTATACATGTCCGGATATAGCTTACATTATTGGAGTGTTAGGCAAATATTTAAGAACCTATGAATATATCATTGGAAAGCAACAAAAAGCGTAATGAGATATTTAAAGAGAACTAGTGATTACATACTCACATATAAGAGGTTAGATACTCTTGAGATTATGGGATATTCTGACTTTGATTTTGCTGGATGCCAAGATACCATGAGATCCACTTCAGGTTATGTTTTTCTATTGTCCGACGAAGCTATCTCTTGGAGAAGTGCCAAACAGGCACTAACAACTTCTTCTATCATGGCATCAAAGTTTATAGCATGCTATAAGACATCTAATCATGAAATAAGGTTGAAAAATTTTATCTTTAGGCTGTATCTTTATGGAAGGGTTGAGAAACTTTTGAAATTATTTTATGATAATAGATCAGCTGTATTGTATTCTAATAATAATAAGAGCTCGACAAAATTGAAGCACATCAATATCAAGTTCCTTGTTGTGAAAGAAAGAGTGCAAAGTGGACAGATTTAGATAGAACACAAATGCACAAACTCCATGATAGCAGATCCTTTTACGAAGGGTTTGTCAGGACCATAAGGAATTTAGATATCTCACAATGGTATGATATTGTTCACTTTGGATCTAAGACCTCATGGTTTTACTCTTGGGATCTATCCAAAAGTCACATATTAATGGAGATATCTTTTTCTTATAAGCCCATGATCTTTCTCATGTGTTTTCAATATGGGACTATGTTTGCAACCTTGCAACCCCAACAATCCCCCTCCCCCCTCTCAAACAAAGGACCACATGCCCCCTTAAGTGGAAAGTCTTTCCGCCCCCTCTCAAACAAAGGACCACAGACCCCCTTAAGTAGAAAGTCTTTCCGTTTGATGTTCGATCCTTGACCTATAAGGACTTTTTGCCCCTTGGATCACCCGATCTACTAGGACTTCATTGCCTAGCTGCAACTAGAACATCTCTGCCTGGTGTCTGGTCCTCTTGATCAAGACACGAGACCCCATATTTCCATTGTTCAAGGCTTAACTCATATGGTTCAATTAGATTATAGCTCTTGTGCACAGTCGGTGGTTAAACGTTCTGTAGTCCGAGCTCTGATATGAATTGTTAGGACAAAAAGAAATTTAGATATCTCTACAATGGTATGATATTGTCCATTTTGGGTCTAAGCGCTCATAGTTTTGCTCTTGGGATCTACCCAAAAGGTCTAATACCAATGGATATATTTTCCCCTTATAAATCCATGATCTTTCTCATATATTTTCAATGTAGGACTTATTTGCAAACTTGCAACCCCAACAAGTAGTCCATGTCAGAAGAGAACCCTCATCCAAGTATTCAAAAGCAAATTATTATCTTGTATTAAAGGACATGATTTTTAGCTACCAAACAAAAATAACTAGCTAAACATAGCTATAACCCTATTGCAAACCATCCCTACAGCTCACGACAAGATGATCAAGAGGTCCAATCCTAAGAAAATGTCCACAATTAGCTCCAACTCCTCTACTCAATAATCCACATCCAATACTCATTTATAACCTAGACTACAACCGGTATCAGTCTCCACGGTTAGTTTTGCTAGCAAGACCACAATTCAATGCTAATATACAACCCCAATAGATATCCACAGACAAACCATAGCCAATCCATGACCCTATTCACACCAAATTCCATTATGACCCACAAATCAAAGGAACATCCAGAACCTCCACTGCTCCCATCAACCACATCCCGTCCAACCACCAATCCACACTGGTTCAAACAAAAATCACACGACAAAGTGCATCTCAAAATCAATGGCATAAACCTATACACCAACCCAAAACATAGAGTTTACAACACAACAAGCTTTTCATAACCAAACTCAACTAAACTTAATCCCAATATTAATTCATAGCCTAAATAATACTAGTATCACAATAACAAAAACGCTTATAATTGTCGTTCTACACCCTTCCTACATGGTATGCCACGACCATGGCATTACAAATCAACACACCAAGTGATGAGCGTAGATTTAATATGTTTTTATGCTAGTATTATTGCTCATTTACTTAGTTTTTCCTATCTCAAATCTACATGATTGTACCTTCATTAACACTTAATCAACATATTTTTATTTCTAGCTTAGAGATATTCTTTTCTCTCATTTTTACTTTCAGGGAGTGATTTGGAGCTAAAATGATGCAAAAAGGAGCAAGATGAGAATCGGAGGATGCGGCAAGACCGACTATAGCCCTAGAGGTACACCCCTATAGTTCCCATAGCCGGGTTGTGCCCCCAGGCATGGCCCACGCCCATCTTCCAGATCTAGCATGCCCCCAGGCGCGCCCGTACCGACCTCCACAGTAGGGTCGTGTCGTAAGGGCACAGCCGTGCCTCCTCGTCTAGTTGCTGCCACGGTAGGGTCATGTCGTCCAGGCACGACCCTACTTTGCTCGTGCCCATCTTCTTGATCTGGTCGTGCCCCTAGGCACGACCATGCACGGCAGGGTCGTGCCTCATGGCATGGCCCGTGCCTTCTCCATCTACGGGCACGGCCAGACCGTGCCACCCATGCATGACCATGCCCAGGTCGTGCCAACATCGCCAAGAAGAGCACGATGGGGTCGTGCCATTCAACACAACCCTGTATTCAAATGGTGTTCCATTCTCTAGGCAAGCATGGTCAAGCCTTGCCAGGAGGCACAACCTGTGCCTCTGCCGAGCGCACCTCCTATAAAAGGCGGCCCTTCTCCATTAAGAGGGGGATCTTTGGCTTTGGGGCTCTGTCCCTTGGCTTGGAGAGGGATTTTATCATGAAAATCCTGGAGACTTCATCCTCACCTATCTGTCCACCTCCGGAGCTACGAGACACTTGAAGAAGATCGGCGACACCTCGATAAGCTCTCTCTTCCCTCTTCTCTCTTGATTTAGGGTTGTAGAAGTTATTCTTTATCTTCTTGTTGTTATCTTCCTTAGCAATGGAGTAGTTCTCCAAATCTAAGATGTAGAAGGTAGCTACAATATGATAATGTTGTATGAAATATGTATTGATGTATTTTCTTATTCAATGAAATATCCATACTTTGTTTTATATGTATTATGTCTACTTTGTGTTTGTGTAAATGTGTGAATGGTGAATATATGTAGTTGTGAGGGTTTGGTCGCCACATAGAGGGAGTATCTGAGATCGTATGACCGGGATAGCCTATGTGACATAGGTATGCTATTCTAACCAAACGTCTTTGACATTGCCTCGAAATGGAGGCCAACCCCTTACAAGAGGTTAGCTAACACAACCTAATGGAATTTTCTCTATCCCGTGTTAGAAGATAACTTGTGTAATTTAGGATCGTATGACCGGGGTAGCCTGAGTGACATTGATATGTCGTGCTAAACCGGATATCCTAAGTTATCTTGTCTATCTAATGCTACTAGATGGCAAAAGGGGGAAGCATTCTGGTGCACTTCTGCAGGGCAAATACCGACACATAGTTAGGATCTCTACAAAAATATAGAGATAGAGATTAGGATAAAAATAATACGTAGGGTATTAATTAGCAATGTAGCGAGACTGAAATCCTAGATTCAACCCATCCAACCTTCTCCCAAAGATCTTCTCTCACTTCTCTTCTCTTCTTCTCTACTTCTCCTCTCTTTCTCTCTCCCTCTAGTGTGCTATTCTCTATCACAATCAACTAGCAAAGTCTAGTCAGTTTGACATGCCTAATCAACCTGTGCTTAATCAACAGTCCTTATGGATTGATATTTTTATTACTTGATAATATTTTTGTGCACTTGCGGATAACCATCACCAAGCCAACAAAAAAAACTAATCCAAATAGAGTTGCTACACTACAAGAAAAAAGCTAAACGACAACGCTTTTTCCACGTTGTCTATGTGACTTAAAATGCGTTATTAAAAGCACTGTTGTTAAAAGTCTGTTCAAAGACAACGCTTAAAAAACGTTGTCATTTTGTGCAAAGACAACGCTTTTGTAATGTTTAAAAAGTGTTGTTATTTTTGATAAAGATAACATTTTTTACAACACTTAAATAACGTTGTTGATGTTTTGTAATGGCCACACTTTTGCAACGTTTAAAAAGTGTTGTCATTTTTAACATGGCAAAGTTTTTACAACGCTTAAAAAGCGTTGTTATTTTGTACAAAGTAAAAGTTTTTACAACGCTTAAAAAGCGTTGTCTTTTTAACAAACAAGATATTTTTTAAATGGATAGAAAGTGTTGTGTTTTTTTAAAAATATAATTATTTTACCAAAATATACAGAAAATATCTACACAATACATGCATAACAGTAAATATGAATATCCACAAACAAAAAATATAAGCATCCACAATCTTTTTTAAAATATAACTATTTAACAAAAGGTACAACTTCATATTATCCAAAAAAAATATATATGGATGCACATTCCTCAAATTAATAGTATATCCATATTAAGTTTAACAAGATCATCATCAAAATATCCTTCACCAACAGCTATGACTGCACCTTTCTTTGGGCTCAACTTCTCAAACTCTTTAACTATGATTTAACACTGCATCAAAATAAAAATTTGATGTTAGAGATTTTGTGTGAAATAATATAAGTCATATTAATGAATGAGATAAACGACACCGATAAAATCCATAAGCAAGTTAAATGTGTCATAATACTTATTAGCAAGTTCACATAAATCCAAATCAAGCATCAAGAAATCCATAAGCATTTTATCTGATGTAATAATATTTATAGAATACATAACGTAAAGAAAATTGTATGGCAAAGATGAGGTATGCTTACTAAATATGTGAAAATAGAGACTAGCTAGCATTCTTCTATGTAAATATTAACTAAAAAAATGGTACAAGAATGAGAAAAAAAGAGCTATCTATACACGAAAATAATAGTCATCAAAGGTACTTACTTTACGATCCGTAGTGAACTTTGCAGACGGTTTCTTCAATGTTGGATGAACATCATCTGAGCAATGAAAAAATAGGTCAGCCCTATAGCAAGCATATACTTGTAACTAGTAAGACAGAAAAGCGATTTATGAAACATGGATCCCAAGATGAAACATATAGCGGCATACATTTCACAATTCATATGCTTGCTTTAACTCAATGGGAAATAGATGGTCATCATTTCATAAACTAAATTCTAAATAGATTTATGGCAACCATCATTACATACCTACTCATAAATATGATCTTGTATACATTCCGCCAACTCGGACCGTACCTCATCAATTTCTTCTCGAGAATACTCTGCTTTTGTGAACTATGAACACACGCACTTATTACGTTAATTGAAAAAATAATCAAAACTCACTTTGTAAATTTTACTAAAATTTGAGTTAAGCAAAATAATATTACTATTGATCGTAGTGAATCTCTCTGGATAGTTTCAATCTGTTCAATAATTTGTCTCATAAATCTCATCACATAATAACCGCATTGTTTTGCATCTTGTTGCTGAGGAGCCTATGATGATTAGAGCCAAATTGTCAATGACAAATATACACATTAAAATACATGTTAAACAAAATTACACATACCTTTAGTACCTCCCACTTAGCGTTTTTTCTACCTTTCCTTCCTTTATTTGAATTAAACAATCTTAAGGCCCTTCATCAGTTAATAATATTTGACATATGAGTTTTTTATTGAGTTAAAAAATATTTACTAAAAAAATATGAACTCACATTTCCACTACATATTTCCAATCCTCATCGCGAATGCGGTGACTTAGGGAATCCAACAAATAAATAACATCCTTGTACGGTTCAATGACAGTGAGAATCCAATGGAAACTAGGCATAGACATATAATTAGTGCATATAATTCAATAAATTAGTTAAAGGAAGCAATTTAAAGTGATGTTTTAATTCTTACTTACCCAATATTACATGGTACCAAAACTAGTTGATTTACTGATGCACCAGTTAGTCTATCTGCTAAAAGACTTGCCTTTTGGTTCAACCTTTCAAGCTTACCTATTTTGTCATGTGTAGTTTTTGCCATATGTGGGATCTTGTGTGGATTCATAAATAAGAATTTCTCTTTCTTATTTTCTTTCAGCGTCTTCTTATAAAGATGCCTGTCATTACAAAGATAATAAAATTAGCATAGTATACAATAATGTGAAGAAAACATAATGGTCACACATAATGTTTCAATAATGAAAAAACATTTACCATATGTAGCTAACAACACAATTGCCTGTAATTGGCTCCAAATGATACAAAGAAATGATATCCTCAAGGTGCAGAAAAAGTTCACAATCATCGTCAAACACATCATCATCTAGACGCATTGATATATATCTGCCTTCCTCTAGAGCACGCTTACTATAACAATATAACATGTGTAATGATCTTGGGATACTTGTTGACAAAGTATGCTTCTTTTTTAGTTGTTCAAAGTTCTTCCTTCCAAGCTTCTAATAATTTCAGATGTAAACAAGTTAGATAAGTTGAATAATAAAAAGCAACAATTTAATTTGAAATATAATATCACATATACCTCATCTTGCTTCACTATCAAGTGTTGTGGCCAAGCCACATGAGTTCCTACAACATCACCAATTACTTCACATTCACTTGGAATTGGATATGGCAAAGGTGCTACTTTTTCCAATGCTTCATCAATAGAAACTCGAATGCAATTCTTGGGAAATGGAACACCATGAAGCATTTTATCTGGTCCATTGATACAAACAATTGTACCATATGCAACAATATTTGTGCTAGATTGCAATGTTAATGCAACTGATTTACCCTAAGATGCAAATAGGCTTGTCGATTATATTAAGTTCAGAACTCTATAATATTAATGAATATAACTATAACTTGTATTATACTTGTAAAACATCATCTTTACACACAATCTGTATGTCGTCGTCATCATCCATATTCATCTGATGTAACTTCACCGAGCAACTGCCTTTGTCATCAATTGAATTGTCGCATGCACCCCTTTTATACACCATTGCTTCAAGTTTTTGTATACGTGCATCTTATTCCAAAATTTTCTTCTTTGCCTCCATTAGCTCCTTTTTCTGCTCAGTGATTATATCTTGGGCAACGTTGGATTTTTTTCCTGTTCTACCAGCATTGAAATATATTGTTGGGTTGATATAACCACCAATACCCCGAACACGCCCAGCATATTCTTCAGTCTCAAGTGTCTTGGTAAGTATATCCTATTTTATCCCTTCAATTTTTAACTTACCCTCTCTCTTTTGTTGTATATAATCATCTTGTTATGGAACATTAAAAAGAAAAAAAAGAGATATAAAAATTATCATTTTCATAAAATTGCAGGTTTTGTATATTAAGTAATTTGCTTACAATCTTTTGAACTCTTTCCATCAAATCATCGCCTTCAAAGTCTCCATCTTGGTTGGCTCGTCCTTTCTTCCACATAATTGCTCTGTTAATGTCATCATCATCACATAATTTAGTCGCCTACAACAAAGAACATCCAGTAACAAATGTGAAATCATATCATGAATTATGCTTTAAAAATACTATAACAAGAAAATATGCTTTAAAAAAACTTACTATTTCTCCAGCAAAGCGTGCATATCCTTTACGTGAAAGTCGATGAGGATATATATGTTGTTTTCTTCTCTCTTTTTGTCGATCACTTAGTTTCTAAACATACGACATATCAAATAATATAAATAATGTCTCTTACTCGATTAGTTTAAAAAGAATAAATTAAAAATCTTACAATGAAATCTTTAGACATGCGACTAATGACAAACGAACTCCAATCATCTCTTGCAATATCATAGCCAGTAGGTGGCTCATTCAACTCCTCAGGTTTATCAAGCTTGCTTAAAATGAATGTTTGGGTGAGATGAGTTTTGTATTGACGCCACTTATTGTTTGCTGATCTCAAGCATCCCGTCTTCCACCTTGTGTCAACATTGTACGTCAACTGTAAACAATAGAAGTGGAAATACAATAAAATATAACAATTATATGTGAATATTAGACTTGTTAAAATATGCTAACTTACATTTACTGATTCCCATATCAATTCTTTAACATCAGTTGGGACATGCTTCCAAGTCTTGTATCTAATATTAACCTTTTCTCGAGCAAGCACACCAATATAACTTTGCATTGCAACAGCAGCTTCTCCTATTGGTTGTCCCAGTTTATTGAATGCTACATCCCTTCTAATTCCTTGGATCCTTTGCCTAGCAAGCTTATCCAAGTGGGTACGACCTCTAGGCGTTCTTGTGGTTTTGGTGTCTGTAGAATCCAACACTGTATTACCATCCCAACTCTCTCCCGTGGCACAAGTAATTGTTTCTTTACCCTTTCCCAGTGTCGCATGTTGTCCTAATCTCTTACTCTTTGCAACCGTGTCACAACCATCAAAACTTGATTTAAGCTTTGTAGAGGATTCCATATAGTCAACAACTTCTATTAATGGTGGAACGTTGTAGAAAATATGCAAAAAAAAATAGCAGATTAAACACTGTAAACGCAACAATTATCCTATAAAACGCAGCAGATTTGTAAACAACAGCAGAAAAAAACGCAGCAGCTTGTTGTTATAAAACATGCAGAAAAAAACAGATATAAAACGCAGCAGATTTGTAGTTATAAACATGCAGAAAAAAACAACAGAAGATTAAACACTGTAAACACAACAATTATCCTATAAAACGCAGCAGATTTGTTTTGCAACAGCAGAAAAAAACGCAGCAGGATAATTTCACAACTGCAGATAATCTTGTAAATTTAGTGCATCCAGGATATAAGGGTTTCTCGGCCTCTTCTAGTAGCTTATTGAATTGGGTTGGATTCTCAGCACAACTATCATATGCAGCATGTACCATTTTTATTGGTTCCTCATGAACATATTTTTGTTCATTTGGCCGTACTTGATCACTTTCAGTATGTGAGGCCCCTATTGTTGATCTTTCGCTGTGTCATATCCATGTATGATATGTCAAATCCATACCATTACAAAACATATGTGCCCTTATAGTTTGAATATTTTTCTTCTTTAGATTACCACATTTTGCACATGGGCAAGGTATTGCATTTGGATTGTCAGTGTTTTCCATTGCAAATTGTAAGAAAGACTCTACTCCATTCTCATATTCACGTGATAGCCTATCCTTTGACATCCATTCTTTGTCCATTCTTGTCATAACTAATCAACCAACAATGAGCTAATACCTTCAAAATAGTTGTAAATAATATAACAAAATATTAACACAAACACAAGTATTAAATATGATGTTATCCAACAATAATCAAACAATATGATTATGCAACAAAATTTGATTATCCAACAATATGATTATCCAACAATATGCAAACCAAATTGAAAACAATTTTAAATAGAAATCATTACTAAACATAAAACATTACCAAATGCTTGTCATAGCAAAAATCCCACAAGCAGCTCACGGCAAAGCAAAAAATCCCACAAACAACATATCCTCACGGCAAAGCAAAAGCACACAAAACCAAATCAGAAACTTCCCGCAAAAGATCACAAAACTAATTTTAAACAGAAAGTTCGCACAACAGGACCTGCATTAGGATCAAAAGCTACCTCCAATTCATTCCTAAAATCCAACAATATGCAAAAAAAAAAAAAAATAGAACATAGTAGGTTGCCGTAAAAACTGAAGTTCACAAACAAATGATCCATTGTAAGAACTCAAACAGGAATTCAATACCAAAGGCAAACGAACCAGTCCAACCCTAACTCCATTCAAGATCAAACTCAATGCATCCAAAATCTTACCTGTGATGCTCGGCGCGGCACCTCTGCACAGACTTGGCACGATCGGAATTCCCGACTTCAAACTATTGCACCGGTGGCGATGGATCGGGAGCTTGGCCGGCGATCAGGCGATGGATCGATTGATTAGCTGGTGAGCTTGCTAAAGAAAGGGGTTGACATCGGGCGATGATCTCCGGCGATCGGCGAATCGGAGGGAAGGAGGAGGAGAAAAGGATCGCAAGCTCAAAGAGGGGGAGGTGGCCCGACGGCGTAGGCGTCGGCGTCGGCGTCGGCGTCGACGGGGATGGGCGAGTGAGGAAATCGGGGAGGAGGAAGCTGAGTCGCTACGATGCGTTAGGGGGCTTAGGGCACGGGCTCATATAAAATCTATAACATAAAAAAAACAATAATTTATAAAAAATCAAGAATGGAGAATAAAAACAGAAATTTCTAATTTATATAAAAAACAGAAATTTCTAATTTATATAAAAATAGCATTTTCTAATTTTGTATTTAAATGTTGTGTTTTATCTTTTTTCATATAAAATCTATAACATAAAAAAACAAGAATTTATAAAAAATCAGGAATTTATATAAAAACAGAAATTTTAATTTATATAAAAAAACAGAAATTTCTAATTTATATAAAAAAACATAATTTTCTAATTTATAAAAACAGAAATTTCTAATTTTGTATTCATTGGATTTTATTTTATTTTATTTATTTATTTTACATCATATTTTTATATAGACAACACTTACTAAAAAATTATTGTTATATATATTAAAAAAATATTCAAAGACAACGCTTTTTAAAACCCGTTGTCTTTGATCCAAAAAAAATGACCAATAGACAACGCTAAGTTGTAAAGCGTTGTCGTTAATAAGAAATAAAAAACATAGAGAACGGTTTTCACTAAAAGCGTTGTTAAAAAAAATAAGACAACGCTTTTTAAAAAAAATATTGTCTTTTAAATGTTGTGTTTTAGTTTTTTTCTTGTAGTGCTACCAACTATATAATTTGATCAAATATGTTAAACTAACACCCAATCCAAATCCGAAATCGATTCCACACTCCCAATGAACACAACTTGTTTTTACTTATCTAAATTTAATAATTTATCCAAGATCCAACAAAATCCCTAATTTGAGCAATACCGTCCCTAATGCAACCAAAAACAAACTCATGACAACTACATCCAACACAAATCAGGCTCCCAAATCGAAAGAGAGATACTGAAGCTAAAAACTCAGCCAAGAACAACATTTCAACTAAAATAGCAATTTGATCCCAAAAACACAAATCCAAGACAATATCAAACAGATCAGTCCTTACCCTAATAACGACTCACTTTGGAAGGCAACCGGCAGTCGGTGATGTGTATAAACGACCATGGCTAGTGACGACAGCAGGGGAAACTCCACTAAGATGTGCTCGGTTGGGGCAAGCCATCGAAGGAGCTTTAGCAGCATGACCTCGCCATCCAATTCACACCACGCAATTGTAATCGTGCCCGTGCAAGATCGTGTGCGATCAAGGGCCGGGTGGCGGTTGATCAAATAGCCCAGGCATGGGAGAGAAGGGAGAGGGCATTGGCTCTCCCAGGGTATGCAGGTGAATCGGGAATGAACGACACTGGAAAGGGGACAGCTATTAAATACTGAAAAGAGTTGAAGGGCTAAAGAGTATAAAAAAACCGAAACCTATGGGCTTTGTTGGGAATAGCTAAGTTTAGACGGCCTTTCTGCAAAATGACCCCCCCCCCACTTACAAATTCTATTTTTCTTTTATTTGAAAAGCCGCGGCAACCCCCTGTTCCTGACCTTCTCCTCATCGCGAAACCATTTTTCCTCCATAGATTTGCCGACGCCGGATCCTCGTGCGATTCTCTTTTCTACACGACCAAGCCGTCTATCTCTTTCCCTTCCTCCTTCCTTTCTCTTGCCATAGCCTGCAAGTCCCTCTTCACGCGAAGCTGATCCATGCGGATCGTCATCCTCTTTGTTGGGCGGAGCCGTCGGAGTTGCTGGTTCTTCTCCACCTCAATCAACGACGTCTGCCTTTTCTTCTCGAGTCGATCGTCCACTCTCGCGTGATCTCGCTTCATCGCCGATCATGGGTAGGTAAGCCACATTTTCATTGGTTATCTTTATTCTAATCACTGTAAGTAATCGTCGCTCGTTCCTCTGCCCTAATCGATCTAAGTTGTAGGCCATGTCTGATTTCTAGAGGAAGGGTGCTATATTAAGCCTAAGGGCAGAGTTTGGATTTGTGCCCTATCGGATTTCTCCCTTATGGCTATTGTTCTGATCTCTCCTTATGTGGTTGCTGATCTGAGGAAGCTTGAATCGGCATAGCAAAGGTAAGATGATAATTAGGTTAAATCTTTGATGAGGATGATAATGGATTGTGTAGATCAGTAGGTGTATTTAGAATTGATTCTGTGATTGGTGTTTTTTTTCCCTGTTCATGTCTCGAAATTCATTTCTGGAGTTATAGTGTTCTGTTTTTGTGTGAAGAGGAGTTGGAGTTGCTTTGGTTTTGGTTTCAAAAAGATGGATCCGCCACCTCAGCGTCCCCCTGGTCTCTACCCCACGAGGTTTCCAGAGGGTGGATCCATGGATTAGCTAATGTTTGTAAGGGTGGATCCTTGTGCCGTGAGTTGTGCATTTTGCATGTGAGGATGTTTTGGTTATGTAATATGATCAATTGTGAGTTGTATTAGAACAAATTTTGGACTTGATTCTATAAAAGGGTGGGTGGTTAGTTTATTCGGCAATTTACCAAAGGGCATATTTAAGAATTGGTATTTATCAAAAAGCGTACCATGGTTTCATTTTCACCAAAGAGCGCACTCATTTTAGTGAACTTCCTCTTATACCCCTTCTGCAATGTACTGCCTTTCTCTTTCTCTCTCAATAACAAATTCTGAGACGCCTGCACATGCTTTTTCAGACTTTTATTTTAAAATAATATATTATAGAATCGGCGCTAAACTAAAAAACGTAAGGTAAAAATTGAAAAAATATTTCTGTTAAAAAATATATCATCCAACGTGATTTAAAAATATAAATAAATGATTTTTATATTTGATTAATAGAAATTAATATATTAAATAATATTTAATAAATATATTAATGTATAAATTTTTTTTTTGAAAAAAACAGAGCGTGGGCCTGAAATTTTTTATTTCAGGCTCACGTTGAGCTTGGAATCTTTTGATTCAGGCCCGACGTGGACTCAATTTTTTTTCTATTTTAAAAATATATTAATATATAAAAAACCTATTAAAATACTTAATTTCAGATTAAAACGCAGGGTCTGAAGTCACGCTAGGAGGGCCTGAACATAGATGTGCTCAGGCCCTCCAGGCCTAAGGAATGTTCAGGCCCTCCTTGGGCCTGGACACAATCTTGGATAAATATAAGTAAATTAAATAAAAATATCAATAGTTCTAGTTAGAGTTGAGCTAGAAGATGATAAATTATGTTGCAATAGGAGATTTTTAGGTCTATCAGTGGATTTTCATCAAAACCCACTAATGGACCTAAGATATTTGGATTTCTCAAAATCCAATATCAATAGTTAGAGTTGAGCTAGGAGATGATATTTTTGGTATCCAAACTTCTAATGATTATAAATTATGTTGCAATTGGAGATTTTTAGGTCTATCAGTGAGTTTTCACCAAAACCCACTAATGGACCTAGGATATTTGGATTTCTCAAAATCCAATATCAATAGTTAGAGTTGAGCTAGGAGATGGTATTTTTGGTGTCCAAACTTATAATGATTATAAATTATGTTGCAATAGGAGATTTTAGGTCTATCAGTGGATTTTGACCAAAACCCACTGATGGACCTGGGATATTTGGATTTGTCAAAATCCAATATCAATAGTTAGAGTTGAGCTAGGAGATGATATTTTTGGTGTCCAAACTTCTAATGATTATAAATTATGTTGCAATGGGAGATTTTTAGGTCTATTAGTGAGTTTTCACCAAAACCCACTGATGGACCTATGATATTTGGATTTCTCAAAATCCAATATCAATAGTTAGAGTTGAGCTAGGAGATGATAATTTTGGTGTCCAAACTTCTAATGATTATGAATTATGTTGCAATAGGAGTTTTCTAGGATGAATCAGTGGGTTTCGATGAAAACTCACTGATGGACCTAGGATACTTAAATTTCTCCATACTTGATATCTCTATTTAGAATTTACTTAGGACATATTATTTCTGATGTGCAAACTTAATACCAATAAACTCACTGATGGACTGTATCAGTTGGCAGACAAAGATGTATAAATATGGCTACATCTTGGGCACAGTTAAAAGAAACCTCTCTTTCAACGTGATTTCAAAATATAAAGAGATAATTTTTTATATTTGATTAATCTAAATTAATATATATTTGATTTAAATTAATATAAAGAAATATTTTTCAAAAATATTTGATTTCAACATGTTGAATGAGAGGTTTCTTTTAACTGTGCTCAAGATCCAGTCATATTTATACATCTTTGTGTGCCAACTGATACGGTTAAAGAACATAACAGAAAATTATTGGTATTAAGTTTGCACATCAGAAATAATATCTCCTAAGTAAATTCTAAATAGAGATATCAAGTATGGAGAAATCCAAGTATCCTAGGTCCATCAGTGAGTTTTCACCGAAACCCACTGATTCATCCTAGAAAACTCTTATTGCAACATAATTCATAATCATTAGAAGTTTGGACACAAAAAATACCATCTCCTAGCTCAACTCTGACTATTGATATTGGATTTTGAGAAAACCAAATATCCTAGGTCCATCAGTGGATTTTAGTGAAAACTGACTCATAGACCTAAAAATCTCCCATTGCAACATAATTTATAATCATTAGAAGTTAGGACACCAAAAATATCATCTCCTAGCTCAACTCTAACTATTGATATTGGATTTTGAGAAATCCAAATATCCTAGGTCCATCAATGGGTTTTGGTGAAAATCCACTGATAGACCTAAAAATCTCCTATTGCAACATAATTTATAATCATTAGAAGTTTGGACACCAAAAATACCATCTCCTAGCTCAACTCTAACTATTGATATTGGATTTTGAGAAATCCAAATATCCTAGGTCCATCAGTGGGTTTTGGTGAAAACTCACTGATAGACCTAAAAATCTCCAATTGCAACATAATTTATAATCATTAGAAGTTTGAACACCAAAAATATCATCTCCTAGCTCAACTCTAACTATTGATATTGGATTTTGAGAAATCCAAATATCCTAAGTCCATTAGTCGGTTTTGATGAAAACCCACTGATAGACCTAAAAACTCCTATTGCAACATAATTTATCATCTCCTAGCTCAACTCTAACTAGAATTATTGATATTTTTATTTAATTTACTTATATTTATCCAAGATTGTGTTCAGGCCCAAGGAGGGCTTGAACATTCCTTAGGCCTGGAGGGCCTGAACACATCTATGTTCAGGCCCACCTAGCGTGACTTCAGACCCTGCGTTTTAATCTAAAATTAAGTGTTTTGATAGGTTTTTTTATATATTAATATATTTTTAAAATAGAAAAAAAATTTGAGTCCACGTCGGGCCTGAATCAAAAGATTTCAGGCCCAATGTGGGCCTGAAATAAAAATATTTCAGGCCCACGCTCTATTTTTTTCAAAAAAAAAATTTATACATTAATATATTTATTAAATATTATTTAATATATTAATTTCTATTAATCAAATATAAAAATCATTTATTTATATTTTAAATCACGTTGGATGAGATATTTTTTAACTGAAATATTTTTTTGATTTTTACCTTACGTTTTTTAGTTTAGCGCCGATTTCATAATATATTATTTTAAAATAAAAGTCTAAAAAAGCATGTGCAGACGTCTCGGAATTTGTTACTGAGAGAGAAAGAGAAAGGCAGTACATAGCAGGAGGGGTATAAGAGGAAGTTCACTAAAATGAGTGCGCCTTTTGGTGAAAATGAAACCATGGTACGCCTTTTGGTAAATATCAATTCTTAGGTACGTCCTTTGGTAAATTGCCGTAGTTTATTTCCTTGAGTTTGATCATTAACCGTGAGCTTGTTTGGTGGAGTTGTAAACACGTGAGATGGATTACATGATTAAATAATTAATCAATAGGATGGATTAATTGAGATTAATTTGGATTGAATGATGGAAGAATTGCAGTTAGTTTGGATTAGCCTGATGTCGAGAGTTTCTCTTGTTGTATGGTTTTGATTTGGGAGCTAGGGTTGGGCTTAGACTAAACCTAAGTTGAACTACCCTTAATTATGCGGAGTAGTTAGAAACTTGTCATTTAATTAGGACTTAATTAAATGGGATAATTAGAATGGGTCTAATTATGTGTTGTAATTATTTAGCTATTTTAATTATTTGTATAAATAGCTAAACTTTATCCTTGATACAAACACTAATTTGAATATGTATTGTTGATCGTGGAATATTCTCTTCGATACATACACTTTGTTTATGAGGCGAGTATTTATTGCTTGCTTATATAACTCTCTTTAACTTTAAATGCATGATTATTCTGTTATCTAAGTAAGATTATTTACCTTAGATCTATTCTGCTTGTTTTCCTGCTTGATACATTTTCTATGCTTGACCTTTGAGTTATAATCAAAATTTTCAGTTATACAGTCTCAACTTTTATTTTTTATTATAAAAGAGTACCCTTGTATGCGTATATTGTAGTACTATCATATGACCTATCTAGGGTTTGGTTGACATTAGATATATCCTACCCAGTAGATTAGTTGCATGTTTATTTATTATGGTGTTAATTGGATACTTTTGTCACTTATTAGTTGTATAACGGTTAATCAGATTGATTGAGTTTATGTACATTGGTATTATGCATCAAGTTGCATTGTTGTATACTGGCGGTTGTTGCCTTCCTTGTGGTTAAGCCCATCATCAGTCATATAATGGTCTATCCACTCAACCACTCAGGGTAGTGGTAGTTATCAGAGTGTGAGCAGGCATTCTGCTGTGCTTCACTCAACCACTCAGGATTGGTGGTACTTGTTGGAGTTGTAGCCGACAGTGACACCCCTTAATTATTTATGAGGGCTAGGTAGACCTATGGGGATAGAGGTCACACTCCCCCTTGTTCTTGGGGTTTAGAGGTGCATTCCCACTTGTCCCTGGAGTAGAGGTACACTCCTCCTAGGGGTCTTTGTTATAGAGTGATTGTGCTCCCCCTTTTTTTGGGGTTCAGGATTGAGATTTTTCTTTCAGGGATTGAAGTTTTCTCTCAGCATCTTATCCACTCGGCCACTCAGAGAAGATGGTTGTGTGAGTGAGTATAGTTTTCTCATCTCTTGCCCAGTCGATCACGCAAATATAATGTGATGGTTGCTAGATTGATGTGTAGGAGTGACACATGACATTACATCATTTGCATACGACACATCTTGCATTTGTTTGAGCTATGATTGTTGCAGTTGATTGACATGCATATATGGAGTATGATTAACATTATTTATATGATATGGATCTGCTCAGTAGTACGAGCAGCTTATTGATTTGTTATGAATATTTTTGAACAACCCCCAGGTATGTTTATGTATTTGATTTATATTCTTTCCAGAGAATGTAGTCCTTGTTTCTACCTCATTGATATATCTTATTCATACCATTCATTTATCTATCTTTATGCCAACAAAGTTCGAGTCTGAACTCACCCCCTCTTGCCTTTAATTTTATTTCAGGTAGTTAATAGTTGTGTCTCATGTCACCAGGAGAGGATCTATCTGCCAGTCTCTCAGTGTTACGCCTACCTTTTATATGTTTCGTACTTACTTAGTAGACTTGTCATTATTTTAGTTTTGTTGGTCAACATTTATTTATTTATTTATTTCCGTTTGACTTTCGATTTATCGCACTTAGTTTATGAAGTTTGGATATGCTTATTATAAATTTTGTAGATGTTAATAACTATGTAGATGTGATGTTCATTAATTTATTTCTGTTGTTGTCAGCCGTGTGTGGTTAAGCTTGTATATCAATTGAGAGATATGTATTATGAGATTCATATTGTCCGTTGTATAGGGAAGATGTTGCCCGATTTTCGAGCAAACATGAGCCTCTGGGCTCGTGACAATAGAGGCTCTGATGGCTCTGTAAATCTCACAACAACCAGCGGTTGTGGCATAAGGAGAGCCAAAAGGTGGCGCGACCCGACGAAGAGGACGGTGCCTCCGGCGACAATCGGGGAAGAAGAAGATGGCATCAATTGCATGAGAAGAGGAGTCAGCAACAATGGGTGTGGCGATCGGGAGAAAAACGAAAGAAGTGGCGTTCAGCAGGAATCGCAGAGAAGAGGGATTTCAATTAAGGTAGATGTGCATTTTAGCCCTGTTGATGCAAAAAGCAACAAACAAGAAAAGTCAACCTCTAGGGTTTCGATGTTTGATAATATACCTAGATCTGGTCAGTTAGACCAAGGACTAAGCCACGTAGGATTTGATGTTTGGCAGAAGTCTAGTCAGGATCATATGACTAGTAATGAAGTCCTTGTCAAGGCACCGAAGACCTGGTGAGTGAAGCTGGGGTCCTGGTTCGGGGAATTGGGCACGAAGACCTGACCGAGGCTTAGGAACCGAAGTCCTGGTTTGGGGAATTGGACATGAAGTCCTGGCCGAGGGTTGGGCACCAAAGTCCTGCTCGAGGATCAGACACGAAATCCTGATGAGTGAAGCTGGGTCCTAGTTAGTGAAGCTAGGTGGATGAAGTCCTGATGAGTGAAGCTGGGCACGAAGACCTGACAACGGGTCAGACACGAAATCCTAGTGAATGAAGCCGGGTAAAAGTCCTGGTTAGTGAAGTCAGACAAGGTAAAGTCCTAGTAAGTGAAACTGGGCAATGGAAAACCTTAAGGAGTTTACCTGAGGTAGTAAAGTCTTGGAGAGTTGACTCCAAGCAAAGCCAAGTAGGTTAGTTAGACTTACATAAGTTGGGCTTAGGATGTTTGCTTGCTTTGTGTTTACTTATCTTGCAAGAATCTAATGCCGGAGGCAAGAGAGGAAAGTAAAGCAAAGTAGGAAGCAAACTGCAACCTGGGATAGCTCCCAGGAGCCTGAGCTGCTCCCGGGTGCCCGAATGACCCGGGCGCCAGAGAGTCACTTGGGCTCCCTAGGTCCCGGGCGCCCGGGACTAAGTCCACAACCTCTATCATTGGCAATAAGGTTCGGATATTTCAAATCAAATACGTCGACCTTGGGGACATCCGTATAGGTACACGAGTGCCCGTATGACCAGTATATAAAGGGGTTCGAGGATAATATCCAAAGTATCAATTCTTTCATCCTACTACTCATTCTCTGCGAAGCAAATGTGCTAAGGCGAAGCTCCACGACCAAGGAGGCTCTAGGAGGAAGTGTGTTGTGCTTCAGACTTCCGGATTAGCCGAGATATTCTTTCTTTTTGGTTTGCTTTTATTATTACAAGTTACTCTTAAATTTCATTTATTTGTGCTTGTAATATTGAAATGTAAGACGGGTTTTCTCTACCTCCAGAATTTCTGGAAAGGAGAACATTAGTGGACTCACCCCGAGTATATAGGCCTTAGATTTACTGATCCTAGGGGGTTGGGAACGAAGTAAATAAATCCCGTGTATCATCTCTGTGATGCTTTCATTTCTGTTATTTATTTATTCCGTTGCGCTTCTAATGATTTTATTAAGAAAGTTGAACGAATGATCGATAAGATTTCGAAGAAAGCAACAGTCAATATTCACCCCTCCCCCTCTATCGACGACACCGATCCTACAATTGGTATCAGAGCAGGAGGCTCTGATCAGACTCACCGCCGAAGGAGCAAGAAGGCTACGGATTGAGGGCAAGACAAGGGTGAAAACGGTTAATTTAATTATGCCAAGTTTTAAATTTCAATTAACTTGTTTCAAGTGCAGAGAGAGAGAGGACACTACAAAATCATGTGTCCTACTTGTAAGATTCGGACGACCCCACTGGCGGTAACGATGGTACTAGCGCTAGGAGTTCAAAGGGGAAAAAACCACATCAAGTGTTTCATGTACTAGAAGCTTGGGCATTACAAGAACCAGTGTCCAAAATGGAGAATGGTACAGAAAATTAATTTCTGGAAAAATAACCCTAGTAGTTTTAATTATAGTTTTTATTCTGAAAATTTGAGAATTTATATGATGATATTATTTTCAAAAATACTCCTTTGCATGAAAATTTGAATGTTAATTTTTTTTGTCAAATTAGATTATTTAAATGATAAATTAAATAATAATGATTTTAAATCAAATCTAATTAATATCAAAATTTTGAGTATCAATTCTGTAATTTTTTTCCATTAATACTGTAATATCTAAAATTAATTTTTAATTATTATCACATAAATTTTTAGATAATTCTGAAACTAATAATTCTTTGATTAATTCTGATGTTTTCATTGATAATCCTAATAATTCTAAAGATAATGATAGAATTTTAATTAATAATTTTGATGATTCATAATAATCCAAAAGATAATAATGAAATAATAATTAATAATTATGAAGATAATCCTAATAATCCTAAAGATAATAATGAAACTCTGATTAATAATCTTGAAGATAATAATAATAATGTTAAATACCGAATTTTTAAGGGATTGAAAAGGTAAAATTTTAAATTTAGGGACCTAGTTGTAATTATCTATGCTTGGGGGGCCTTTTTGTAAAATGCCAAAAATTATTTAAAACCTCTAAAACCTAACTTTTCTCATCTCACAATCTGTTCCATCTCCCCAACACCGCTGAACCCCTCTGCCGACGCCCGCAGCCCACACGCGCTGCGACCAGCGACGCCGCCGCTGCGCCTCTGTTCTCCCTTTCATTTCTTCTTCTCCATTTCCCTTCTCCTTCACTGGTTTAGACGCCGACATTGCAGCGGGCACCCAAGCCGAACGCCGCCGAGCTTTTCCTGGCGCCGCCGCCCTCCGATCTCTTCTCCTCCTCCTATTCTTCTGCTCCTTCCACCCTCTCCGGCGCGCAAGCAAGAGGCGCCGAGCGCCCCTGTTGTAAGGTAAATCATATGCTGTTTTTAGGGTTGATTCAGTTTGGTTCAACTTGTGGTGGTTGATACGTTTTCCCGTTTATCTACATTGAAAGGAGCATGGATGAAGGTTGATTTGATCTTGCTAGATATTGATGGTTTCTTGTTAGAATTGCTGTGATTTAAATACGTTCAGGTTGTGTCCTCTGTTGCCATTAAATTCTGAAGGAAGTTTTCAAAGTTCCTTGTTTTAACCTGTCGAAAATGGGCATCAACCATTAGAGACACACAAGGAGGCTGGTTAGCGAGATATTGCACGGTAATAATACGAAGCATCTATTAGAGAAAAGAGATGTTGCCGTGGGCCGTGGGCAACATAAAAGGAATAAGGGACTTGCTTGGATTAGTATTTTGTTTTAAAAAAAACATAAAAGGTAATATATATATATATATATATAGTATGGTTACTATTAAATTTATGTCTTTTATTAATCATTATGGTTATGTTTAATTAAATGAAATGATATAATTAGGATTTGTCTTAATTTTTATTTAGTTTTTGTTTAGCTAATTTGTTGATTTTATAATTAGCTAAACTTTATCATTCGGTACAGGACCTTGAGTTGGATACACACAGTTGATCGTGGAAGGTTCTAGTTTACGGACTTCTGAAATTAAGGCGGGTACTTCTCTTTTGTACTCGAGTAGTTTCGTTTACCTTAAAGCATGGCTATCTTATGTCTAGTAGGTTGCTTGACCTTGTTTTTTGTCGTTTGTTGTTTTTATCATCGCCGTTGATACTTACTCTTCGTTGATCTTCGAGTATTCCAAATTCGTTTTTGTACAGTCCTCTGTTGGTTTTCTGTTCTGTAAAGCACCGCTTGTACGCGAGTACTTAGAAGTCCATTAAACACAATTAGGTTTATTTGGCATTAGAAATATCCTACCTATTAGTGTAGGTGCATAATCGTTGGTTTGCGATTTCTGGTTAGTTGTATTGATGCATCGTATACTCATTGGATTTTATTGTATCGTTGTTTCTCCGGTTGTTCGTGCATCGTATAGCATGCACCATACTTGCACATTGCATACTAACGACTGTTGGCTTACATTTGGTTAAGCCGTCGTTAGTCATATTGTTGCTCGATTCACTCAACCACTTGTTGTCGTAGTAGTTATTAGAGTGCGAGCATCTGTCCTGTTATGCCAAACAATGACACCCTCACCGTTGTTTTAGAGGGATATTAGAGTCGTTGGTGGCTCACCCTCACCGTTGTTTTTCGAGGGATATTGTAGCTGTAGTAGCTCCCCCGATGTACCGGGGTTTGGAGTGTAGGCTCCCCAGCATCCTGTCCACTCAACCACACCTTCTGTGGTATTTGTTGTTGGAGTTGTACAGTTGTCACAGCCCTACCCACTAGGTCACACAGATGGGATGTGTTGACGGCTTGACTGGCGTCAGGGGTGACACATGTCATTGCATCATATGCATACGTATTTCTTTTATGCATTTGTTTGTGTTTGATGCACTTATATGAGCTATGGTTGTTGCACATGATTGACATGCATCTATATCTTGGTTTTATTGTTGTTGCGTTATTTTACGCCTGTTTAGCTGTTATTCAGTTTTATAACCTGTTGTTCGATATATGTTATGCATGTTTAGGTTCCTATATTCCTTATGGACTGTACTCTGTTGGATTCTCTACATCTTATACCATGTTGTTATGCCATGCTTATTGTCTACTCATATACCCGCAGAATCCGCCCGAACTCACCACCGCTACCACCTATTTTTATTTCAGGTAGCAGGTAGATATTTTGCTTGGAGCCAAGAGATGATCCAGTTGCCAGTCCCTCAGTCCCACCGTGTCGGTTTGGTTTAGCGGTTTCTATTTCGGTATTGTGTTAGTTTTCCGCATTTCATTTGTTTATCAGTTATCGGACTGGTTTTGTTATTATTATGACAGAGACTTTTGAGTTCTCGTTAGTTGTGATGTTCTTTATTGTTTAAGGTGGCTGAGCCACCCAGTATTATTTTTCTTCGATATAAACTGCGTGGATGTGTTCACTTCTTATTATATGTGATGCTAGCCTCATGTAGCTAAGCTTTTGTGGTGAGATATATGTATTATTGCCCCATATTGTCCGCCGTACAGGGGAGATGCTACCCGATTTTTGAGGAAGCATGTGCCTCTGGGGGCGTGACAATTTTTGGTATCAGAGCCAAGTTTTGTGAAGTTTTGGTGTCTGTGGGTTTACGGAGTTATTTTACGAGGTCAATCTGTATGTTACTGATTTGGTTATTTTTGCGGAGTCTGTTTCTTGAGGGTTGACGAAGTTGTTTTGTTTTATGAGGTCTATCTGTATTTTACGGATTTATTGTTCGGAGTCATTTTCTGGTTGTGGTTGTTTTGGGACTTGGCAGTGACGAGATCTCTCCCAGCAAACAAGAAGTAAGTTGGCTTTAAATTTGGTTAAATTTATATCTAAATAATGTATGTTGGTTTTGTTAACAGATATGCCTCGTCGTATTGAGTTATCTCCACCCCGTGCTCGTGGTCATGGACGACGATCACGGGGGAGGCCAGAGGAGGCTGAGGGAGATACAAATCAGGAGGATAAGAGACCCACCAGAGTGGAGCCGACTGGTCAGGGATCAGCTCACCAGGACCCTTCGGGTGAGCTGAGATCTCCACCATAGAGAGTATCTTCTCCTGTATTTCCGACAGCAATTTCAGTAGTACCATCAGAGGCAGGACCATCAGTACCACCAATGGCAGTTCCTGGAGTGCCATTAGGGGTACCCCTGCCCAAGAGAGTTGGCTTCTGGACAGAGCTCGGATTCCGTTGCTAGAAGCATCTGTGAAGGGTCGCTTCACACTATTCCATGGGGAACCAAATCCCTATGCAGCTCGTGTTAGTAATATGAGAGAAGTGTCCTAAGGCAATCGCCTTATGATTGTAATCATTTACTTTAATAAATGAATATTCACTATTTGAGTATACATGTTCGTGTATTTGATTGAGATCTTAAACTCATTTACTAGATGTCCGCAATACAATTCACAGCATGAGAGAATTTGTGATGAATTCACAACTAGTGATTATCTCTACATGTGCAATTGTGAAGTATTGAAATTGTCCCTAGTCAATGAATTGATAAATAAGGACACTATCAATTCTGTTGAGACTAGCATGGGTTATTCTCTAATCAGCTGATTCTCACTGGCTGGTGATATTGGGATGTCCGGAGATAAACATGGATGCTAGTTAAGGGAACTAGTTCATTGGAGTGACTAGCTGTAAAACTTCATATGGTAATCTACATATAGATATGTCAATGAAAGTTCTTACTGCAGCTTAAGTGTGATGTTCCTTTGACTTGCGGTGTTCAAGTCATCTTGGTCATAAAGACTTATACTTTGACATCTTAAGCAAGCATCTCTAAGGAGGTGTGGACCCAGGATGGTTGGGTATAAGCCGAAGTGCCCGAAGATGTTTGAACAGCCTACAAAGGAATCACCACTCCTTGCGAGGAGATGTATACCCAAGGCCTATCGTCGGATTGTTACTCGAAGCCTCTGGCCAGAGCATAACATGTTCCGAGTATGAATCTCAAGGAAACATGAGAGTAATTAGAATCCGTTGGACGAGAAAGACATTACTTGGGCTAGGTGTGACGTAGTCAGCCTAGTGGGGACTGACACACATAGACCGTGTCCTGAACCAAGTGGGTATAAGATGGTGAAGGGAATGAGGCACGACTCATTATAGCTGCTGAAGGGTTTCAGAATTATTTCTGAGGTCAACCGTTGATCTTTCGATTAATTGGGGATCATGATGTACTACTAGGTGCCACTCATGATCGTTCTATAATTGGTTAATTATAGACGGCCAACATAAATCGAAAGCCTATTTAGTCACATGCACTACGAGTAATCCGAGGGATTTAAAACGAGTTGAAAATTAGATTTTCCGATCAAGAGAGATAAGTCGAATCTGAATTTATCAGAGACGCATCGGAAGCTTAAAATGGCTAAGTCTTTTGAAAGGCTTATTGGACGAATTAAATGAGTTTAATTCGTAAGGTAACGGCATGGATTTGGCCGGCCAAAGAGGGTCCCCACCCTCTTTGGTTTGGCCGGCCAAAATAAAAAGGGAAACCAAATTGTTTGGTTTAAATTATAAAATAAATCAAGCGTGATTTGTTTTATAAAATTATGGATAAAGAAATTTATATAAAGAAATTTATTTTCATATAAAATAAAATAAACTAAGGATAAAGAGGCTACTATATAAAGGTACAAAGGCAAGGCTTGGAAATTAATTCAAGAGATCAAGGATTCTTGCCTAGCCTCTCTTCCTCTCCTTTTCTCCCTCTCCCTCTAGGGCCGGCTACCCTCTCCCTCTCCTAGGGCCGGCTGCCCTCCCTTCCCTTGTCGTGAGCCACCACCAAGAAGAGGCCGAAGAAGAAGAAGAAGCGGGGCGCGACTCCTTCCTTCCTTCCGGAATCTTGATTCCGTTTTTCTTTTGGTGGTTAGTTTTCCATCTCTCTCTTGATATTCTTGTCGTGCCTTTGGAGAATCTAGTAGTTCTTGTCGGCACGAAACTCGTGGCTTTGCGAAGTCATCTCGAAGAGAACTCAGCGTGGACGCGAATAGAGGCGGAGCTTCCAAGGGATGCTACGGTTGGATCTCGTCCCTTACTTCGAGTTACGCGAGGTATTGAGTAAATTAGTTTACTTTCTGCAAAATTTTAATTTATGATCATGTCCACACATCATAAGGTTGCATGCTAGATACGTGGTTAAAATAATTTGAGAAATTATTTATGCTAATTCTTCCGCTGCACGTAATTATTTTTTTAAAATTACGAACCCGTATCCATGCCAACATGCACCCGGTCCCAACAGTGGTATCAGAGCCAAGTTAGTGTTCGATATAATCATATAATTGTTTTGCGGAAAACTTTGTCATGATCTCAATTTCGGAAAATTTTACAATTATGGAAACTTTCCAATTATGATAAATTTTAGATTTAGAAATTTCAAAGTTTGGAAATCCTCATGAAATTTCGCAAACTTTTGAAATATCCTAGTTTCTGAAATTTTATGATAATTGTGAAATCTTCCCATTTTTGTAAACTTTTCAATTTTGGAAATTTCCTATTTTGGAAATTTTCTAATTTTGGAAATATGTAAGTTTTCTTTGTACCAGAAACTTACAATTATTCTGAAAACCTATTTTGAAATCTCGCAATTTTGGGCACTTTCTTTCAAGAAAGTCTAGACAAATTTATGGAACATTAATTGACAATTAAATTCAAATTGGGTTTTAAATTATTAACAAAATCTCGCAATTTTGAGCAGGTTACGTTGGGCTTGTGTTTGTCATTTGCTGGTTCAGCTGGTTCGTCCTTTCTTCGGCTTGTCCTCCGTGTGTTGGCTTGGTTTTTCAATTTTTTGTAGTAGCTTCGGGCCAGTCGGACCAGCTCAGATTGATCTCCTTCTTCATCTTCTGCGTCTGAGTCAGAGTTGGGCTCGGGTTCAGGTTGAGGTTTCTTCTTTGTTGATTTTCCAGTTTTTCTGCAAAAAAGGCAATACTCTTCTCGGCCATATTGCAGTTAGTCTGCTCATGAAGTTCTAGCTCAGAAAATAATTCATCTAATTTAATTTTAGAGAGATCCCTTGAAACCTTGTATGCATCTACCATAGATGCCCACAAGGTATTTCTAGGGAAGGCGTTTAGGGTATACCTTATTAGGTCACGGTTTTCGACCTTGTGACCTATAGTGTGAAGACCGTTCATCAATTCTTGGATGCGTGCGTGGAGTTGGGATGCTGTTTCGTTGTCTGCCATCTTGATGGTGTAGAGTTTATTCAGAAGCAGATCCCTCTTGCTGATCCGAGTATCTGATGTTCCTTCGTGCAGCTCGATCAATTTTGCCCACAGCTCCTTGGCACTGTTGAAGGGGCCCACTCTGTTCAGCTCTTCCTTTGTCAGCCCGCATTGTAGGGTTTGTGTTACTTTTGCATCGGCTTCTATTTTGCGCTTTAGGGTGTTGTCCCACTCCGAGTAGCTTTGAGGTAGTCCTTCGGCGTTTTTGGGGATCTCCAGACTGGACTGGATGATGATCCACATGTCCACCTGAGTTTTCAGGTGAACCTCCATTCGACTTTTCCAGTAAGAAAAGTCTTCTCCACTGAAAAGTGGAGGTCTGGCGGTGCTGAATCCCTCTTGCATGGCCATTTAAGCTGAAAAAGAAAACTAACAAAAAAAATATCCCAAGACTTGGTCTTGGATTAGTAGTGCGGGATAAGGGGAAAAAAAAATTCGAACAGAATAAAATATTTTTAAAAAAATATAAAAAAATCTGAAAAAGAAAATTTTCAAACTGGTGGTTGCACCAAGTTTGAACTTCCCTGCTCTGATACTACTTGTTGGATCGAGAGAACCGATAGAGGGGGGGTGAATATCGGAAAACTTTCGGATTTATGGAAAGAGCAATTTGCACAGCGGAAAGAAACAAAACACGCGAACACAGTACTTTTTTACTTGGTTTGGAGCCTAGGTCGACTCATACTCCAAGGCCCACGATCGTTGATCGTTTACTTTGGGAAATTCTATATGAGCGCAAAATCAGTTTACAAGAATAGATTTACAAGTATAGCACCATAAACTTTTAATAGAAAAACTCTTCTTTTACCGACGTCCGGTTGTAGGTTGACTTTCCGGAGTAGCGGGACGTCGTCGGCTCGAGTTGGGCAGTTTCCGAAGCAAGGCGTGAGCACAGAAGAGCGTGGAAGCGTTGGTTTGAAGTTGTTGTAGAAAGCTTGGGCGTTGGGTGCTATTTATAGCTCCTCGGGGCGCCCTGGACGTCGGGGGCGCCCTGCCACGTGTCAACCGATCCGGTTTTAGCTCGGTCAAGTGTTATCCCATCCGAATAGGGATAACTTTGACTCTGGGGGCGCCCTGGTCGCAGAGGGCGCCCTGCTTGACTTCTTCTGCGCAAAATTCTCGGCTGGATAAGGGTGACGCTTCGCAGGCTTGGGCGCGGGGCGCCTTGGCTGCTGAGGGCGCCCTGGCTGCTGAGGGCGCCCTAGCTGCTGAGGGCGCCCTGCCCAGTAAGCAGCCGAAGCCCTTTTTGCTTCATTTGTTTCTGGTTCACCTTGGGGGCGCCCTGGACACTCAGGGCGCCCTGCTCAGCTGTTGCCTCACTCCTTTGAGGCTCTCTGAGTTGCAGACACACGTTCCTTCGGTCCTACATCCAGGGTTAGTCCAAAACACAATAAAACAATTAATTATTAGTTTATACAGCCTTAGCTGTCTTGGTTCTGACTTTGGTCTCCAAAATGGAGCCCTAGGTCGAACCGACGCCTACTGTTCCCTCGACGGGGAACGCGTCCTCACCTACTCCTCTCGGGAGAATTTACCTGATGCCAACCGCTCCTTTGGTTGGACTTTTGCCTGACGGTCCTTTGTCAGGTCTTGGATGCCGAGCTGTCCTTCGCCCGGTGCCTAGCATTCCTTCGCTAGGGCTTCAGTCCCAAGCTGTCCTTCGTCTGGCGCCTAGCAGTCCTTTGCTAGGGCTTTTTACCCTGGCATTCCTTCGCCAGTGCCTAGCAGTCCTTCGCTAGGGCTTTTCCTGCACACTCGAGTGACTTGTTAGAAAAACAAGTAAGACTTAACTTTTGAACTCTGTTGCCATTATCAAAACACAGGTTTGACTTTGGTGCATTCTGCACCAACATTAACAACCCAATGATTTATGTAAACATTCAATTAGTTGATAGCTGATGATCCCAAATTAGGTAATTAAATTTGTCACGAATGTAGATCCATCAGAATTTAGAAATTTATAAAGTGCTGGAAACCCTTTTTTTGCAATCAAAGAAGAAAAGCGTAGTAAAGGGGCCACAGGTCGTATTTTTCCAAGGGCTAGTTCAAGTTGTGAGACTCGTGCTCGAGTTTATGCGTCGTCAATGTTTTTGGGTTTCAAATGTAAATTGGAATTTTGGTTTCGAATAGACAAGGAAATGCAATGAAAAGAAATGAAAAGGAAGGACAACATTAACTAAGTGAACTAGACAAGGTAATAGCAATTTAGGACTTAGCTAATGGAGACTTAATGAAACTATACGATTTGATTGAATTCGAAAGAGCAAACCTTACTTCAAATGCAACTCAATGTGCAGCTTAAGAATGGAAACAGAAATGGAAATTCTTGGAAACAACCTAACTTGAAACAATTCTTTAACCATGAATTTTAAGAACTACAAATGCACACATGGATGATAAAATTCGATAACAATCCGAATGCCAATCTACTAATAGCAACAAAGCACAATTAAAACAACATCTAACTTGATATCAATCGGTGCCTAAATCTCTTTTGATACAATGTGCAAAATGGAAGCAAACTTGATACAAAGCAAATAAAGAACTTGTGTGCCAAAATGGGGATTGACAGCTGAAATGAAACTGATCATGAAAGATTGAAAAGCAAGTTAACAGATAAGAACCTTACAAGAATGAATGAAGAATTTCAGATCAAGGGCTTGATCAATTCAGTAAACTCCATGCAGAAGTAGAAATGCAGGAATTGCAGAAATTCAGTAATGAAAGCAGATTTCAAAAAATAGAAACAGAATTTCAAGAATGGAAGCAATATCCTAATGCAAGACAATAGAGAAGGTTGGACTAAGAAGAACTAATGAATGCTTGACTCTAATTCCAGAATCTACAAGCTTAAAACTTCAGAAATGAATTAAATGGCAGAAATTAGAATTGAAAGGCAGATATGAAATTGATACACTACAAGCTAATGTTTAAAATCTGAAATCAGTTGCTATTAAAAGTAGACGGATTGCAATGCAAATTCTGGAGATAATCTACCACCAACTTAACACAAAACTCAGAAGGGCTCAAGGAAAAATACTGATACGCAACAGGGAATGAAACTGAAATGCAAGGAGAAGAAAAACTGATGTGCAGCCTAAAAAAACTGGAATGCGGAAACAAATCTGGCAAGCAAGAAATGATTTGTGAAACAATCTGAAATCTAATCTAATTGCTCACTAACAGGCTTCCATCTAATTTTATTGCAGATTTGAAACTAATTGAATCAAGACAAATCCGAAAACTAAACTAAATAAGCTGGAAATGGCAGAAACAGGGAGAAATCTGATACTCAGCAACAACAGCTCTGATACGCTATGACAAAACAAAAATTAAACTGAAATCAAGTCCAAATTGATCACTGAACGATTCCCTAGCTAATTACTTGCAGAATTAAATCCTAGCGAAAGTAGAAGCAATTCAGAAATGAGATTACAGTAGTAATACGAAAACAGAATTGAAATGAAACTGAAACTGAAATTACAACTAAAGAAAACAAAAGAAATGCGATTAAAACTAAGCCTCGATCATTCCTTGATTCAAAACCACCTTGTTCGTCACTCAAGGGCAAGCCAAGAACCCTTAAACTCGCAAATCGCTGGGAATTAGCTCCAATTTCAGATCTGATCATAGATTCGCGCACAGCTGCAAATCAGTGATTAAATCTCCATAGAAACCTCCTCCGAGGATCCAGATCTTGCTCCAAGGTTGTGATCGATTCGGCCACGCCTCTGATGGAAGAAATTTGAAGGAAAACGATGCCAAAATCAAAGAGAACGAGCTGAAGAATGAAAGGGAGAAGTGAGGTCGCGACATCAGATCTGAACAGGGCTTCGGTTTAAGTAGTTAATGAAGCGGACGGCTGAGATTGATTGCGCTTCATCCAACGGTGGATCGTTGTCCGATTTGATTCAAATTTTCCAGATCTTGATCAGAGGTCAAGATCATCCTCGTGGTAGCTCGGATCTGCCAGATCTTCAACGGATGATCCAGATCACCTTGATCTTTGTATGGATGGTTTAGAACACTCCGATCATGATCCAACGGCTAGATGGTCTCTGATTTATCTGAAACCCTCAGATCTTGATCTGATCACTTGATTAGCCTTAATCCCAGCTCGGATTGATCAAAAGTTCTCAGATGGTCTAGATCTAACCGTTCTCTCATCGGACGGTCCAAATTAGTTGACGCTTGATTCCTTGGATCTAATCCACTTTCAACTCAACTTTGACCCATCATTACCTAGGTCCCTGATCATTTGAAGCCTTCAAAAGTAGATCAAAAATTTAGTGACAAAACAACCCAAATATAACAAGATTTACATTTAGGTCCAAAAAGGGTATAAATTCTAAAACCTAGGCAAATCCACAATTACACAAGTAAAATATGGGTCAAACACGGATTTAAACATATAAAATGATCAATAAAATGGCGCTTATCAACTCCCCCACACTTAAGCTTGAGAGTCTCGCGAAAAGTACTAAATATGTTTCCCTTAGGTTTTCTCAAACATAAATAGAAGCAATTGAAAAGAAATTACCTAGGGTTGTTAATTCTCAAAAATCTAAGCTCTATAGACTAGTATCTTGTCCTTAAATCAACAACTTAACAATTTCAACCTTCATGATTCATTGAGATGAATTTCACTCACTAAACCTCTCAAGGGAAACTTTTGGTGGCTCTCTTCCTAAATTCCAAGTACATGATGAAAATGGAGCTCACTCATTCACACATGCTTCTTGCACTACCATAGGCTTGCTTATCATCTACTCTCCACCATTATTCATGATTAGAATCAATCATCTATAAAAGTTTATTCAAACAAGTGAAAGATATAGAAGATGGTAAAAATTGAAATAGAAGAAATGAAAATAGCAAATTTGATGGAATGGAAGACTTGAATGCTTAAAGATATTTTTGATGCCTTTTGCCCTCCTTTCAGTCCACATAATGAAATCCAAAGTGTGATAGGGTGAGTCTTTGCAATGCCCATCAAAAATTGTATGAGAAGACTTCATTAATTCCTTTGTGCCAACTCTCCATCTTGTGTGCCACTTTTGCTCTTCTCTTTTCTTTTCTGAATTTTTTTTCTTTCTTTCTTTCCTCTACTGACATCAGAATGTAATAGAGCATATCTTCAATTTTGGATGAGAGTAACTTCACTAATCTTGGTGTCGAAACTCAATTGGATACCAACTTGCTTCTTTTTGTTTTTCTCAAACTGTTTTTTTTATCCAACTGTTTTTTTTTTCAGCTGCTAGCTCACTAATTTTTCTGCAACTTCTCCTTGTTTTATTCATGGTGTGATCATCTTCCAAACTTCTCCCAAATTTAGAGCACTCAAGTGAAACCAAACTCAAAATTCTATTTTTTTTCCTCTGTTTTCCAAACTGTTTTTCTGTTTTTTTTTCAATCTGCTAATGAACTCCTTCAGATCAACATTCCTATCAGGGAGTTTGTGACATCAGATAGCAATCAGAGACAGAATTTTGCTGCTCCACAAGTAGCCTTTGCTAATTCTTGCAACTCTCTTTTGATACCCATCACTTCAAGTTGGCACAAGTTCTTCCACTTACAATTTTTTTTCAAATTCTAACTCCCAAGCAATTCATTTCAGATTTCCGAACCTTCAAGCTCTTCATCCTTGAAATTTTCTGGTTCTAATTCAGCAATTAGCATCACTAGTAATGGAGCAATTACTTACTTCTTTGTGTTTTTTTTTTTCATTTCTTTCCACTTGGCTCAGTTTTTTTTTTTCTTCTTCACTGAATTCAACTTGGCACACAATTTCTGCATTGGTTTCACATGCAATTCATCCTCATTCTTAATGGCCGAAACATGCTCCAAGGCAAGTTTGATACAACACTCTTCATTTGTGTGCCATTTCTTCTCTTTATTGCAGAATTTTTTTTTTCATTGTATGCCATTTGTTTTCCTTGGATCTTCAAATAATGAGCAAGAATCTAGATGCCTCAATTGTTGTCTTCCTTCACTACTTCTTCTTGCTTGATCTTGATACCAAACTCAACTCAATTTGGCACCTTTTGGCTTCAACTCAAAATAAAATGAATCTTTTTGATACAAAATATTTCCATCACACTAGCCACTCCCCCACACTTAATTCTTTGTCCGTCTCGGGCAAAATAACATCAAAGAACATCTCCAAACAAACAAGTCCCTAGAAAGCATGGTAAGGAGTAGGAAATAAGGAAAGAAAATAGAATGAACATGATTTTTGCCAAAAATTGACATGGAAAGGTAAACAAATTTATTAGCCTCTATAGATGTGATCTAATCATTGAAATATGATTTCAAAAGAACCTAAGCAAGTTCTAGAGTACAATCACATGTATGTGTCACAAAAAATAGGGCTAAGCCTCACTAGGTACAAATAATTCATCTCAAGTCCTCAATCAAGAATCCATAGCCAAGTAGTACTCAAGCATCCAAGATTTCATCCATGAGCTCAAATCTAAAGTTTTAACAACCAAATTTAATTTGTTTTCAAAAGACTCTAAAATGCTATGAAGACAACCTAAAGGAATACATTTATTCCTACTCATGAAGGAAAAATGTCAAAAGACCTAAAATGGTATTTACAATGTCTATTATTTATTCTTCTAACCTACTCATGCATTTATTAGCAAGAATTCATTTCAAAAGAAAATTCTACTTCTAACAAGCATAAAGAGGAAAACGGCTATGAAAGAAAATGCAAGAAAAAGTAAACTCCCTTTTATTTCTGGCGGTCGGAGTCTATCAAGGAATAATCTCCATCTTGGTAGGGGAGGAGTAGGAGTAGCTGAAATAATTTCCTTCATTTGCTCAATTTTATTTTGCATCACTCCCCCACACTTATTCTTCGCAGTAAACTGTCCAGGTGGCCGAAGGTGATTTAAGTGCAATAGCCACTTCAGAGGTGGAGTGCTATAAGTTAAAGCAAGATCATCTCCTCCCTCTTTATTCTTTTTGGAAAATCTTCCAGGAGGTCGGAGACTGTTTAGGTGGAGTACCCATTCCAGTAGTCTTCTGGACCCTGCAAAACCATGTAAGACCTCCCTCAAGCGTGCAGGGTAAGAAAGAAGTGCAATATCATCAATCTTTACATAAAATGTATCTAAAAATGCATCGCATCCAATAAAATCAATTTTGGGTATCTCAGTAAATTTTTCACAAGCATATTCTAAATGAGATATATTAAGAAAAGTGTCACAGTCAATAAAGTCAATCTCAGGTACCTCTAACAGTTTTTCACATTCAATTTCAGCATAAGAAATAACAAGAGATTCTTCACAATAAACAACTTCAATTTCAGGTTCTTCTAAAAATTTTTCACAATCAAAATCTATCAAAGGTGTATCAAGAAATGTTCCACAGCCCATCAAATCAATCTCAGGTACCTCCAAAAGTTTTTCACATTCAATTTCAGCATACGAAATAACAAGAGATTCTTCACAATAAACAACTTCAATTTCAGGCTCTTCTAAAAATTTTCCACTATCAGTATCATATGTATCAAGAATATCATCATAACAAACAACATCAATTATAGGTTCCTCTAAAAATTGTTTGCAACCCATATCTACAAGAGATGTATCAAGTAATGCATTATGACCAATGAAATCAATTTTTGGTACCTCTATTGGGTTTGCACAAGTAAATTCTACACAAGGTATATCAATAAATTCATCATAACCAATAATGTCAGCACTAGGTACCTCACTGCATTTTTCTGAACAAAGAGGAAAAATACTTACCTGAGCGTGCTGGAGAATACCTGGAGGTTCTACAAGAGTAGATGTATCCATGACCTTCTCCTGGTCATGTTCAAGCTCCACTTCAGCCTCAAGCTCTGGTGGACATTCAACTGGTGATCCTTGGGTGCTTGCTTCCACCATGCAAGTCCCTACACTTTCTGGTTCATTCTCTGAATCTTGTGGTGTTCCAGTAAATTGTGGTGGTCCCTGGGGCTTAGTGCAATCCCCTACACCTATGGAATCATCTCCTATGCATGCTTCTCTAGTAATTTCTGCAACAACAACATCAGAAAAATTAGGACCACTAATAACACTATCATCACAAAATAAAAGACTAGAATGGTCCTGTGGAGCTTCAGTTTCTTCTTCTTGAGCTAAAAAATTTGGCAATGGATTTTGAGTAGGAATCTCCGGAGGAATGCATGCTGTAGGTGCCCAGACTTTAATGTATTCTTCTTCTTCTTCTTCAAAAATTGCAAGATCCATTAAAGAAAGATTTGGCCCTGCACTAGGGTCACCTTGAACTGATATAAAACCAACTCCGGGGCTCTCAGAATTAAAAACAGCTTGAGAAGCTAATTGTCCTAATCTTTCGCTTCTTCCGATGTTTTGAAGCCTTTGTTGCTCTTGTTGATATAGTAGAACTTGTTGAACCATCTCCTCCATTCTTTGTTGTTGAGCCTCATTCTCATTAAGATTCTCAAAACCTCCTTGATTACATTGCTGAAAATTTGGTCCACAATTTGATGGGGATGGCTGGAAATTGTAACCCTGGAAATCTTGTATTTGAGGCTGAAATTGTTGTGGTGAAAACTCAAATTGGGTGGGCTGAAAATTATGATTAGGCTGCTGAAAATTCTGATTGCAAGGGTGAAATTGCTGCGGTAATTGACATGGTTGCTGGAAATTCGAATTATCTGAAAACCCTTGCTGAATTCCTTGAAAAAGTGATTGATCTTGTTGATAAGGTGGCTGAAAGTTAGGCTGAAATTGCTGAATTTGGGTCTGAAAACTTTGCAATAGTGGCTGCCCATTCTGAAAATTCTGGAAATTGGTTGAATTGGCTGAAAATCCGGCTGAAATTGTTGGAATTGCGGTTGAAATGGTTGTGGTGGCTGAAAAAATTGATTGGGTTGCTCAAAAACTGAAAATTGGTGCTGCCCATTCTGAATTTGTTGGAAATTTGAGTAAGGCTGTTGAAAATCTTGATTTGGTTGCTGATATTGTTGGAAAGGCTGAAATTGTGGCTGAGGTGGCTGAAATGTAGATGAATGAGCTTTATGTCTTTGTTGGTATTCCAACACCTTACACACATTTTTCAACCCCACCAGTGCATCTTTGAGCTCTGTATAGTCCTCTGGTGAAAACATTTGGATTTTACAGCCCTGTCACACAACAAACAAGAAAAATGGCAGCAACCGTATACAAGAGATAAAGCAAAATAAAATAGAACCCAATGATATGTCCAAAAGCATACAAGCAAAAATCAAACAACTCAACTAGTATGTTCCCCGGCAACGGCGCCAAAAATTTGATGGACCCAAAATGACTGTCACGAATGTGGGACTCAAATTTAGAATTTATAAAGTGCTGGAAACCCTTTCTGCAATCAAAGAAGAAAAGCGTAGTGAAGGGGCCACATGTCATATTTTTCCAAAGGACTAGTTCAAATTGTTCGATTCGTGCTCGAGTTATGTGTCGTTAATGTTTTTGGGTTTCACATGAAATCTGGGTTTTGTTTGCAAATAAAATGACAATGCAATGAAAATGCAATGAAAAGAAAAGACAAAATTAACTAAGTGAACTAGACAAGGTAATAGCAATTTAGGACTTAGCTAATGGAGACTTAATGAAGCTATACGATTTGATTGAATTCGAAAGAGCAAACCTTACTTCAAATGCAACTCAATGTGCAGCTTAAGAATGGAAACAGAAATGGAAATTCTTGGAAACAACCTAACTTGAAACAATTCTTAACCATGAATTTTAAGAACTACAAATGCACACATGGATGATAAAATTCGATAACAATCCGAATGCCAATCTACTAATAGCAACAAAGCACAATTAAAACAACATCTGACTTGATATCAATCGGTGCCTAAATCTCTTTTGATACAATGTGCAAAATGGAAGCAAACTTGATACAAAGCAAATAAGGAACTTGTGTGCCAAAAATGGGGATTGACAGCTGAAATGAAACTGATCATGAAAGATTGAAAAGCAAGTTAACAGATAAGAACCCTTACAAGAATGAATGAAGAATTTCAGATCAAGAGTTTGATCAATTCAGTAAACTCCATGCAGAAGTAAAAATGCAGGAATTGCAGAAATTCAGTAATGAAAGCAGATTTCAGAAAATAGAAACAGAATTTCAAGAATGGAAGCAATATCCTAATGCAAGGCAATAGAGAAGGTTGGACTAAGAAGAACTAATGAATGCTTGACTCTAATTCCAGAATCTACAAGCTTAAAACTTCAGAAATGAATTAAATGGCAGAAATTAGAATTGAAAGGCAGATATGAAATTGATACACTACAAGCTAATGTTTAAAATCTGAAATCAATTGCTATTAAAAGTAAACGAATTGCAATGCAAATTCTGGAGATAACCTACAACCAACTTAACACAAAACTCAGAAGGGCTCAAGGAAAAAAACTGATACGCAACAGGGAATGAAACTGAAATGCAAGGAGAAGAAAAACTGATGTCAGCCTAAAAAAAACTAGAATGCGGAAACAAATCTGGCAAGCAAGAAATGATTTGTGAAACAATCTGAAATCTAATCTAATTTCTCACTAACAGGCTTTCATCTAATTCTATTGCAGATTTGAAACTAATTGAATCAAGACAAATCCGAAAACTAAACTAAATAAGCTGGAAATGGCAGAAACAGGGAGAAATCTGATACTCAGCAACAACAGCTCTGATACGCTATGACAAAACAAAAATTAAACTGAAATCAAGTCCAAATTGATCATTGAACGATTCCCTAGCTAATTACTTGCAGAATTAAATCCTAGCGAAAGTAGAAGCAATTCAGAAATGAGATTACAGCAGTAATACGAAAACAGAATTGAAATGCAGCTGAAACTGAAATTACAGCTAAAGAAAGCAAAAGAAATGCGATTAAAACTAAGCCTCGACCATTCCTTGATTCAAGACCACCTTGTTCGTCACGCATGGGCAAGCCAAGAACCCCTTAAACTCGCAAATCTCTGGAAATTGAACTCCAATGTCAGATCTGCTCAAAACTGAACACAGCTGGAAAATTCCAATTCAACTCTTAGATCTCGATGTGGAAAGATGCGGTGATGATTTGGAAGTCATCTGAACTCATCCTAGAACCCCTACAGATGGTTCAGATGGGAAGAAATGGACGCGGTTGAGATCCAAGAGCTCAAATCGCAGCTCTGCCGAAACCCTGGCACAGCTCTGCATTCGGAACAATTCCGAGCTAAATCGCCACTGAAACACTCTTCCAAAGATCCAAGTCTTGCTCCAAGGTGCTAATCGAGTTGGTCACGCCTCTGATGAAGAAAATTTGAAGGAAAACGATGAACTGATGAGAAAACGAGAAGAAAACTAAGCTGCTAACGGCGAAGACGCGACAGATCTGAGAACAGGGCTGAAAGCAGTTTAAATGGTTAAACAGTGGACGGCTGAGATTGATTCCGCTTAATCCAACGGTGAATCCTTGTCCGATTTGATTCAAAATTTCCAGATCTTGATCAGAGGTCAAAATCATCCTAGTGGTAGCTCAGATCTGCCAGATCTCCAACGGATGGTTCAGATCACCTTGATCTTTGTATGGATGGTCTAGATCACTCCAATCATGATCCAACGGCTAGATGACCTCGAATCGAGCTGAAACTCTCAGATCTTGATCTGATCGCTTTATTAGCCTTAATCCCAGATCGGATTGATCAAAAGTTCTCAGATGGTCTAGATCTAATCGTTCTTGCATCGGACGGTCCAAATGAAGCGGAGCTTGATTACTTGATCCGGTCCACTTTTGATTCAACTTTGACCCAACATGACCTAGGTCCATGATCCTTCCAAACCTACAAAAGTAGATCAAAAATTTAGTGACAAAATACTCAAATATAACAAGATTTACAATTAGGTCCAAAAAGGGTATAAATTCTAAAACCTAGGGTGAATCCACAATTACACAAGTAAAATATGGGTCAAACACGGATTTAAACATATAAAATGATCAATAAAATGGCGCTTATCAGTGACTCACGGCAACATTCACAAATCCAAATCAAGGTGAAAACAGAGATTGAAATCCCAACCTCAAAACCTCACGATTACTAATCAGCTCAACAAGAACAGATTCAAGCTACACAGAACCTAAAGAATCAATCTACGCAACATTCACAATACCCAGGAAGAAGATCAACAGGGAACTCAAGATCTAACCGTAGCATCAAGATCTTACCTCCTAATGCACGTGCGCGTGTATCATCCTCCGCTCCAGTCGACTCCAATCAACAAAACCATCAATAGAAAGCTTACGGTAACAATAATCCAGATCAGCCCCAATTCTAAACCAAGACTAATCACTCATAGCAAGAAAAATCGCATGATCCAAATGAAATAATGGAAAAGATCAGGAATCAAAACTGCAATCTTTTCCTCTAACAACACAAATCAGAAACTATAACAATCATCCCCACCATAACACTCGGCAGAAACCGAAACCGAAACCTAAACACAACACCAAGAACTCCAATCGATCTACACAGAACACACACACATCCCCAATCACGATTTTCCATCTAATATCAAAATCTAAATAAGAAATTGACCTCCATCAAAATCAATGCTAGAGTCGAGATCGGATATTCGATAGTTGAAACCGAAACCCTAAACATGCTATCAACCGAATCAAGCCTTACCTGGGTGATGCTAAGGCACAACCCAACAGCCCCGTCTCCGACTCCTCTCCACTTTCCTTCACAGACCAAAATCGCAACAAGAATCGGCTATCCTTTGGATCTACTGCGAGGAAACATAGATCACCAACAGATTGGGGAGAAGACCAACTAAGATCCTAAAACGAGAGAGAAATGAAACTTACCGAACTAGCTTACCGAGGTGCACTTCCCCTGAACGCCTCCGCCTTCTCGAATCGCCCACACCCATCGCACCCTATATCACCACCGCGCCCTAGATCAGGCGCCGACTAGTGGAGAGACAGAGGAAGAGAAGATGAAGAAGCGGTGGCTTCGGTTCACAGTCTGACGATGAGATCGGCTTGGCGTGCGTTCGCGAGGAGAAGAAAAGAAGGAGACGAAGAAGAAAAGGGAACGTCGAGTCGGGCGGCTTGTGGTTAGGGCTCGCGGAGAAAATACAAAAGGAATGGATCGGGCGAAGGGAAAAGAAGAGGAAAAATAGTTTATAAATGGATGGTCTTTTGCATTAAAGCCCCCACACTTCCATCCATTGAAATATAAGCCTTTAATTTTCCCCTTTTTACCTTTTAGCCCTTTGAATTTTCATATTTTAACACATTTAATTAGGATTAATTAAATGAATGAGAAAAACTAGGGATAATCCTAATTAACTAAGGTAGCTCATTTAGCCATATATTACATGTTATTGTAGCTAAACAGTATGTTGTTGATATAGGACACTGAGTTGATTGGATTATTGGTCAGTGGTTCTTTCTGCTCTGATACAAACTTCTACTATTGGAGGCGGGTACTTCTTGCTTGTATTCTGTAGATCTACTTTACCTTTTATGCATGACTATTTGTTATTTATACAGTAGGCTGATATTTACCTTTATCTGCTACTGTTTTGTTATCCTGCTTGATACTTGTGTTTGACCTTAGAATTTGATCTAGATTTCCTTTCTATACAGTCTCATATTTTTGTTATATGATTCTGTATAGCATTGATATGGGCATGAGCATGTAGATATAGAATAGCATACCATTGTATAGTTGTATCGATTGATTTTAGTCATACTTGCACGTGTGTCTGGATTGGGTTATGATTCATGTTTACCACTTATGCATAATAGGTTGAATTATGTGTCAATGACCTGGTAAGGGTTTCATGTGTTAGAGTCATACACTATATTTGCACTGTTGCATGCCAGCGATCAGCGACTCCCTTGTGGTTAACCTATCGTCTACCGGCACATAATATGCACACACAGTCACTCATGGGTTAGTGGATACCGTTGAGTGTGTGCATTTGCTCTGTACTGCTTCGTTCGACCGCTCATGGGTAGTGGTTTCGAAGCGTGATAGCAGGTAGGGATCTCTTCTCTTCCCATAGACCATAGAAGATGAGAGAGATATCTCTCCCATATATACATGGGGCGGAGTGTTTACTCCACTTGCATCCTGTCCACTCGATCACTCAAGAGCAGTAATAGCAGAGTGTGGACAGTGTCACAGCTCTACTCACTCGGCCGACACATTATCGCATGTCTCGGTGGCTTGACTGGTGTTGGGGGATGACCATGACATTGCATTATGTGCATATGATGCATTTATGCATTTGATCGTGTTTGTTGTATTTATTTGCTGTACTTATTTGACATGCACATACAGGATATGTAGGATCGATGCACGTGAGAGGGGGGGTGAATCACGTGACTTTTAAATTTAAATCAGAGTGCTTTAAAAAGCGTGCACAGCGGAAATGAAAGAAACGAAAAACGAACACACAAACACGAACGATTTTTACTTCGTTCGGAGCCTTCGGCGACTCCTACTCGAAGGCCCAGGTCCCTCGGACCTTTCCGTTGGGCAATCCACTAAAACTCTCTACCGGAAAACCCCGATAGAGTAGGCGAGTACAAAAGAATTGAAAGTGTGACAACCCCACACTTTCAAGTAATTAAGTGCAATAAAGTATTAAAAAAATATTCTTCTTTTTACTGACGTCCGGAGTAGGTCGACTCTTTCGGGGCAGCGGGACGTCGTCGGCTCGAGGTGAAGCGTTTCCGGAGCAAGGCGCGAGCGTAGAAGAACTTTGAAGCGTTGAAAGAATTGTTGTTTTTCAGAAGAGGGTCGAGGGCCCTTTATATAGGGCTGGGGGCGCCCGGGATGCTCGGGGCGCCCCCCACGTGGCGTTCGATCCGTTGCACCCTTCGGTCAAGCCTGATCTCTTCATCTTCGGGATCTGCTTTGACCGGGGCGCCCGGAGCGCGCGGGGCGCCCGGGTTGATCGGTCAAAGCCTCATCTCCTTGGCTTCGCGAGGGCGAGCTTCGGCAGCTGGCAGTGAGGTGGCACTGGGGGCGCCCGCGACACGCGGGGCGCCCGGAGTGCGCGGCTGTCGAGGCTTTTTCTTGGTCTGCTGACTTGGGTTGACTCTGGGGGCGCCCGGAACATCCGGGGCGCCCTGCTCAGCTACTGCCTCACTCCTTTGAGGCTCTCTGAGCTGCAGATACTCCTTCCTTTGGTCCTGCATCCAGGGTTAGTCCAAAACACAATAAAACACAGTGTTAGATTATACAGCATTAGCTGTCTTGGTTCTGACTTTGGTCTCCGAAATGGAGCCCTAGGTCGAACCGACGCCTACTGTTCCCTCGACGGGGAACGCGTCCTCACTGGTTCTCTCCTCCAGTGACTTACCTCACTTACCTTGTGCAGCTCTACTTGACTTCTTGACACACCAGGACTTCCTGCCAAGGCTCAACCACCTTGGTCTTCCTGCCAAGTCTCAACCAACTTGGTCTTCAGCCAGTTGTCAGGTCCCGCGGACCCAACTGGACTTCCCGCCAGGACTCAACCATCCTGGACTTCAGCCTGGTGTCTGGTCCTAAGTCTTTCAACCCTGCACACTTAGTAAAGAGGTTAAACACCAACAACCCTAACTTTAACCACTTTGTCATACATCAAACCCGAGTTTGACCGTTAGTGCAAACTGCACCAACAATCTCCCCCTTTTTGATGTAATGACAACCTAGATTAAAGTTAGAGAAAAAAACTAGCAGATACATGCAAGTAAATAAAAAATAAGCATGAAAGTACATGGTGCAAAATTAAGTAGCAAATAGAATTTTCTAAGCTTTAACCCTACTCTCCCCCTTTGTCATTCATCAAAAAAACATACGTATATTAAGTTACGGAGAGTAGGATCCAAAGCTAAGTGATAGGGAAAACTAGACTTAGGCAAAATAGATTAAGTAAGATAAATAGCCTAAGTGAAAAAAAGGAACTCCCCCTAAATCAATTAACTTAGCTTTCAAAACTAACAAATAGTTTTCAACAACATTATTTTTCAAATGAATTAGAAATATTTTCAAAGTTAAGCTTGACAATCTTTTTAAAAGAAAATATATAAAAATTTCCCAAATAATACATATTTTTCAAAGCCAAAAGAAACTTTGCTACTGAGCTTTAACTTAGAAGAAGGAAGATATTCTAAGAATAAGCTTTAAAAGTTTCAAGACCATTATTCAATTTTTAAAACTAGTTTGAACTCCCCCTTAACTTGACAAGCCCTTAGAATTCCTTGTCAATTTCAAGGTAAACATTCTATTATGTCCTAGGGATATCCAAACTACAAATAAAAATATTTCAAAAGAATCATTTTTGGAAGTAAATCAATCAAAATATTTTGATACTTTCTAGTATAAGAACAAGCTAATAGAGGATTTTCAAAAAACATAAGTGTTTTTATTTTAAAGTTAATTTGAAAATAGTTTATCAAAGAAAATTAGTAAAATTTGAAAAAGGAGATTTGCAAGACCCAAAAATACGGATTTTTCAATGCTAAATAGGAATTGCAAGGAACTATTTATAAGCATAATCCTAATATTTTTCAAACAAAACAGTAAAAATAAGACATGTATGGCATCTCTTAAAATGGGTTTAGATATAGGGCATTTTTATTTTTAATCACATATTTTAATAAAATAGTTTAAAAGTATTTGAAGAGAGATTTTCAAGAGGATTGTTTAATATTTTGAAACAAAAAAATAGTAATAAAGTTATTATTATTATTTTTAAATGATAATAAGAATATCTTTGAAAGCACACAAAAATTGAAAATAAGTTTTGAAAAGAATATAATTGAAAGAATAAAAAAGACTTTAAAAAATAGTATTTTTAAACCAGTTATTTTCAAATATGTTATAAGGGATTTGCCAAAAAGATGTATAGAAATATTTTCCCTCCCCCTCAACTCGATATTCTCCATAAGTCCTTAGGGGTAAGTTCGTAAAAGAACAAGCAGAAAGAGAAAAGGAAACAAAAGAGTTTTTTTTTTTTGGTTAAGTTGGTTTAATTAAGGATTAGGTGTAGGCTTAATTAAGCCTTTAGTGTGGGTTTGCTTTTAGGTTTGGTTTAATTAGGTTTGGATTCATTAGATTTAAGTTTGGTTTAATTAAAGTTTAATTAGGTTAATTATATTTAAGTTTGGTTTAATTAAAGTTTTTAGTTAAGTTGGTTAAGGTTGGTTGGGTTGATAAATTTTAATTAAACATTAAAAATTAAGTTAAAGTTTTAAAATTTAATTATGATTTTAATTGAAGTAATATTTAAAGTTTAATTTTAATTACGATTAAGAATTAAAGTTTAATTTTAATTAGGATTAAGAATTAAAGTTTAATTTTAATTAGGATTAAGAATTAAAGTTTAATTTTAATTAGGATTCAATTTTGGTAAAATTAAATTAAGATTTAATTAAGAGTTAAAGTTTGATTTTAATTAAGATTAAGATTAAAGTTTAAATAATTAAGATTTTTAATTAAACTTAAGGTTAAGGTTTAATTAATTAAGAATTTTAATTAAGATTAAGGTTAAAATTCTTAAGAATTTCAATTAAGATTAAGGTAAAATCTTAATTACAAGCTTTAGTTATTTGGGGATTAAAGTTAGAGGTATTTAAATGAAGTTTTAATAAAGGGTTGAAGTTCAATTAGGTAAAATTTTAGGGGTTAAAATTTAATTTGGTCGAATTTTAAATAAATTAAAGTTAGTTAAGATTTAATTAAAGATTCAAGGTTAATTCATTGGAGTCTGAATAAAGATTGAAATTCTAATTAATTAAGGATTAAAGTTGATTAAGGATTAAAGTTTATTAAGGATTCAAGTTTAATTAATTAAGGATTAAAATTTGATTATGTAAAGAGTTAGATTTTTAATTATATAAAATTTAATTAACGTTAAATTTTAATTTAATTAAAGTTAATTTAAGTAAAGTTTGATTATGCAAATTTTAGTTAAAGTTAAAGTAGAATTTAATTAAGGTTAATTTTTAATTTATGTTGAAATTTAATTAGATGAATTTTTAATTAAGGATTTAATTAGGTGAAAAATTAAGATTTAGATTAAGTTAAAATATGATTTAATTAAGAATTTTAAAGTTTAATTTTAATTTTAATTTTAATTTGAATTTTAATTTGTATTTGATTTTTAATTTTAATTTTAATTTTAATTTTAATTTTAATTTTAATTTTAATTTTAATTTTAATTTTAATTTTTATTTTAAATTTAATTTTAATTTTAATTTTAATTTTAATTTTAATTTTAATTTTAATTTTAATTTTAATTTTAATTTTAATTTTTGAAAGTTGAGTTATCAATCAATAATTTGAATTTGGTTATCCTTATTCATCTCACTCGGTCTAAGTCATCAATCAAGGGAGTCCTATGATTTTGTGAGATGATTTTGATTTTGTTTAGAAAAGTTAACTTGACCTTGTGTTAGATTCAAGTTTAACAAGTAGTAATTTAAAAGTACATTTCAATAATTGGCTTCCAGGCCATGGCGAGGCACAGTGGCCTTCTTTGGCCGAAGCCTTATTGGAGCAACAACCATTTTCTAGGCAAAGCCGCTTAAAGAAGTTGGACTTTTAACTTACTCATTGAAAACCCTGTTACTAAATAGTACAAGAGTCAAATTAACTTTGAAGCTAGTCCTAAGTGCCCACCTGGGCAGCGGCTGATTTTAAGGTGACAACTAGTTTGGAGCCTCCCCCTAAATTGTAGACTGGGTGTCTAGGGTCAATGTAATGGATGTCCCTTTTTGGGACATAAAATTGATTCTGACCTACTTGCTTTGTTAGATAAGCTTTCGGAACCCATGCTTTTCGTTGATTTTTGCGGGGGTGGATAAAGGAGATAAAGGATCTTTGGGACGATCTCGATTTATATCCTATCCCAGATTTGTTATACATACCCTTTTGTGATCCAAGAATAAGGTCAAGGTTCTTGGATCGGGTTGTGAAAGTTGCTAGTAGATCCTTAAGTTTTAGGACTTCGCCCTTTAGGGTTGAGTTTTCAGTTTCAAGCTTAATTAATTTTTGATTTTGAGTTTGTTCAGTTAATGTTCTGGTATTAATTAATTGCTCCTTAAGGTCTTGATTTTCCTTAAGAAGCTGGTCATTTCTAGATTCAGATTCAAGCAATTTTTTATTTAAAACAGAAATAATTTTAAAGAACTTTTCATTTACTGAATCTAAATATACCTTAGTCGAGTCGTCCGAAAAGAGTCCGATCTCTTGACTCGACTCGTATTCAGAATCTTCGTCGTGCTCTGAGTCTGACCCGGGTCCGGTTGCCATTAGTGCGAGATAGTTTGAGTTCCTTGGTGGTTCATCGTCGGAGTCGTCTGTGCTGTCGTCCCAAGTGGCTTGAAGAGCCTTCTTCTTCTTATTCTTCTTGGGTTGATTCTCCTTTTTGTAGGGGCATTCGTGTTTGAAGTGTCCTTTTCTGTTGCAGCCGAAACAGGTTATTTTACTTTTGTCTTCACTACTGGTAGGCTTCATTATCCTCTGGAGGTCCTTTCTTGAGAACTGGCTTTTCTTTTTGGCGAAGACCTTTCTTACTAGGTTGACCATTTGTTCCTCATCATCTGAGTCTGACTCTTCTTTTAATTCTTGAATTTTCTTGTTTAACTTGTCATCTTTTGAGGAACCTGCAAATAAGGTAAATCCTTTCTCGGCCTTGGCGTTAGTCTGTTCGTGCAGTTCTAATTCACAAAACAATTCATCTAAATTAATTTTAGAAAGGTTCCTAGAAATTTTATAAGCATCTATAATAGATGCCCATAGTGAATTTCTAGGGAATGCATTTAAAGCGTACCTTATGATGTCTCTGTTTTCTTGTTTGTGCCCGATTAGGTGGAGTCCATTTAGTATGTCCTTGATCCGGGCGTGGAGTTGGCTTGCAGATTCTCCTTCCTGCATTTTATATTAAATAACTTATTTAAAAGTAAATCCCTTTTTGTTACCTTGGCATCAGAGGTGCCTTCATGTAGTTCAATTAGTTTGTCCCAGAGCTCTTTGGCAGATTCAGTTGGGCCGATACGGTTCAATTCCTCTTTTGTTAGTCCACACTGGAGGGTGTTCTGCGCCTTGTACTCAGTCTGGGCCTTTCTCTTCATATCAAGGTTCCATCTATCGGGCTTCAGTGGTGCATTGTTTCCCTCGTCCATTGGTGGTTCGTAGCCAGATTGCACCGCGAACCATTGATCCATGTCGGTCTTCAGATAAACCTCCATCCTTCTCTTCCAGTAGGGAAAGTCTTCCCCATTAAAGAGGGGAGGGCGGGCAGTGCTATAGCCTTCACCTTGAGCCATCTGAAATAGACTACACAAAAACTTGTCCCAAGACTAGGTCTTGGATTAGCAGTGTGGTAGGAAAAGGAGAAGAGAGAGAAAGAGTGACTCGAAATGGTGTTGCACCAAATTCGAGTAAAATCAAACGAACGAAAAAAAATAATCCAAATCTAGGCAACAATACCTAATTTAGATCAAGTGTAGCGAAAAACCAAAACTCGAAAAAAAAACTGGATTTCCCCCGGCTCTTATGGTGGTTGCACCGATACAGAGCGAACCTCGCTCTGATACCACTTGTAGGATCGATGCACGTGAGAGGGGGGGTGAATCACGTGACTTTTAAATTTAAATCAGAGTGCTTTAAAAAGCGTGCACAGCGGAAATGAAAGAAACGAAAAACGAACACACAAACACGAACGATTTTTACTTCGTTCGGAGCCTTCGGCGACTCCTACTCGAAGGCCCAGGTCCCTCGGACCTTTCCGTTGGGCAATCCACTAAAACTCTCTACCGGGAAACCCCGATAGAGTAGGCGAGTACAAAAGAATTGAAAGTGTGACAACCCCACACTTTCAAGTAATTAAGTGCAATAAAGTATTAAAAAAATATTCTTCTTTTTACTGACGTCCGGAGTAGGTCGACTCTTTCGGGGCAGCGGGACGTCGTCGGCCCGAGGTGAAGCGTTTCCGGAGCAAGGCGCGAGCGTAGAAGAACTTTGAAGCGTTGAAAGAATTGTTGTTTTTCAGAAGAGGGTCGAGGGCCCTTTATATAGGGCTGGGGGCGCCCGGGATGCTCGGGGCGCCCCCACGTGGCGTTCGATCCGTTGCACCCTTCGGTCAAGCCTGATCTCTTCATCTTCGGGATCTGCTTTGACCGGGGCGCCCGGAGCGCGCGGGGCGCCCGGAGCGCGCGGGGCGCCCGGAGCGCGCGGGGCGCCCGGGTTGACCGGTCAAAGCCTCATCTCCTTGGCTTCGCGAGGGCGAGCTTCGGCAGCTGGCAGTGAGGTGGCACTGGGGGCGCCCGCGACACGCGGGGCGCCCGGAGCGCGCGGCTGTCGAGGCTTTTTCTTGGTCTGCTGACTTGGGTTGACTCTGGGGGCGCCCGGAACATCCGGGGCGCCCTGCTCAGCTACTGCCTCACTCCTTTGAGGCTCTCTGAGCTGCAGATACTCCTTCCTTTGGTCCTGCATTCAGGGTTAGTCCAAAACACAATAAAACACAGTGTTAGATTATACAGCATTAGCTGTCTTGGTTCTGACTTTGGTCTCCGAAATGGAGCCCTAGGTCGAACCGACGCCTACTGTTCCCTCAACGGGGAACGCGTCCTCACTGGTTCGCTCCTCCAGTGACTTACCTCACTTACCTTGTGCAGCTCTACTTGACTTCTTGACACACCAGGACTTCCTGCCAAGGCTCAACCACCTTGGTCTTCCTGCCAAGTCTCAACCAACTTGGTCTTCAGCCAGTCGTCAGGTCCCGCGGACCCAACTGGACTTCCCGCCAGGACTCAACCATCCTGGACTTCAGCCTGGTGTCTGGTCCTAAGTCTTTCAACCCTGCACACTTAGTAAAGAGGTTAAACACCAACAACCCTAACTTTAACCACTTTGTCATACATCAAAACCCGAGTTTGACCGTTAGTGCAAACTGCACCAACAGGATATACCTTTTGTGTGGTTTAATGACCCTACATTTGCTCGTATGGTACGAGTCCTATTATGATCATGATAGACTGATTTCTGGTATGTACAGTGCTTTGTTATTTCAATTATGCATATTTTTGATTCTATTATTGAGACTATATCATGTTGTATCTGTATAGCTTGTTTAGCTATTTTCTGTCATGCATATCTTTCTATATACCCGCGGGGTTCACTTGGACTCACCACCCATCACAATGTTTTTGTTTTTAGGTTGATAGCTCGCCGGAAGAGCCCAGTTGTTGGTCCCGAGTCCCTACGATTCCGTTGTTGGGTGCTTCCGCGTTTGTTTTCTGTTTATAACATTCTTTATGCGTTGTATTCATTTTTATATATCGTGGACTTGTATTCGTGTTCCATTCGTACGATATTATATTTTTGAGTCCTTTGTAGGACTATGTGTTTGTTGTTTTGCTGCGTGTTTGCCTCGAGGGTAGCTCAGGTGAGCTTAATGTTTTCCAATATTGTGGTGTTTCATTTCCTTATGCTATATATGTCTGTTTTAATGCTAGAGACCAATATTTATCTGCGTGTGTTTGTATGTATGTGTAAATTGTTCGTCGGACAGGGAAGATGTTATCCGATTTTATATTGGATCGGCGGCTTCGTTGGTGTCGGGGCGTGGCATGCCTGCTATACCGTTGGCATCACCTGATCCAACATTAGACTCTCATCCTCAAAATCCCATCATTGCATTATCAGCTCAAGAAAATTGCGTGTAGTCATAACTTGCTCCCTTGGTCGAATAGCATCTGCACCTTCCATCCTGTGAACATAGGTCCATCGGTGTTGTGGGTTCTGCACAATCGGATGAGAGTATCTATTGTACCATTGCATATACTCTGGGGAACACTCCCATGACCCTCAATCAATCTACGACAACGAGCATTTGACAATATATGGTTGTCGCAAGATACAAAATACCCTTCAAGAACTCCCCACAAGATATTGTAATGGACGTGCGTATTATCTCTTCTTGCCCTAATACGAATAAGAGAGTCTAGTGGAATTGTCTGTACATGCCTAAATTGCCTGAAAATGCGATCATGATGATATGACTCCACAATTTCCAATGATCTTATGCAGCCATAGTAAAAAATAATTTCAGGACATGGAAAGATATGTCTCACATCAACATATGAATCCCAAATGACCTGTAACGTATTCAATTTATATGATATTAAGTCAAACAGTTGAATAAGTATATAAAACAAAATTAAACAAAATAAGTACTCACATCATTCGAATTAAGCGAATCTAACCACTCTCTATATGCGTGTACACCTTCTAAAGATGCTCCAGCATTTGCTTCTTGTGACTACCTCATCGCTAGTGATTTTCCAATATTATATATATTGTAGGTTGTAGGTTGTGAGGAGTCCTAGTTGTTGGGAAATGTCCATATATCCTTGCCCACATGTGAGAGAATATATTAAATTCAAGATAATTAAATAACAAAATAAATATGCATATAGAATGTCTATTACCTCCAACAAATCAAATATCTAGAAATCTATTTCACCCCTATCCTATATGTGAGCCCCAACTTTCAATATAGATGAGCTAAAGTAGTATCTCCCCATGAATACCTATGTACCATACCTATATCCTCCAAAAAAAAAACATCCAAGAGGCCAGTTGAGACTAGAGTAAGTCTTGTCAGAAAAAGAGTACAGTTCATAACGTATAGCAAATACGCCCTCGCTAAATATGTTAGAGTGTAATCATCATAATTGTTAGTAATTTTATAATTAAAATTCTTGTGCAACCACACTAACTTCATAGACAAACCTCTCACACCCTCCAAGTACTTATTAACTTCGTTTAATGCCACACCAAACAATCGACTAATCTGTTGACGAATGTAAGATTTGTCATCGCTTGTAAGCAGCAATGGAATCTATGTCACTAGTTGACCAAAAAGATAATACTCGTCGTCTAAAGTGATTGTCATCTCTCCAAATGGCATATACAAGGTATTCGTCTCCGGTTGTCAACATTCCACAAAAGCAATAATTAAATTTCTATTCAGCTTCTAGTATTACATCTCCCTCGATCAAGATGAGAGTCCCTAAAGAGACTCCTCCATGTTTGGACGACCCCTGAATCAAAGTCTCATTGCAGTAATTTGGTTGTTTAACATAGACATTTGAGCATATCTCGCTCTTCACCAAACCAACATTTTAACACTATGTGCATTATAAAACTCCACAACAGTGATGGATCATGTGGACCAGTTGGAAATGGTTCGCTCAATATTTCATCATCTTCATCGTTCCCCGCAATGGGAGTTTGCTCTCCTTCATACTCTCATTCATTGGTGAAAGTAAATTTTCCTATGGACGTACCTCTTCATGCACATTTTCTTGTTGTGGTACTTGTGGTAGTATCCCTTCTTGGAGTACTTCTGATGATTGTACCTCTCATGCAAGTCTCTCTTTTTGTGTTTGGCTATTAGAGGTTGAACGTTTTGTGTTTCGTTCGGTAGACAAAAGTCGAACACATTCAGTTACGTTCGATGGTCATCAACCGAGCACATTGTGTTGCATTCGATGGACCATGATCAAATAGATCCTAATGCATTCTACTGATGGTAACTGAATAGGTAGCAATGTGTTCGATGAACTAGGGTCGAACGACACGGGATCATATCTCTATCATATATGATCCTGTCGCGAAGTGGAGTGGCAGCACAACGGGCCGGACGGGCCTCCCGGGTGCCACGAGCCGATGAGGTGGTCGGCTGTCGACCACGCCTTATCCCGCCCTTGCAAACAGAGACCGTCAGCAAACCCGCCGGGGGAATCCCCGGTCAGGCACTCCGACGGTCAAGTCAGTCCCCAGTACAGGTGAGCGGAAACTGAATAGAAATGAGGCAAGGGATGCGAGAAAGAACTCGCGCGCGCGTACCTGTGGTGGGGGGAGTGCCAAACTTATGTAACCGGGGGAGCTGACTCCCCTTGCTCGTACTGATGGGGCAAGGGTGTGAGGTCCGTCAGCTCTGGTAGAGCACTAGCAAGCGGCGCGGCATGGCGCAGAGTGCCCTAGCAGTACGTGGGTACTAGGTGCGCGGTACGAGGGTACCGGATGCGGGCGTAGCCGCGTGGAGATGTCAGAGGTAGGTGCGGCGCGAGGGACCCCGTTAACAGGGTTGTACCCTGGAGGAAAGGATGTGAGGGGGCGTGAGGGCTGGACAGCCCGTACGCCGAGCGTCGACTGGCCGATCCGCATGCTGGGGACCGAGTCGGGTAAGGACTAGGGAGCGTGGGTCGCCACGCATCCGACTGGTGGAGGGAGAGGTTGCGCAGGATACACCCTGAGTCGGGGGTCGCCTCGAGCCCGACCTGAGCTGGGCATTCAGTCCGGGCGATGGCCATAAAGAGATGGGGTGTGGATAGTTATCTGCCGGTGGTGCTCGACCTGTCTCCGGGTCGGGGTAAGCTGGTACGAGCGCCCTTCCTTTCTTCTTTTTAGAGGGGCTTTCGGGCGTGGGGTCCGATCCGTTGACATGGTTGTCGATCTGTCCGCCAAGCCTTCTGAGTGCCAGGCCGGCTGTGGGCTCGGCCTATGCCCCTACCGTAGGCAAGGCCGGGATCATAAGCGTCCCCCTCGAGTCTAGTCGAGGGAGGCGGCGAGTCCGACTGACTGGACCACCTTCATTTCACAGAAGCCTGGCGCGCCGGGGAGTTTTGAGCCCCTCTGGGGGCTTCTCTGCGGGCTTGTCGAGGCCTAGGGATTCCGGTCGGCTTGATGGAACCACCTAATCTTCCTTTTAACTACTGACGGTTCCGTATCCCTAAGCGACTGAGGCCTTCCCGTCACTGCCACTCCCCACGGGGGAGGATTCCACGTGCCTCGTTTCCCCTCTTTCTCCGATCTCCGAGGTATTTTCTGTCTGTCCCCGAGGAATGAGGTCGGGTGCGAGGCACTTTGCTTCCTGGGCCCCGCTGGGCCTGCTCGCGCGGCTGCTAATATCCGCCGCCTCTGCCTTAGCCCACTACTAGGTGGCCATGTCATCCTATATAACTGCGTAAAAGTTGTTCATCCTATATTCCGGCGTATTATCTTCTTCATCTCCGGCTAGGGTTGCGGCTACTCCCTGGTATTCGTGGTTTCTTCTTGCGGGCTGTTCTCCACACCCTCGGCGTGCCCTCATGGCTTCTTCGTCTCGCGACCCCCACCCTTGGTATGTCACGGCGAGGTCCGTTCTCTCCCATGGTGACCTTGAAGCCCTTAGGGCGGAGTTTTACATTCCGCCTGACCACGATATTTGGCTGCCTTCTCCTTCAGACCAGCCGGCCACCCCACCGAGACACTATATTACCGTCTCGAGGGACCACCTGCAGACGGGCTTGCGCTTCCCTATCCACCCCTTCATCTCCTCGGTATGCCGCTACCTTCGTATCAACCTCTCTCAACTGACCCCTAACTCCATCCGCCTCCTCTGTGGGTCCGTCATCCTCTTCCTGCTGTACCGTTGCTCCTCTCACACCGAGCTCTTCCACCACTTTTTCTATCTGAGGAAATAGGAAGAGGGTGAGTTTGTCTTCCAAGCTCGCCCTGTGACTTCCTTTCTTTCTGCTCTTCCTCCGGCTAGCAGGTGTTGGAAGGAGCAGTTCTTTTTCATTCGCCCCGCGGCTTTCCTGACTTGGTCGTCCAACTTCCGGCTAAATTTTACACGGACGCCTCCTCGCCACACGGATCCTCAAACGTTTCCTTCCTTGGCGCATGCTCTTTTCGTGTTAAGGGATAAACGTTACCCTGTCGAGCCACTTTTGTCCGAGCACCTTCTGTCTGCTTTTGGTCTTAGTCCGGCGCCCTTCGTCCGCCCTGCCTCCTTATGTAAGTGGTCCTTTCCCTTTTACTCGCGCCCTTGTTCTTCCTTGACTCCTGCTTACTGCCCAACTGAGATGCTGTATCCGGCTACGCCCGAGGGGGGCTTCGGGTTGGGACATGCTGAGGAAATGGAGACGCGTCTCCGAGCGGTGATACGGGAGGAGCGGGTGAAGGCTACGGAGTGGCTAGTTGTGCAAGGGTGGCGCTCCTCCCTGCAGGCCGAACAAGAAGCTCTTCCGTCCAATTCCCCTTCTCCGGCCCCCTCTGCCGAGGAGAAGGAGACTTCCCCTTCGGGCTCAGAGGATACCCGGCCTCTGAGTCATTCTTTACGGTGACCCGCGGATGCTGTATCGGTGTCCACCCCGGAGGATCTCTTAGGGGCCTCCTCTAGTCGGCCCTTCAAAAGACAGAGGGGTGAAGCGTCGACCGCCCCCTTTCAGCCTTACCGCCATCTTCTTCTGCAGTGTTGCCGATGGACCTGACGGTGCTGCCTCTGCGGGAGGCATCCCCGCCTTGCCCGGAAGGACCTACCAGCGAAGGCCTACTGCATGTACTGTCTCCCTCGCTATCCGATTGGCGCCTAAGCATGGCCCC
>JAGFNQ010002141.1:253267-263962 GCA_024364735.1 Boesenbergia rotunda
AAAATTTCATAAACTAGAAAATTTCAAACGTTTGCGAAATTTCATGAGGATTTCCAAACTTTGAAATTCCTAAATCTAAAATTTATTATAATTTGAAAGTTTCCATAATTGAAAATTTTTTTTGAAATTGAGATCATGACAAAGTTTTCCACAAAACAATTATATGATTATGTCGAATACTAACCGGCTCTGATACCACTGTTGGGACCGGGTGCATGTCGACAAGGATACGGGTTCGTAAAATTTTAAATTTTTACGTGCAGCGGAAGAATTAGCATAAAATAATTTCTCAAATTATTTTAACCACGTATCTAGCATACAACCTTATGGTGTGTGGACATAATCATAAAATAAAACTTTGCGGAAAAAGTAAACTAATTTACATTATACCTCTCGTAACTCGAAGTAAGGGACGAGATCCAACTGTAGCGTCCCTTGGAAGCTCCGCCTCTATTCGCGTCCACGCCGAGTTCTCTTCAGGATGACTTCGCAAAGTCACGAGTTTTGTGCCGACGAGAACTACTAGATTCTCCGAAGGCACAACTAGAAGAACAAGAGAAAAGATAGGAAACTAACCAACAAGTTAACGGAATCAAAATTCCGAGAAGGAGGGAGATGTGATCCGCTTCTTCATCTTCTTGTTTGGCTTCTCCTTGGTGATCCTTGCTCACGCCAACCACTTGGAGGGATGAGGGTGCGCCGGCCCTAACTTGGACAAGGGGAGCCGGCCCTAATCCTCAAGGAGGGCGCCGGCCCTAAGGGGAAGAGAGGGAGAAGAGAATAAGAGAGAGAGGGAGAGAATTATATCTTGATAGCTCTATATCGATTAGGAATTCAAGGCTTGCCTTTGGTTCCTTTATATAGTAGCCTCTCCCTTGCCAAGTCTCTCTTTTAACAGAATTAACGGAATTAGTTATCATAAGAAATTTATCCTATAAATTCTCTTTTGAATTATTCCGTTTAAACCAAGTTTTATTATAACTAACTTTATAATAAAACTAATTCATCTCTCCTTTTATTATGGAATAAATTTTATAAGAAATTTATAAACTTTCTTATTATGGAAAAATAAATTCATAATTGATTTTATAAAATTAAAATAAACCATTCCATGGATCATTTTAATTTCCATAAAAAGAATAAATTTCTATAAATTTATTTATATAAATTTCTTTACATAAAATTTATTTATCCATAATTTATAAAACAAATCGCACTAGATTTATTTTATTAATTAAACCAATTAAATTGGTTTCTACCCTTTAATGTGGCCGGCCAACCCAAGGGGTTTGGCACCCTCTTTGGCCGGCCAAACCAAGCCGAACCAATCGCGAATTAAACTCATTTAATTCGCCTAATAAGCCTTCAAAAGACTTAGCCATTTTAAGTTTCCGTTGCGCCTCTGATTAACTCAGATTCGACTTATTTCTCTTGATTGGAAAATCCAATTTTCAACTCGTTTTAAATCCCTTTGATTACTCATAGTGCGTGTGACTAAATAGGCTTTCGATTTATGTTTGCCGTCTATAATTAACTAATTATAGAACGATCATGAGTGGCACCTAGTAGTATATCATGACCCCCAATTAATCGAAAGATCAACGGTTGACCTCAGAAGTAATTCTGAAACCCTTCAGCAGCTCTAATGAATCGTGCCTGATTTCCTACACCATCTTATACCCACTTGGTTCAGGACACGGTCTATGTGTGTCAGTCCCCACTAGGCTGACTACGTCACACCTAGCCCAAGTAATGTCTTTCTCATCCTTTGGATTTCTAATTACTCTTATGTATTTAAGAGACTCGCACTCTAAACATGATATGCTCTGGCCAGAGGCTTTGAGTAACAATCCGACGATAGGCCTGGGTATACATCTCCTCGCAAGGAGTGGTGAATCCTTTGTAGGCTGTTCAAACATCTTCGGGCACTTCGGCTTATACCCAATCATCCTGGGTCCACACCTCCTTGGAGATGCTTGCTTAAGATGTTAAAGTATAAGTCTCCATGACCAAGATGACTTGAACACCGCAAGTCAAAGGAACATCGCACTTAAGCCGCAGTAAGAACTTCATTGACATTTCTATATATAGATTCCATATGAAGTTTTACAGCTAGTCACTTCAATGAACTAGTTCCCTTAACTAGCATCCATGTTTATCTCCGGACATCCCAATGTCACCAGCCAGTGAGAATCAGCTGATTAGAGAATAACCCATGCTAGTCTCAACAGAATTGATAGTGTCCGTTTTTATCAATTCATCGACTAGGGATATTTTCAATACTTCACATTTGCACATTTAGAGATAATCACTAGTTGTGATCCCATCACAAATTCTCTTATGTTGTGAGTTGTATTGCGGACATTCAGTAGATGGGTTTAAGATCCCAATCAAATACACAAGCATGTATACTCAAATAGTGAATTATCATTTATTAAAATAAATGTTTACAATCATAAGGCGATTGCCTTAGGACACTTCTCTCATATCACTAACAGCAACCATGCTCCCCTTTTACCTAGGCTCCACCTAAACCTAATGCAAAGGCATGTTTGGTTTCCCAATTTAAACCCAACACTTCTCCCCCTTTGCCATATATCAAAAGAATCCAACAATTTCCCCCTTATTGGACTCTTTGACCTCTAAATGATTATAAACATAGTATACTAACCCCCCACAAGGTTCCACACTTGTTTCACACCATTTGGACACTTTTCAACTGCTGAACACCCAATTCAACCTGTATCAGTCGACTGCCCTCAGGGGCAGTCAACTGGCACGTTGAAAAACCCAATTTCAGCTTTTTGAATCCAAATTCAGAAATACGCTAGAAATTCCATAATTCTCCAAAAATTCCCAAATTTTGTGGAGAGGTTTGTGGTACTCATACCTACTTGGGAAAAATACATTCAAAAACGTATCTATCACCATTCCCAGGTTTGATACAAAATCCAAAACTACCTAATTAGTTTAATGAAACCTTGACCTAAAGTCCTAGTTTTGGTTTCCTCTTGATGTCTTTGCCCATACCAATCCACAATGCATCCCTAGCATTGATTTATATGACATTTATACATCAAAACCAACCTTCATGCTATATGACCCCAATGTCATATTTTTATGCATGAAACACATAATCCATGTGCCAAAACCCAAAAATTGAGACTCAAGTCCGTCTCCAATCCTTTTGGCACACTCCATAATCCATCTAGACCTCTAAGAGAACATCTCCCGAGATCCATTCACCATATATCCCAAAGGCTCCTAGAGCTCCCCCTTGATGTGAGCTTCTTTTCTTTTCCTTCTTCTCTCATCTTCTCAAGTGCTTCATTTTCTTTAGCTCTCCTTTTCTTGGACACTTGGTATGATAGTGCCCTAGCTCTCCACATGTGAAGCATCTAATTTTCTTTCTTTTCTCTTAGGCTTCTTCATTCCTACAACCCATGTTAGATTTAGAAGAAATTGAAATGGGTTTAGGGGTTACCTCCTTTCTACCTAATGGACACTTGTCCTTGTAGTGTCCCTTTTTATTGTACCCAAAGCATACTATGTGGTCTTTTGTCCTTGCTTTGGTGGAGGTAGGAGCTTCTTCTTGCTCCGGTATCGGTGAGGGTCTCTCCTCCCCCTCAATTCTTGGATTTGAGACCTCTTCTTCTTCTCTTGAGGAAGTGGATGATCCTTCACTTGATTGTGTCACTTCACTTGATGAGATTGGCAATTCTTTTCCTTTTTCTTCTTCTTGAACCATTTGACTTATCTCCTCAGCCTCGTGATCTTGTGTAGGGTTTTCATGGAATTCTCTTATCTTGTTCCATAGCTCATATGCATTGTGATACTCTCCTACACCACTTACCACACTAGTTGGCAAAATGTTAATTAATACCGAAATTACTTTCTCATTTGCCCTTGATTGACTTTGTTGCTCTTTAGTCCAAGATCTAGGTCTAAGTCTTTTCCCATGCTTGTCTCTTGGAATTTCAAAGGACTCTTCTATTACCATCCTACACTACCAATCCATTCCAAGTCAAGTCTCCATCCTTGTCTTCCAATAACCAAAATCTTCATGATCATAGGATGGTGGAGTGTTGATATCATCCCCCAACTTGTCTTCCATCATTTTTCTCCTCTAGCTTGTGCTCCTTTTGGCGGTTATTCCAACAAGAGCGGTCCTTCGCTCTGATACCACTTGTTACATCGTTGTTGTCTTGCTAGAGGGGGGGTGAATAGCAACTTTTGAATTCTACCTATCACGTTAGCAAGCACATGCGGAATATACAAAGTAAAATAACAAACAATGCTAACGCAAACCTATTTACGTGGTTCGGAGATGAAGCTCCTACTCTACGACAGTCCGTGAGGTGGATGATCCCGTGATCGCTCAGCGGATCACTCCCCAGATGTCCTTCGGCTAGCTCGTGTAGCTCCTTGTGGGTAGAGAAACCTTGCCACAAACTTGGACAAACTTCTGAGCACCAAAGACTACTAACAAGCCCTAACCAAGCTTGTTTCGTCAAGAGTTCTCAACTAAACCTGAGCCCCATTAAATAGGTCTCAAAGCTGAAACTCACGCTACCAGTCGACTGCTCCCAGGGCAGTCGACTTCCCCCACTCAAATTCGACTGTTACAAGTCAATGTTTGAATTTCTTCAGCCACTACCAGTCGACTGCTCCCACAGCAGTCGATTGATCTTGTTGTGGGGTTTACCAGTCGACTGCCCAGATGTCAATCGACTGCCCTACCTAAGTGTCCATCCTGAGTACAATTCTCTCAGCACTCGACCCCTAGGATTTCCCCGAGTACATTCCATTAGCACTCGTACCCTCAAGACTCAGCTGACTCTTCACCAGCAGCCTCGACTGTTGCCTTCGAGCCCTCTTCGTCTTCGACCCTTGTCCCTCGGATGAGCGCACAAGCCTCCAACTTGCCTCCATGCCATCCTTCATGTATGCCTCGAAATTCACGCCCCTTAGCTCATTGTCCCTGCCATCCATGGTGTAAGATGTGTATACTGAAAGACATGACTTTTATTATATGAACATCTTTATTATGAAAAGGGAATCACGACTACACTAGGTGTTTGTTTATAATAGTACATACATGAAGTCCAATTGCATTGCATTGTAGATAACATGGTGTGTGGTGTCACACGGAAGATCGTGTTATCAGTTCCTTGCTTAGTATAAATAAGAGGCCCACAACCAAGATGGAATTGGACAACCCATCGGGATGGTTGTAGTGTAGTTAGATGTGGTTGGTCTTGACCATAGAACTACACTAGTATGCTCTGAGTACATTGAGCAGGGCCAAACCCCGAGGTTATCCGATTTGTACTGACTAGATAATTGGATAGGACCTCAGCTTATATTATGGTGGACGATCCCTTAATCCTGAAATAATATCGGGCATATATTATTAATTATTATTTCTTTAATTTATCAATGGGTGAGATCTATTCTGTTAGATCAATAGACTCGGTAAGTTGGGAGATAATATTAATAATATGATGTGCCGATGATTATTGACGAAATCTATGTCCTGGTGAGTCAGGATGATGATGCCCCCTTGATAAGCTCAAAAGATTCATCGTGCTAAACCCTGCAGATGGATTTGATCCGGCACGTTGATAAGGTTGAGTGGTACTAATCAAGGATTTAGAAGTTAATTAATTTAAATTGTCAGTAATTTAATTAATTAATGGGCATACGAGATCTTAAACACGGGGGGATGGACGACTCGTAATATGTGGAGCCCATATCAAAATATGGGGGTTGGTGAGGAAGTTCAATTAAGATCCTTTAATGGAATGGATCTTAATTAATGGATTGGGTTTAGATCCATTAGTGGGCCAAGAACCAACTCCTCCTCTTGGTCCCAACCTTAGCCCTATAAATACCCTATGAGATCAAGAAACCAAGGCAAGAATCTGTAGGACCGGTGCCATCGATAGAGTGGGGGTGAATATCGATCGTTAAAATTCTTCAAAAACTTTCGTAAAACTTTCGTTCATACTGGACTCAGAGTGTTAGTGCAACGGAAAATAAAAATAGAAAGAACACAAGGACACAGTGAGATTTATTTACTTGGTTCTCAACCCCCCAGGGTCAGTACGTCCAAGGCCTAGGTACTCGGCGTGAGTCCACTATTGGTCTCCTTTCCGGAATTTTCGAAGGCGGAGAAAACCCGTCTTACAGTGTATAAGTACAAACAAAAGTATATCAAAGTAAGTACAGAATATTAAATGCAAACCAAACAACTAGGGTTTGAAGCTCGGCCGATCTGGACCTCCGAAGTGTCGCGCACTTCCTCCTGGAGCCTCCCGGTCGTAAAGCCTCGTCTTTAGTGTGTTGTTGTCGATCAGAATACACAGAATCACTCATAGCAGTTATGTTTCATGCAGAGGGGTCGAAGCCCCTTATATAGAGCTTCTGTGGGCGCCCTAGACGTCGGGGGCGCCCCTATAAACTCGGTCAAACCTTATCCCCGCGTCGACCTCGCCGCGACTGATAAAACTTCTGACCAGGTGCCCCGAACCTCCTAGGCGCCTGCATGAAGGCTTATCTGTGTTTCGAACTTGAAACAGCAAATACAGCTTTCAACTTGGGTGCCCCGGACCTCCCGGGCGCCCTGCATGAAGCCTATTCTGCTTACCACACGAAACTGCCAATTTCCTCTTTGTCTTGGGTGCCCCCACCACTCTGGGCGCCTGGCTTCATGCCTTTCAACCCAACATTGGGTTTTAGGCATTGCTCTGGGCGCCCCCATCAGTGGGGGCGCCCGGGTTGGTTGCTTTCCAACCTTCCGCCTGCTTTATCTCCGGTTCTTGATACCTGCAAGATACACAAACACAAAGCACATATACATACAATATTAGTCTTAAGCACTTAGTTCAGACTTCGGATTTTCACGAAACCCTAGATCAAAGATAGGATTGTTTTGGAGAGGGAAGGAGGGTCGGCGGCGTAAACCCTAGGGACTAGGGTTTTGGTCGGCTAGAAGATAGGATTGTTTTGGAGGTCTTGGTGATCTTGGATCGCGGTAGATCGTCGCCCACACGATGTCCGTGAAGGGAGGGACATAAGGTAGATGACCGCGAGGTGATCGGAAAGGTATATCTTTCCCTATGCTCCTTTGTATTTTCTTATGTTGATTTTGTGCCATGGTCATATGCCTCATTATTTCATGTTTGAGAATTTATTATTTTGATCCAAAAATATGATGAATAAATTCTTAACTGGACCCCGACCATAAATACAAAAGCCAGCGATCAACTCGTTGCCTTTTCCGTGGTCGAACGGTCGAGCAAATTACAAGGCCAATTTTGGTAATTGGCTAAATTGTAATTTGGATCGTTCGATACGGCACAAGACGGTTGATAGAAGACGGGTCTCCACTCGGATTAATTTTTAATCCGTAGACGTGGAGAGATCTCTCGGATCGACTAGGTATTCGCTAAGAAAACCCGCCAAGCCATACCCATCACATGGTCCCTCAGTGCACACAAGCCCACGGCTTGCCTCCATGCCACCCTTCACCACACTCGAAGCCATCCAGCTAAGTCAATATGTGTAACATGCAATCCTGCACACTCACATACACATATTAGAACACAAGAGTAAACCTAACTTAAACCCTTTCCCCAAACATCAAAACACATGGTCACTCCGGACCATAGATTGACCCAATAAAACCAACACCAAATTACACTACAACCATCCCGATGGTTTGTCCAAATTCATCTCGGTTGTGAGCCTCTACTTATACTTTACAAGGGAATGATAACATGATCTTTTGTGCGACACCACACACCATGTTATCTATAATGTAAAGTATCAGATAATATGCACATACTGTTGGATCGAGAAAACCGATAGAGGGGGGGTGAATATCGGAAAACTTTCGGATTTGAGTAAGAGCAGGTGCGCAGCGGAAATTAAAAAACAAGACACAGAGACACAGTCGATTTACTTGGTTCGGAGCCTGTGTCGACTCCTACTCCAAGGCCCACGGTCGTTGACCGTTTACTTTGGGCAATTCTATATACGCGCAAAATTGTTTACAAAGATTACAAAATTAAGTACAGTAAACAAAAACACTCTTTTTACCGACGTCCGGAGTAGATCGAATATTTCGGGGCAGCAGGACGTCGTCGGCTCGAGTTGGAGTGTTTCCGGAGCAAGGCACGAGCGTAGAAGATCTTTGGGGCGTTGAGAGAACAGTTGTCTTGAAGCCTTGGTCGAAGGCCCGTTATATAGGGCCTGGGGGCGCCCGGGATGTCGGGGGCGCCCCCCACGTGGCCTCTGATCCGCGGAGCTCTCGGTCAGTGTCTATCCTCTGGATCCGCTTTGACCGGGGCACCCGGAGCGCTCGGGGCGCCCGCATTAACCGGGTCAAAGTCCTATCTCCTTGGCTTCGAGGGGTTCGGGTTCGATGTTACGCATGGGGGCGCCCGGGATCAGCGGGGGCGCCTGGGAACACGGGGGCGCCCGGCCCAGCATGTATTCAAACTCCTTTTTTCTTTACTTGTTTTGTATGGCCCTTGGGGGCGCCCGGGACACTCCGGGCGCCCTACTCAGCTACTACCTCATTCCTTTGAGGCTATCTGAGCTGCAGACACTCCTTCCTTTGGTCCTGCATCCAGGGTTAGTCCAAAACACAATAAAGCAATAAAGTATTTGTTTATACAGCCTTAGCTATCTTGGTTCTGACTTTGGTCTCCAAAATGGAGCCCTAGGTCGAACCGACGCCTACTGTTCCCTCGACGGGGAACGCGTCCTCACCTACTCCTCTCAGGAGAAATTACCTGATGCCAACCATTTCTCTGGTTGGACTTTTGCCTGACGGTCCTTTGTCAGGTCTTGTAAACTGGCAGTCCTTAGCCATTTGCCTAGCAGTCCTTCGCTAGGGCTTCAGTCCCAGGCTGTCCTTCGCCTGGTGCCTAGCAGTCCTTCGCTAGGGCTTCAGTCCCAAGCTGTCCTTCGCCTGGTGCCTAGCAGTCCTTCGCTAGGGCTTATTTCCCTGGCATTCCTTCACCAGTGCCTAGCAGTCCTTCGCTAGGGCTTTCTCTGCACACTAGATTAACTTGTTATAAAAACAATACAGACTTAACTTTTGACCTATGTTGCCATTATCAAAACACAGGTTTGACTTGGATGCATTCTGCACCAACAATCTCCCCCTTTTTGATTTATGGCAACCCTAGTTCAAAAAGTTAAGTTTAAGCAAAACATGAAAATGTTTTAACTTTTGTTCCCTCCCCTGGAAGGAATCTCCCCCTAGATTTTTTCAAAAATTCGTGGGGTTAACAAAACTTTACTTGTACTTGAAAACTTATGTTAAAAAAATCTTTCAACAACTTAAGAGTATATAGGAGAGTTTTTAAAGCATAAGTAGAGTACTTTTAAAAAGTTTAAAGTTCTTAAGAATTTTGAAAATGTTAGCTTGAGTAAGATTTACGGTTTTGAAAAATTTAAGCTTTAGAGTACTTTTAAAAAAAATTTTGACAAGCTTGAAAAAAATTTTGAAGCTAGAGTACTTAAGGCAAAATTTTGAAAGCTTGAGAAAAAAATTTTGAAGCTGGAGTACTTTAGGCAAAATTTTGAAAGCTTTAAGAACTTTTGAAACTAGAGTACTTAGGCAAAATTTTGAAAGCTTTAAGAACTTTTGAAACTAGAGTACTTAGGCAAAATTTTGAAAGTTTTAAGAACTTAAGTACTTTAGTAAATTTTCAAAAAGTTTAAGCTTTTGAATAAAGGATAAGTAACGTTTTTAAACCTTTTTGAATAAAGGAAAACTTTTTGAACCCTTTTTGAAAAAGTATGATTAATTTTGAATAAAGGAAAACTTTTTGAACCCGTTTTGAAAAAGTAAGATTAATTTTGAATAAAGGAAAACTTTTTGAACCCTTTTTGAAAAAGTCAAATTAATTTTGAATAAAGGAAAACTTTTTGAACCCTTTTTGAAAAAGTAAGATTAATTTTTCATTTTTCTTTTTCCTTTCCTATCTCTCCCCCTTTGCCATATATCAAAATAAGATAAATATAGCAAAAATATGATTGCATAAAGGAAATAAATAAGATTTTGCTTAAATTAAATCAGTCAATTTTCTCTTGTAGGGACGTGTCTAACCCAATTAGCTACTCACTAACTGTTATAAACAGTAGTTTTTGCTAGGGTTAGTCAAGTTAAGTGTTTCTATTCAAGTTAGATTTTCTAAGCTTGACACTTAACTTGATTGCTATGTATATTCTATTTAGTGCCCCAATTACTGCAGATGCACAGACTTAAGCATCTTGAATCAAGGCAAAGTCCTAAGCATCTCAACCCTTTCTAGGTTATCAATCAAAGTACCCTTAGGTGCTTGTGAGATGCTGGCTTCTAAATCTATAGGTGCATGCAGTTCTAGGGTTAGAGCCTAGGCTAAATCCATTTTCGAAAAACACCTAGTTTTGAAAGGGGATAGTTTTAAAATAAAAATAAAACTACTTCGAAAAATGAAAACTAATTTTGAAGTTAAGTAAAACAGTTTTTCAAATTCTATTTTAAAAAAAAAATTTAAATCTGTAGAAAAAGAAAAAAATCTATTCTACAGAGCACAATCCTAACTTCCTTCTTAGTGAGCTAAACTCAGATTCAGGTAAGGGTTTTGTGAATATATCAGCTAGGTTGGATTTAGAGTCAATATACTTAAGTACTAT
>JAGFNQ010002141.1:265156-378062 GCA_024364735.1 Boesenbergia rotunda
GGTCAGGTAGGGCTTCATCTATAGTTTTGGGTTCAATTTTCGATATCATAGCTATTTGACTAAGGTTTCTATAGGAGGATCTAGTCCTGACTCCTAGAGTTGGATCACCCACAATTTGATCAGTTGGGTGACTGAGTCTGGGTTTCTTGGTTCTTCTAGAGCTTGGTTCAGCCTCAGGTCCGGCTGGTCGGTTTGGTTCACTATTTGATTCGACTCTTTGGGCTGGTTCATTTGTTGGTTGGATACTTGATTCAGTTGACTCATTAATTGGTTCAATGGTTAGTTCGTTTAAGGATTCAATTAAGGGTTCAATAGTTTGTTCATTTTCTTGGTCAGAGTTTGATGAAGTTAAGTCTGGATTATTAGATGTTGAGTTGATTTCTTCATCAAAAATTAGGTTTGTTGTTTCTTCAATTTTCTTAGTTTGTTTGTTGTAAACTCTATAGGCTCTACTTGTGGTTGAGTATCCTAGGAAAATACCTGGGTTTGACTTGGACTGAAATTTTCCTAAATAGTCTTTGGTGTTTAGGATATGGACTTTACATCCAAAGACCCTTAGGTAGTGTAGGTTGGGGAGTCTATGATAGTACAGTTCATAGGGGGTTTTGTTGTGTCGCTTGTTAATCAAAACCCTATTTTGGATATAACAGGCCGTACTAATTGCTTCTGCCCAAAATTGGTTTGCTAGATTAAATTCGTTGAGCATAGCCCTAGCGGCTTCTTGTAATGTTCTATTCCTTCGCTCAACTATCCCATTTTGTTGGGGGGTTCTAGGACATGAAAATTCATGTAGGTACCCATTTACCTTACAGAATTCCTCGAATCGTTGATTTTCAAACTCTCCCCCGTGATCACTCCTAAGTCTTTTAATTTTAGTGTCGTTTTGATTTTCAATTAGTTTACAGAATTCATTAAATAGGTTTAGGGTTTCATCTTTGGTTTTTAAGAACCTAACCCAGGTAAACCTAGAGTAATCATCGACTATTACTAAGCAGTATCGGTTTCCGCTTAGTGACTTGGCTCCATGTGAATCAAATAGGTCAAGGTGCAGGAGCTCAAGTGTGGTTTGAGTTAGATCAGATTGAATTAATTTGTGATTGGATTTGGTTTGTTTACCTTGATTACAAGATTCACATATTAGGTTTTCATTATTTTTAATTTTGGGAATACCTTTGATTAAGCCAAGTTGGGTAATTTTTGAGATAGTTCTTAGATTGGTATGACCTAATCTCCTATGCCAGAGGTTTGTTTGTTCTAATTGTGTTAACATACATTTGGGTATAAGGGGAAGATTTATAGTGTAACATTGTTTTTCCTAGTGCCCTTAAGCATATTTCTGAGTTATGTACATTTCTAATTAGGCAGTTGGAATTGTAAAAGTGACTATATAACCAGAATCACATAACTGACTTATGCTAAGCAGGTTAAAATTAAAGTTTTCAACCAATAGAACTTTCTTAATAATGAAATCGGATTTAAGTTCAATATTACCTGACCCAATAACCTTGAGTGTAGCATTATTGCCAAATGCCACTGAGCCTAGGTTTTTGAACTTGAGCTTGGTGAACTTCAATTTATCTCCAGTTATGTGTCTGGAGCAACCGCTATCCAACATCCATTGATCCAAGTCTTTATGTTCATACACATAAAGATTTTTCTTGATTTGGATCCAATTAGAGTCAGGAATAGCTTAAATTGAGTTTCACTGCCTAGTCTGTCTCATCCAAAATCTAGGGTTTTCAATCACGTTAGCCTTATGATTTTCGTTAGACAGGTTTTGATAGTTTTGAAAGTTGAAAGTTTATTTAAAAATAATTAAATTTTGAAAACTTAATTAATTAATTTTGAAATTTTTGAAAAGATGTTTAACTCTACACTTAGCTGAAATTTTGTGTTAGATTTGAATTTGATAAAAATTAATTTAAATTGAATTTCAAAAATTGACTTCCAGGTCTTGGTGAGGCACTAGGCCTTCTTTGGCCGAAGCCTTATGGGATCATCCACCCTTTCCTTGACAAAGCCTTTTAATGAAATTTCATTTTCAAAATTATTCATTGAAAAATTTCTGGTCTAACTAGTTTGGATTTTGGATCGGTAGCTTCGGCTGGTTTCACCAGTCTAAAGAGACCAAGTAAACTTGATCTTATTAGAATTAGTTTCCCCAACGTACTATCATCTCACCTCCACCCAATACTATGTTTTCAAGTTTCAGTTAAGTTTGTTTGGTCCTTAAACTAGCCTAAGTCTAAGCATGGTAAATTGCAGAAATTAAATAAACAATCAATCAAGCAATTTAAATCAAGAATAACAAGTTTATCTAATAATGAATACAGTTTTCAGCTTGGCTCCCCCTGGACTAAAGCCACGGTGATGGTTAGGCAAGATGTGAATCTTGTCCTTGGGGATCCAATACTGATTTGATCCAGTTGGTTTGTTCAGGTATAGTTTAGGTACCCATGCCTGAATTTTACCTCTGGACTGATTCAGTACAGCAAAGTAAGATCTTTGCCGGGATTTGGTTCTATAGCCTAGTCCGGATCGATTTAGAACTGATTTCTGTTTTCCAAGGATCATGTCAAGACCCTTAGAACCAGATGTAAATCATTCTAATGCTGATCTAAGATCCTTAACCTGAGTTTTCAGGGAGGAGTTTTCCTTTTCAAGTTTTTCAACTTGAGTAGGAGTTCCTTCCTAAACCTTCTCGGTTAAGGGTTTAGAGTCAGCTCTCTCTTTCAGGAGTTTTACTTCCTGTCGGAGGGATTCGACTCGGAGTTTGGCTTTTGCCAAATCTCGAGAAAGAAAGGAAATTAATTCACTTAATTGTGATCTATTAAAACCAGTTACCTTAATTTCTCCGTTTTCTGTGAAGGTCAGCTCGCCGTCCTCTTGTTCTGTTTCTGACTCAGTCTCGACTTTATCTGAGGCGGTCAGAGCTAGGAGATTAGACTGGGGTGCCTCTTCTTCTTCTTCTGAGGATGATTCGTCCCAGGTTGCTTGCAGTGCCTTCTTTCTTCTCGTCCTTTTTGTCTCCTTTAGGTTAGGGCACTCTGACTTGTAGTGGCCCTTTTTCTTGCACTCGTAGCAGGTCACATTAGGCTTGTTCGCGGGTTCAGCTGGTTCGTCCTTTCTTCGGTCGGTTTTCCGTTTGTTGGTTCGGTTCTTCAGCTCCTTGTAGTAGCTTCGAGCGAGCCGGACCAGCTTAGTTTGTTCTCCTTCTTCGTCTTCTAAGTCTGAGTCAGAGTTAGACTCGGGTTTAGGTTCAGGCTTCTTCTTCGTTGTCCTTCCAGTTTTACCTACAACGAAAGCAATACCTTTCTCGACCATATTGGTGTTAGTTTGTTCGTGCAGTTCTAGTTCGGAAAACAATTCATCTAATTTTATTTTAGAAAGATCTCTAGAGACCTTGTATGCATCTACCATAGATGCCCACAAGGTGTTTCTAGGGAAGGCGTTTATAGCATACCTTATTAGGTCACGGTTTTCAACCTTGTGACCTATTGTGTGAAGACCGTTCATTACCTCTTGGATTCGTGCGTGGAGCTGGGCTGCTGTTTCGTTGTCGGCCACCTTGATGGTGTAGAGTTTGTTTAGTAGCAGATCCCTCTTGCTGATTCGAGTATCTGAAGTCCCTTCGTGCAGCTCGATCAGTTTTGTCCACAGCTCCTTTGCACTGTTGAAGGGGCCCACGCGGTTCAGCTCCTCTTTCGTCAATCCGCATTGAAGAGTCTGAGTAGCTTTTGCGTCGGCTTCTATCTTTCGCTTTAGGGCGTTGTCCCATTCAGAGTAGTTCTGAGGAAGTCCTTCGACATTTCGGGGGATCTCCAGACCGGACTTGATAATGATCCACATGTCCACCTGAGTTTTCAGGTGGACCTCCATACAACTTTTCCAGTAAGAAAAGTCTTCTCCACTGAAGAGTGGAGGTCTGGCGGTGCTGAATCCCTCTTGCATGGCCATTTAGTCTGAAAAAGAAAACTTAAAAGATTTTCCAAGACTAGGTCTTGGATTAGCAGTGCTGGATAAATTAAATAACGAGGGGTGTTGCACCAACCTCGCAAAAAAAACGAATGAAATTTTATCGAGAAATTAAAAAAAAAAATTAAAAATCCGAAAAAAATTTTAAACTGGTGGTTGCACCAGGTTTGAACTTCCCCGCTCTGATACCACTTGTTGGATCGAGAAAACCGATAGAGGGGGGGTGAATATCGGAAAACTTTCGGATTTGAGTAAGAGCAGGTGCGCAGCGGAAATTAAAAAACAAGACACAGAGACACAGTCGATTTACTTGATTCGGAGCCTGTGTCGACTCCTACTCCAAGGCCCACGGTCGTTGACCGTTTACTTTTGGCAATTCTATATACGCACAAAATTATTTACAAAGATTACAAAATTAAGTACAGTAAACAAAAACACTCTTTTTATCGACGTCCGGAGTAGATCGAATATTTCGGGGCAGCAGGACGTCGTCGGCTCGAGTTGGAGTGTTTCCGGAGCAAGGCACGAGCGTAGAAGATCTTTGGGGCGTTGAGAGAACAGTTGTCTTGAAGCCTTGGTCGAAGGCCCTTTATATAGGGCCTGGGGGCGCCCGGACATCCCAGGCGCCCCCCACGTGGCCTCTGATCCGCGTAGCTCTCGGTCAGCGTCTATCCTCTGGATCCGCTTTGACCGGGGCGCCTGGAGCGCTCAGGGCGCCCGCGTTGACCGGGTCAAAGTCCTATCTCCTTGGCTTCGAGGGGTTCGGGTTCGATGTTGCGCATGGGGGCGCCCGCAGCGCAGGGGGCGCCCGGGATCAGCGGGGGCGCCCGGGAGCACGGGGGCGCCCGGCCCAGCATGTATTCGAACTCCTTTTTTCTTTACTTGTTTTGTATGGCCCTTGGGGGCGCCCGGGACACTCCGTGCGCCCTACTCAGCTACTACCTCATTCCTTTGAGGCTATCTGAGCTGCAGACACTCCTTCCTTTGGTCATGCATCCAGGGTTAGTTCAAAATACAATAAAGCAATAAAGTATTTGTTTATACAGCCTTAGCTGTCTTGGTTCTGACTTTGGTCTCCAAAATGGAGCCCTAGGTCGAACCGACGCCTACTGTTCCCTCGACGGGGAACGCGTCCTTACCTACTCCTCTCGGGAGAAATTACCTGATGCCAACCGTTCCTCTGGTTGGACTTTTGCCTGACGGTCCTTTGTCAGGTCTTGTAAACTGGCAGTCCTTAGCCAGTTGCCTAGCAGTCCTTCGCTAGGGCTTCAGTCCCAGGCTGTCCTTCGCCTGGTGCCTAGCAGTCCTTCGCTAGGGCTTCAGTCCCAGGCTGTCCTTCGCCTGGTGCCTAGCAGTCCTTCGCTAGGGCTTTCTCTGCACACTAGATTAACTTGTTAGATCTGCACACTAGATTAACTTGTTAGAAAAACAATACAGACTTAACTTTTGACCTATGTTGCCATTATCAAAACACAGGTTTGACTTGGATGCATTCTGCACCAACACATACTAATATAAACATGCAAACTGTGATCTTGTGATTCTCTTTCAAAATGTAGATGTCTATATAAAAGCAAGGCTTTTAGTATACATCCTAATAATCTCCCACTTATACTAAAAGACAATATTATCCTCACACTGCCATACATCTGAATCCCATATCCTCCACATGCCTATCAAAAGCTCTCGCTGGAAGGTCCTTCGTGAAAGAATCCGCCAGGTTGTCCTCTGATGCAATCTTGGCGACAACAACTTCTCCTCGGTTTATGGTATCTCGTATCTGATCGTACTTGTGCTCTATGTATTTACTCACCTTATGGGCTCATGGTTCCTTCGAGTTTGCAACTGCACCACTGTTATCACAATAAATTGTGATAGATCTGGGCAAACCAGGAATCACATCCAAGTCCATCATGATGTTCCTGAGCCATACAACTTCTTTGGCCGCCTCAGAGGCTGCCACATACTTAGCTTCCATGGTGGAGTCCGCTATGCATTTCTGCTTGACACTCCTCCATATTATGGCTCCACCTCCTAAAGTAAACACATACCCTGAGGTAGACTTACTTTTGTCCCTATCTGATTGGAAGTCTGAATCCGTATAACCCACAGGGAGTAATTGGTCTGCCTGGTAAACCAGCATATAATCCCTAGTCTTTCTCAGGTACTTCAGTATATGTTTTACCGTAGTCCAATGTCCCTGACCTGGGTTACTCTGATATCTGCTAACCATGCCCACGGCAAAGCAAATATCTAGTCTCGTACACAGCATAGCATACATGAGGCTTCCAACTGCCGAAGCATAAGGAACCGCCTTCATCTCCTCTATCTCCTTTGATGTTTTAGGACACATCTCCTTAAATAGAGGAACTCCATGCCTGAAAGGTAGAAAACCTTTCTTGAAGTTTTCCATGCTAAATCGAGCTAGGACAGTGTCTATGTATGAAGCTTGAGATAAGCACAACATCCTTTTTTGGCGATCCCTTATATCCTTGGTCCCAAGGATGCGTCCCGCTTCTCCTAAGTCCTTCATATCAAACTGTTTGGACAACCATACCCTTACATTTGATAATACTTTGACATTGTTGCCAATTAGCAAAATAACATCTACATATAGTATAAGGAATACCACTACGTTTCCGTGCATCTCTTATATACACATGACTCATCCGAACTTTGAATAAATCCATATGACTGGATTACCTCATCAAAGCAGATGTTCCAAGATCTCGAAGCTTGCTTCAATCCATAAATGGACCGATTAAGCTTACACACAAGATGCTCTTTGCCCTTCGCAATGAATCCCTTTGGTTGCTTCATATAGATGGTCTCCTCAAGACTTCCATTAAGGAAAGCTGTCTTGGCATCCATCTTCCATACCTCATAATCCATATGAGCGGCAATAGATAAGAGAATCCGAATAGACTTAAGCATGGCTACCGGCGAAAAGGTCTCTTCATAATCGATACCCTCTTTCTGAGTATACCCTTTCGTAACAAGCCTAGCTTTGAAAGTCTCAACCTTCCTGTCTGATCCTCTCTTTCTCTTGTGGATCCACTTGCAACCAATGGCTTTTACACCATTGGTGGTTCTACTAGCTCCCAGACATGATTAGAATCCATAGATTCTATCTCAGAATTCATTGGCCTTTTCCAAGATTCTGCATCATTATCTTGGAGTGCCTCGTCATAGGTCCAGGGATCAGGTTCAAGTTCGCCAGGGACCAAGTCCAACGACTCACCCAAGAACATGAATCTCTCAAGTTATCTAACAACCCTCCCACTATGGTGAGGTACCACCTGTGTATCATCTATAACACGCGGTGCAGTGACTTGTGGTATGTCCTCCTATACTGTTGGTACTAAGGTCGGAACGTCCCCTCTTAATTCCTCAAGAATAAGTCTACTCATGGGCTTGTGGTTCATCACATAGTCTTCCTCTAAGAATCGGGTATTCGTGCTAACGATCAGCCTCTGATGATTAGGACTATAGAATAAACCACCCTTCGTTCATCTAGGATAGCCTATGAACAAGCATACTTCTGTACGAGATTCCAACTTATCAGTATCTCCCTTCAGCACATGTGTTGGACTACCCCAAATCCGAATATGTCTTAGACTAGGCTTTCGCCCAGTTCAGAATTCTGTGGGTGTAGAGGGCACTGACTTAGATGGTACCAAGTTCAGTATGTGCGTTGTCGTTTCTAGAGCATATCCCCAAAACGAATCCGACAACTCGAAGTAACTCATCATCGATCTAGCCATCTCCATAAGAGTCCTATTCCTTCGCTCTGCTACACCATTCTGTTGGGGCATACCAAGTGCAGACAATTGGAATTGAATCCCATCCTCTAATAAGTAAGTCCTAAACTCTCCCAAGAGGTACTTGCCACCACAATCTGATCATAGTGTCTTGATACTTTTACCTTGATGTTTCTCCACATCAGCCTTGAATTCTTTGAACTTATCAAAGCATTCAGACTTGCGGCGCATCAAGTAATTGTACCCATACCTTGAATAATCATCTATAAAAGAGACGAAATATTCAAAGTCACCTCTAGCCTAGATAGACATAGGACCACACAAATCAGAATGAATCAATTCTAACACATCTTTGGCTCTATACCCTTGGCCTTGAAAGGTCTCTTGGTCATCTTACCTTCCAAGCAAGATTCACAAGTTAGGAAGTCTTTCACCACCAATGAACCCAAGGGCCCATCGGCTATCAACCTTTGAATCCTACTAAGGTTAACATGACCAAGTCTTAGATGCCAAAGATATGTTTGGTTCATCTTCGAAGGTTCTTTTCTCTTAAGGTTAGACAATGAGTTATTTACTTCTATTTGCATCGTGGGAGACTTTGGTTCTAAAGTGTACAAATTGCTAACCAATTTTCCTGAATAGATAATCTCTCTATTCCTTTTCATAACAACACAATCATTAAAAGAAATAGAGTATCTATCCTTTATTATTTTAGAAATCGAAACAAGGTTCTTTCTAAAACTAGGCACATAAAGGCAATTTCTTAAAACCAAAACATTATTTCTATCAAAAGACAAATAAACATCTCCCATTGCAACAGCCACCACCTTTGTAGCATTGCCCATGTAGACGATTTTCTCTCCATCAGCTAGTCATCGGGTTTCCTGGAACCCCTGCAAAGAATTGCAGATATGATCAGTGGCTCCCGTATCTACTCACCAGGTAGCGGTAGATAACACCGCAAAGCATGTTTCAACAACTAAACTTTATCTTGACGACGGGGATAGTCCACCTTCCAATGTCCAGTATGCTTGAATGTGAAGCACTTGCCTTTCGGCTTCTTCACGCCAGCCCGAGGTCCCTGAGATCCTGCCGCTTTCTTTGCCCACCTTGCTTCTTCTTCTTCCTGCCTTTTGACATATAAATAGAAACCTTCTGAGCAACCAAAGCATGAGCACTTTGACAAAAAAAAACCCCTCTGCCACCTGGAGTTCTGTTAGAAGTTCCGCCAATGAATATGTACGTTTGTTCATATTGTAGTTCAGGCAAAACTGCTCAAAACTCCTAGGCAGAGACTGGAGGATGATATCAATCTAAGTTTCCCCATCGATCCCTGCTCCAAGGACTTCCATCTCATTGAGATGCGCCATCATCTTAAGGACATGATCCCTCATGAGTGCCCCCTTAATCATCATAGTCATCATCAAGTTCCTCATTACCTCCTACCTAGCGGCCCGATTTTGATGTTCGAAGAGTTCTTTGAGATTGAACATCATATCATAAGCAGTGGAAAACGCCTGATACTGATGTTGCAGTACATTTGGCATAGATGCTAATATGTAACACTATGTCATCTCATATGCTTTGATCCACTTCTTATAGCGATCCTTCTCCTCTTCATCAGAATTCTCGGTAGGTTTATCAGGATAGAAACTCATATAGTACAAACTTGTACTCCTCAGCAGTTAGGACAATGTCCAGGTTTCATTTCCAATCATATAATTAGGGCTCGTAAGTTTAAATTCCTTAGGTATCACAGCTAGTGGGTTGAATGTCATTTTGAAAATTTTCCTGAGAATCACAACAATCACAAACTTTAGATTTCAAAAAATATTGATTCCTCAAACAATAAATTTTAAAATCAACCAACACCTCAAAACACCGAGAATTTTACATGCCACGATAGTGTGGACGTATACGAATTCTACATTTATAAGAGGAGGTTTAACTCATTAATTTTATTATCTTGTCAACCTAACTTTTTGACAAATAAAATTAATAGTTGGTTACTCTTCGGCCCTACAAATAATAGCAGTGACTCCGATGGGGAGAATACTATTATTTGCATCTAAGTGTTTGCCATTACACGATACTAAGAAAATTATCTCGGATTATGTGTCGTCCGATGGGAAAAATCATACTCTCCTAAATAACTTCCTATAATCATGTCGACCCAGTAATCTATAGAATAAGCTCATCCGATGGGGAGGAAGGCACTCAGAGCCAACGTGCAAGCTTGTTCGCATCACTTGTCAAATTAGTAATGGAGGTCACAGGACCCTAAGGGTCCCTCTCCCACTTAGTTATTTATAATTGAGAAATTTTCATGCAAGCACGACAAGAACATAAACTAAAAGTAATAAACAAGAAAAATCTAATTTTTCCAACTATCATGGCTTTAGTCTTCGATGTGCCTCCAGTCGTGGCGCCACCTCGTCTACTCCTCCCTACACCATGCGCAAGCCACCATTGAAGGGATCTTCGAGCCGAGATAAAATGTTATTTATTTACATCCATCCATCCTATACTCCACAAAGGAGTGTACATCAAATCTAGATCGAAAGTAAATAAAAAGCATGGCTAAACATGTGTCGTATTTAATTACAAAAATTAAATATAAATTTGCCCTCGTCAACCCCGAGGATTCAAATATTACAACCATGCACACCCAATCACATACATACCTTATTTTAGCCATAATAGTTGGAATCTCATGCCTGCAACCAAAGAGTTAGCCTACACACATCATACTATTATCCGGCAAAAATAAAATACATGATAAAGGGAAAAATGTAACCGAATCCAAGCACACAAAATCGAAAACCTTGGCTCTGATACCAATTGTTGTTTTATGCTGAAGCGGATGCTTGGTTGCGCATGGGAAACCTCTTCATGTCCACGGATTAAAATTTTTAATCTGAATGAAGACCTATTTCCCAAATGACCGTCTCATGGTCGTACTAATTGATTCGAGTTACTACTTGACCAAACTTGTTGTTCAAGCCTTGTAACTCGCCAAACCAATTAGTCGCGGAATAGACGACGAGCGGATCGTCGATTTTTGTGTTTATCATCAATGTCCAAAACAATTAATTATCATAATTAATTATCAAATAATTAATCAACAAGATAATTAATAAAACCACATAAAATGATAAAAATCAAAGGAACCAAAGGAGAAGTTATACCTTCCCTTCTACCTCACAATCTTCTATTGTATGACCCACCCCTCTTGGACGTCGTGTGGGCGACGATCTACCAAGAACCGAAGTCACCAAGGCCTTCCAATCAATCCCTCCACCTTGCTCCAAAATAAAACCCTAACCCTAGGGTTGCCACCGGCCACTCCAAGGAAGAAGAAGGTGAAGGAGAAGAAGAGAAGAGCTCTTCTCCCTCACAACAACCCGATTCGCCCTCTCCAAGAGCTTCCTATCCACGCATGCGGCGCCGAGCACCACCAATGGAAGTCGCCGCCTCCTCCTTGTGCCGGCGACAACTCCTCTTCCTCTTCTCGCCGCACACCACAAAAGGAAGAGAACAACTCTTCCTTTGTCTAGTAGTAGCCGGCCACCAAGTGGATGATATGAGAAGAAGAGAAGAGGAAGGAATAAGAAGCTCTTTCTTCTCACGTAGGCATGCCCTAGGAAAGAGAAGGGAGAGAGAGAGAGGAAGAGAAGAGGCTTAGGGTTGGATGATAAATTGGATCCTTGGTTTTATGACTCTATGGGGTATTTATAGGGCTACAATAGGGACCATGAGGAGGAGTTGGGTCTTGGCCACCTAATGGATCAAGGGTCGATCCATTAATGAAGATCCATTCCACTAAAGGATCCTCATTGATCTACCTCACCAACCCCCATTTTTAAATATGGTTTCCACCTATTATGAGTACAAGTATCTCCCCGTGTTTAAGATATCGAATGTCGATTGATTAATTTAAATTACTGACAATTTTAATTAATCAACATCTAACTCCTTGAGTAGTACCACTCAACCTTATCATCATGTTGGACCAAGTTCACCTATAGGATGTTGGATCGAGAAAACACGATAGAGGTGGGGTGAATATCGTGAAAACGTTTCGGATTAGAAGTAAAGAGAATACGCAGCGGAAATTAAAACAAACACACAGAACGCAAGGATTTTTACTTGGTTGAGAGTCGCGGTCGGCTCCTACTCCAAGGCCCACGGTCCTTAACCATTTACTGTGGGCAATTCTATAATGCGCAAAGTTTTACACAGATTTATACAGTAGTAGTGTAGTAAAAAGAGCAATTTAACTCTTCGTTACTGACGCCCGGTGTGGATTGTACTTCGGTGCGGAGGGTCATCGTCGGCGCTAGAACCTCGAGATTAGAAGTTTCCGGAGCAGAGCGCTTTAGCGAAGAGCGTTGGGGCATTGGAAAAGTGTGTTCTGAAGTCTTAGGGGTCGAGCCCCTTTTATAGTACTCCTGGGGGCGCCCGGGACGCTGGGGGTGCCTGACACGTGCCTTCGGATCCGAGAACTCTCATCCGAAGCTCGGTCAGCGCTTATCCCTCCAGAATCAAGCTCGAAGCTGATGGGGGCGCCCCGGTTGACTTGGTCTGCTGGCTTCTCGCTTGAATTCTCTTCGATCACTTATTTTGCTTGGACCCGGGGAGCCCGAGGGATCCAGGGCGCCCTGGAGCTTGAGGGTGCCTGGCCCAGTGAGCTTCCGAAGCGATTCTTGCTCAATTGGTTGTTTGGCTTTGACCTTGGGTGCCCGGGACCTCCCGGACGCCTAGCCCAGGTGCTGCCCCTCTCCTTTGGGGCGTTCTGAGCTGCAGAAACACTTTCCTTTGGTCCCTGCATCCAAGGTTAGTTCCACAACAAACAAGGCAAGAAATGTTAGGTTTATACAACCTTAGCTCTCTTGGTTCTGACTTCGGGTCTCCCAAATGGAACCCTAGCTCGAACCGACGCCTACTGTTCCCTCGACGGGGAACGCATCCTCACCTACTCCTCTCAGGAGAGTTTACCTTTTGCCAACCGGCTCCTCCAGTTGATCTTTTGCCCAGCAGTCCTTCGCCAGGTGCCTAGCAGCCCTTCGCCAGGTCTTCGGTACCAAGCAGTCCTTCGCCAGGTGCCTAGTAGCCCTTCGCCAGGTCTTAGATTCCCAGCAGCCCTTTGCCAGGTGCCTAGCAGTCCTTCGCCAGGTCTTAGACTCCTAGTAGCCCTTCGCCAGGTTTTAGGGTTTCGATGCCTAGCAGTTCTTCGCTAGGTGCCCAGCAGTCCTTCACTAGGACTTCTTTCTGCACACTCAGTGAACACATTAGATCACAAAATAGGACTTAACTTTGAATCCTTTGCCAATATCAAAACAAGGTTCGATATGGTGCTTCCTGCACAAACACAGGATTTAACATGACGAACCTTATGAGCTCATCAAGGGGGCATCATCAACCCAACTCACCAGGACACGATTTTCGTCTATAATCAATGGCACACCATGTAAATAATATTATTTCCCAACTTACCAGGCCTATCAATTTAACAGAATAAATCTCGCCCATTGGTAAATCAAAGAAATAAATATTAAGTACATGTGCCCGTTATTATATCGGGATTAAGAGCATGTACTCCATAATAAACTGAGATCTTATTCAATTATAAAGTAAGTATAAATTGAATCACCTCTATGTCCATCCTACTCAATGCACACAAAGTGCACTAGTGTAATTCTATGGTCAAGATAAACCAACACCAAATTATACTACAATCATTCCGATGGTTTGTCCAAATCCATCTCGGTTGTGAGCCTCTACTTATACTTTACGAGAGACTAATAACATGATCTTTTGTGCGACACCTCACACCATGTTATCTATAATGTAAAGTATCAGACAATATGCACATACTAATATAAACATGTAAATAGTGATCTTGTGATTCACTTTCAAAATGTAGATGTCTATATAAAAGCAAGGCTTTTAGTATACATCCTAACACTTAGGATGTAGGGGAATCAAAGCCCATATAGTCCTTTTATATTTTTACCCTTTTACAATTTTCATCACTCACTTCCATTTCCTCCCCTTCCTGTTGTATTCATTCCTTCGGTATCAAATTCTTCGGCTTCATCTTCTGAAAGTTGCATTCCTTGGATTCTTTTCTTACCTCTGGTCCAATCATCTAGTAATGTTTGAGCTTTCAAAGAGTCGGGAGACATAGTTGATTGTTGTTCATCTAATATGTTTTCGCCGGCACTAAAATGTCTGCTCCACAGCAACAGTTGACACTATACAAGCTAAAATTGTTGGTGCAAAATGCATCAGTGATAAATAGTCATCCTCTAGGGTTTCGATGTTTGACAATATACTTAAGTTAGTAACAATATATGTTAGACAAGGTAAGGGTTAGTCAAAGTGATCAAGGTTTAAACCAAACAAGACCTTATGTTTGGTAGGGTTAACCCAGGTTTGATCAAGTTGTCAAAGTGTTAGCCAAACAGGATCTGATGTTTCGCAGAGTGAACCAAAACCCAGGGTTGGTCAGTTTGACCATGAGATTAAACCACACCGGACTTGAGGTGTGAAATTATATTTAACTGAATATTGAAGGAAGTCTAGCTAGGATCATGATGACTAGCAAAGGAGTGATTATGGTGAAAGAAACCCTGGTGAGTGAAGTTGGGTCGGACAGAAGTAGAGATGGGTCAAGGTCGGACGTCTCGAGATTCGAGTTCTTGAAGGTCGAGCAAAAGTCCAGTCGGAGGTCCCGGTTGGCAAAAGCTTTAGTCGAGCGGGAATCGTGAATAGAAGTAGAGACGGGTCGAGGTCAGACATCTCGAGATTTGGGTTCTCGAAGGTTAAGCGAAAGTCCAACGAGAGGTTCCGGTTGGCAAACGCAACTTCTCCAGTGTGGAGTAGGTGAGGATGCGTTCCCCAGGAAAGGGAACATTAGGCGTCATTTCGACCTTGTAACGCCCCAAAATTCCCATTTTAAGCCCTTAAAGTCCTTGAAATTAGTTAAAAATGTTTTAGAAATATTCTAGATATTTTTAGGAATTTTTAGAATATTTTTATGGAATTTTCCGAGCCCGTTTAGTATTTTATTAAAAGAAATAGAATTTTTCGGCAAAAAGTTGCCTGGACGAGTTTTGAACCCGAGACCTCCCATGGGATCAACGACTTAAGTTGATCGGGTTAACCAGGAGCCCCAGCAGGGGTGTGCTGAAAGAAAATAGAGAAATATTAAGTTAAGTAGTAAGTTGAACCGAAATACCCCATGGTATAAATAGAAGAACTTAAGTGGGGTTTTTTTTATTTTGGTTCGGCAACCTCTCCTCCTCCTCACCATCCACCGACCCCCTCCCCTCTCTTGTGCGCACGCCAACCACACCCAACCCCCTCTCCTCTCCTAAGGGGTGCCGGCTAAGGGAATCTCAAGGGGAGTCGGAGCGTTTCGTTCGTCTCGACGAGAAGAACACGTAGGCGCGGGCGGTTCGTAGAGATCTCAAGTTTCACCCGAGCCCTAGTCATCTAATTTCGGTTGTAAGTCCAAGAAATCAAGGTAAGTACTGCTCACCTGCAGTAAGAGGCGGTTTTTCCGCAAGTTTTTCCCGTTAGAAAGTTAAAAGTGTAATTTTCCTTGAGTTTATGATTTTGCATGTAACTCTAGTTTAATTCATGCTTGTATAAGTTTAATTAAGTACCCTATATGAGGTTAGGGTCTAAGAAAAGTTATGAGAAAAGAAAAGAGAAGATAAATATAAGAAAAGAAAAGGCCAAGGCCTTAAGAAATCCCAAAAAGTCAAGACTTAGGGATTTGGCCACACAAGGTGCTCGTTAAAATGCCAAGGCATTCAAGATAAGAAAAAGTAAGTATTTTATTTTCTAAGGCCAGTACCCGGCGTCCAAGGGCATCGTTAAAGAAATCCAGGTGTCCAATTCCAAGGTCTTGGCCCTGGTAGACCAAGGTCTGCTCTATTAGGATTGGTGGCTCGCTATCCCAACCTTTTAGGGAACACGCATAAGATGGTACTTACGTCTTAAGTGGATCCAAGTGAGTTATTATTTTTAAGTATATGCTTTAGCAAAGTTTTCTAAAGTTTAAAGAAGTTTTCTAAAAGTTAAAGGAAGATTTAAAGTTAAAGAATTGCTAAAGTTCAAGTTAAGCCAAGAACAAGTAAGTTGAGACTTATTAATGCTTGAGTATACATGGTTTAGTTTTCTTTTAAGCATAAAAGTATCTCATGTGATTTCACATTGTTTAAAAAGCATGTTTGCACATTTTCGAGATTTTGTGAGCTAGATAGTACTTATTAAGCTTTTTGCTTGTTAGTTGCATTTCCTTTGCTGCAGGTAAAGGTAAAGGCAAGCAATTCTGAAGGAAGGCGACAAGGCGGTGCTGAGTGACGTGTGTGTGGTGGCTGACCTTGGAGAGGTCCTTGGGACAAGATGAATGAAGGACTTAAAGTGCATTTATTATAAAGTCTTAGTTTAAGTTAGATCATATAGCATTTATCCAAGTATTTGCGTTTTAGATATTTTGCATATCCTAAAACCATGAGTAAAGATTCCATGTCATTTTATTTAGCATACATATCCTTACGATTGCATTGGATGAGTATAAGTGTACATGTGCCAAGATATTGTGAGTTTCCCTTTGAATCAAGTTTTTATTTCTATAAATATGCCTAGAAAAGTTGCATTACATTCCAAAATGCTTTAGTAAGGTGTAGAATATGTGTTTTGGTATTATGAATGCATAGGAGTTAAGTTTGGTACAAAACTCTAGTTTAAAGTTCATATAGATTTTCATAACTTAATTTCTTCCGCAAAAGTTCTAATTTCGAGTTTATGAAGTTGTTTTGATTGGCTAAAATGTTTAGGAAACTAGTATAAAGTATAGAAATGGTGTTGTGTCTTTGTATGACTTGAAACTATAAGTTTGGTGGACCATTGAGACAAGGTTTCGAATCTGAATTTCAGATTTTCAGGCGTGCCAGTCGACTGGTTCAGTATCAGTCGACTGCCCTATCGAACGACAGCATCTGTTCGATGCATCAGTCGACTGCCAAGAGGCCAGTCGACTGGTGCCGCGCCCAGAAACTTTCTGTGGCCGATACCAGTCGACTGATTAGATGGCAGTCGACTGGTACTATTGCAGTGAAGTTCTAGAGAAAGGAAGTATGTCATTGTATCATGCATGACTATTAGAGTTAGAATATCATCCCTAGATGAAAAAAAAAAAGTTCCGCATTCTTAGTCGTGCATTAGAGTCAAGAAGTAGATAAAGTAACGATCCGTCAAAAGTGGAGAAGGCGGGTCGCTACAGACCTAGGGTTTCAGGTGAAATCCAAAGTCAGAACCAATCATTAAGGTTGAGATTATTTGTATGTTTGTTTTGTGTTTGGTGTCTTGCAGGTACCTAGAGTTGGAGGCAGGATAGGAGAGAAGAACACAAAACAAGATGACCTGGGAAAAGGGTTCCCAGGTGCCTTAGTTGAATCAGGCGCCTGGCAACCTAGGCGCCCCACAAGGGTCAGGTGCCCAACATCTCAGGCGCTTGATTAGTCCCAAGTGCCTGGGAAGGGGTTTTATCCCTACTGCGAATTTGGTGCAACGGATGAAGTTTGACCGAAATAGGCAGGCGCCCAAGACATCAAAGGCGCCTAAGAAGGCACTATATAAAGGGGTTCAACTCCTCAATGCATAATATCAATTTTCACATCCGCTAAAGCAGTCCGTGAGAAACAAAAGTGCTCAAGGCGAAGCTCTGCGACCAAGGAGGCATGATAAGTACCATTTTATTGATTATTTTAGATGTCAAAATTTATGTTTGACCCACATTTTTCTTGTTTAATTGTGAATTTACCCTAGGTTTTAGAACTTACCTTTATTTTGGACTTAATTGCAAATCTTGATATATTTGAACTATTTTGCCACTAAATTTTTGATCTATTTTTGTAGGCATGAAAGGTTCATGGACCTAGGGCATAGTGGGTCAAACTTGAGTCGGAAGTGGAACCGGATCGAGTTATCAAGCTTCGGATTAATCTGGGCCATCTGATTCAAAAAGCGGCAAGATCTGAGCCATCCGGGACCATCTGAAGCAATCTGAGCTAGGGTTAGGGTTGATCAAGCACTCTGATCAAGATTTGAAGGTTTCATCCCAATCAGAGCTCATTCAACTGTTGGATCAAGCTCGGAGGGCTCTAGACTGTCCATTCAAAGATTAGGTTGATCTGGACTATCCGTTGCAAATCTGGAGGATCCGAGCTACCACAAGGCAGATCCTGATCCCTGATCATTATCATTAAAGTTTGGATTAAATCAGAGCAAGATCAGCCGTTGGATTGAGTTAGAGAAATCTGGGCCGTCCATTATTAAGTACTTAAGCAAATTTTCCCAGCACTTCTCCTTGTCGCATCTTCTCGTCGTAGCCTTCGTTTTCTTGCGTTTCAGCTGTTCTTCACTTCTTTTGCAAATTTTCTTCAATAGAGGGCATGACCACATCGATTTCGATCCTTGATTCAGTTCTAGATCATTGGGAAGGGTTCTCCGTGAGGATTCCAGCTCAATTTCGGCCAAAAACAGAGATGATTGAGGGTTTCATCAGATTTGTGAGTTGATCGCCTTGGTCTCGCTTTGTGCCACTTCACATCCATCCGAGCTAGCCTGAGGGTCCTCGGCTGAGCTCAGAACATCTCCCAATCATCATCGCCATACTACATAGCGAGATTGAGTTGATCGATTGCTATTTTCAACTTTGAGCCGAGTTGGATTGAATCGATTCACAGAGCTTAATTCTCAATGGTTTGTGGAGCTTAGGGGTTCGAGGCTTGCCCTTGCGTGACGAACAAGGAGATCTGGAGCTAGGGAAGAGATCGATGTTTAGTTCTTCTTAAATTTTCAATTCTTAGCAGTAGCTTTTAATTCTGCCGCAATTTCATTTCTGAAGTTTTGTTTCAGCAGTTGTAGTTAACCGTTTTGGATTGTTTCTGCTTCCATTAGTGGTTCGAATCTTTACTTTCATTAGCTATAGAGCTTGTTTAATTATCCTTTCATTTAATTTCGTGTGTTCTGCAGTTTTAATTTGTGAGTATCAGTTGGTGTCCCTGGCGTATCAGTTTAATGTCTGTAATTTTCAATTATTCCTTTCTGAATCTCGTATCAGTGAATCTAGCTGTTTGAATTGTCATTGAACACTAGAATTGAATATTTGATCTTAGTTGTTTGCTTGTCTTTTCATTAGATTAGCTACTCGATTTCTGAATACGACTTCTGAACGCTGTAATCATTTCTGAATTCACTGATTTTGTATCAAGTGAATTCGGTAACTGGCTTTCCATTCGGATGTCCTGAAATTCAGTTTCATGTCCTGTGTTTTCAAGTTGTTAATTCCTACTTTTGTATCAAGCAAAGATTATCATGGATTGGTATCAAGTAAACTCATTTTTTTTAGTCTCCATCTACACTTGATGTATTTCTGAAATAGCATCAGTTTTTGCATGTCAGCACTTGATTTCAGTCCCGGCATCCCCGTATCAAGCAAGTCTGGTTTTTCTTCTAATTCTATTCTCGTAGCTGGTTTCATTTACAAAGAATTCAGGCTCATTTCTAAATTTGGAATCAGCTGGTTGCATCGATTTCCATTTCTGCGATCCAGTTTTCATTTCTGCAGGTCAATATCTTTCGGAAATTTTCAGTTTGTAGTTGCTCGAGTTTGCATCAGTGATGCTCGGCATTGGAATTAAACTGCATCTAGAGTTAGTTGTTTTGGCTGATTTTTGCATCCAATTTGTTGCTGCAATTCATTTCTGCATCAAGAAAGTTCCTGAATTGATCAGTCCCTTCTTCATTTCTGCATTGTTTCAATTCCTGAATCGATCAGTCCTGAATTGATCAGCAAAATTTTGAAGTTGTCAGTTATAATTCCTGTACATAATATTCAGATTCCTTTTCTTGGCACATCAGCTTCCTCAATTTGGAATAAAGTTTATAAATGGCTTTCACTTTGTATCAAGTGAAATCTTGGCACGATTTTTGTATCAATTTGGTTTTAGATTGCTTGCATGTGTCTGTCTTGAGTTTGATGTTGTTGCTTCATTGATTGGCATTTGTTCTGCATATTGAATCAGATTTGTTTTCCAAAAGAATTGCTTAAGTGCTTTAGATGATAAGTTATAACTTGCAATTTCTTGTTTAGTTCATGATTAAGTTCCTTTTCTTTACCTTGTGATTTCATTCCTGAACTTCAATCAAAACCCCGATTTTATTTGAAACCCAAAATTCACAAACGACACATAAACATGAGCGTGAATCACACAACGTCAACTAGTCCCTAGGAAAAATATGACTTGTGGCCCCTTTACTACGTTTTCATATTTTGATTGCAAAAAGGGTTTCCAGCATTTATAAACATATTTAAATTTGGAGGACCCCACACAATTCGTGACAGCCTATTCTGGGTCCATCAAATTTTTGGCGCCGTTGCTGGGGAAGCAACTAGTTGATTTGTTTTTATTTTTGCTTGCGTGCTTATGGGCATATCATTTGATTCTATTTTCTTTTGCTTCATCTTTTGTATACGGTTGCTGCCATTTTTTCTTGTTTGTTTTGTGACAGGGATGTGAGATCAAAATGTTTTCAGATCGGGACATCAAAATGATTTCAACGCGACAATCAGAGCTCAAAGAGGCATTGATGGAGTTGAAATGTTGGGTTAAGGTGTTGGAATACCAACAAAAAAATAAAGCGCATTCATCTACTTACCAGCGTCCGATTCAGCCTACATTTCAGCCACCTCAGCCACAATTTCAGCAAGGGCAGCCACAATTTCAGCCTTTCCAGCCATATCAGCAGCCAAATCAAGATTTTCAACAGCCTTGTTCAAATATCCAGCAAGCAAATCAATTTTTTCATCCTTATTGTCAGCCAAGTCAGCCTTTCCAAAATTTTCAGCCAAATCAACCAAATTTCCAAGTTAATTCGAATTTCCAGCAACCATATCAATTTCCACAGCAATTTCAGCCATGCAACTAGAATTTTCAGCCTCCATTTCAACAATTTCAGCAAGATTTTCAATCAAGTCAAAATTTTCAGCAAGGGTTCCAACCATTTCAGACTTTCCAGAATCAAAATCAGAGTGGATTTCAACCTTCACGGCAAAATTTTCCACCAAACGATTAGAATATTCAGCCACCAATTCAAAGTTTTCAATTCCAGGATCAGAATTTTCAGCAATCAATCCAATCTTCCAACCAACAATTTCAGCCCTATGATCAGAATTTCCAGAATCATAATTTTCAGCCATCTCCACCAAATTGTGAACCAAGTTTTCAGCAATTTAATCAGCCTATTCAACCATTTTATCAACCCCCACAGTCTCAATTTCAGACTTCACAGCCTACTTACAGTTTTGAGCAGCCTTATCCTACATTTCAAGTCCAACAGGAGTGCCACACCAATCAAGGAGGCTTTGAGAATCCTAATGAGAATGAGGCTCAACAAAGGCTGGAAGAGATGTTTCAACAAGTCCTACAACAACAGAAAAGTTTTCAAGAACAACAACAGCAAAGTTTTCAAGAACAACAACAAAGGCTTCAAAACATGCAAGATAAATTGAATCAGATAAAAGCCCAAAGATCAGGACAATTATCTTCTCAATCTGCATTTAATTCTGAGAGCCCCGGAGTTGGTTTTATATCAGTTCAAGGTGACCCTAGTGCGTGGCCAAGTCTATCTTCAAGTGATCTTGCAAATTTGGTGGATGAAGAAGAAGAAATCATTAAAATCAGGGCACCTACAGCATGCATTCCTCCTGAAGTTCTTGATCAAAATTCATGCCTAAATTTTTCAGCTCAATAAGAAGATTCTGAAGCACTACAGGACCCTTCTCAACTTTTATTTTGTGATGATAGTATTATTGATGGTCCTAATTTTTCTGATATTGTTGTTACAGATATTACAGAAGGAGCATGCATAGGAGATGATTCTACAGGTGTAGGGGATTGCACTGAGCCCCAGGGACCACCACAATTGACTGGTACATTAGAAGATTCAGAAGATGAACCAGAAAGTGTAGGGACTTGCATGGTGGAAGCAAGAACCCAAGGATCACCTGTTTTAGTTGAGTGTCCACCAGAACCTGAACCTGAAGAGGAGATTGCATATTACCAGGAGGAGCCAATAATTACATCCACTCTTGTAGAACCTCCAGGTATTCTTCAGCACGCTCAGGTAAGTATTTCTCCTCTTTGTTCAGAGAAATTCAGAAAGGTACCTAGTGCTGACTTTATTGGTTATGATGAATTTATTGATATACCTTGTGTAGAAACTGCTTGTAAAATTCCAATAGAGGTACCAAAAATTGATTTCATTGGTCGTGATGCATTACTTGATACATCTCTTGTAGATATGGATTGCGAAAAAATTTTAGAGGCACCTATAATTGATGTTGTTTGTTATGATGAATCTCTTGATACCTCTTTTGTGGATATGGATTGTGAAAAATTTTTAGAAGTGCCTGAAATTGATGTTATTTATTGTGATAAATCTCTTGCTATATCTTATGCTGAGGTTGAATGTGAAAAACTTATGGAGGTATCTGAGACTGATTTCATTGGCTGTGACACATTGCTTGATACATCCTTGATGGAAAACAATTGTGATATTTCTATTGAAGTGCCAAAAATTGATTTCTTTGTTTGTGATGAGTTCCTGGATGCAAATTTTATAGGAAATAATTGTGAAAAATTTATTGAGGCACCAAGAATTGATTTTATTGGATATGATGCAGTTTTGGATGCATTTCATGCAGAGGCTGATATTATTTTATTTCCTTCTTACCCTGCACGCTTGAGAGAGGTATTACATTGTTTTGTAGGGTCTAGAAGGCTTATGGAGTGGGTGCTCCATCTGAACAGACTCCAGCCTCCTGGAAGAACTTTCAAAAGGCATCAAGAAGGAGGAGTTGATTTTACTCTAATTCGAAGCACTCCACCTCTTACATGGGTATTGTACCTAAATCGCCTTCGGCCACCGGAGTAAATTTTTGTAAAGTTCAAGTGTGGGGGAGTCTTAATTCTCTCAGTCACCCATGTTCCTCCACTACCACGATGGAGGCTACTTCTTAATAGACTCCGTCCACCAGAAATAAAGGGGAGTTTGTTTCTTCTTGCATGTTTCATTTTTATGCTTTCTAGTAGTAGAATTTTCTTTTAAATTGAGTCCTTGCTAATAAATGCATGAGTAGAGTAGAATGAATAGGAGTCATTGTAGATACATTGTTAGTTTTCTTGGACATTTGTTTCTTGCATGATTAGGAATAAATGTATCCCTCTAGGTTATCTCCATAGAATTTTAGAGTCTTTTGAAAATAAATTAAATTTGGTTGTCAAAACTTAAGGTTTGAGCTAATGGATGAAATCTTGGATGCTTGAGTACTACTTTGCTTTAGATTCTTAATTGAGGACTTGAGATGAATTATTTTTGCCTAGTGAGAATTAGCCTTATATTTGTGATACACATATGTTATTGTACTCTAGAACTTGCTTAGGTTCTTTCAAAACCATATTTCAATGATTGGATCACATCTATGGAGGCTAATTAATTTGTTTCCCTTTTTCATATTATTCTTAGCAATGATCATACTTGATACATACTCTTTTCAATTTTTCTTTCTATTTTCCTACTCTTAACCCCAATTTTTCTATGGATTTGTTTGTTTGGGATGTTTTCTTGATGCTACTTTGCCCGAGACGGACAAAGATTTAAGTGTGGGGGAGTGATTAGTGTTTTGGAAAATACTTGATATCAAAGAGGCAATTCATGTCGGGAAAAAAAAATTCTGCAAAATTCCATGTGCCAAGCATGAGTTTGAGTGAGTTGGTACCAAGAATGAGCAAGAAGGATGGAAGCAATGGGAGATCTAGTTTCCTTATCATATTTTGAAGATTTAAGTGGCAAGCAAAGAAAGAAAAAAATCTGCACCATTTCGGAAAAAAAATATTCTGAACCAAGTGGAAAAGTAGTGGTCAAGAGATAAAATTAAGCAAAGAATCCAAAGAAGAACAAAGTATTTCGGTTTTGGGAAATTAGTGATGCAGTGCCCAAAATCAAGTGGAGCACTTATAAAGAAAATTCTGAAATGAAGGAAGAATATGGCACGCAAATGGCACAAAATCTGAGCCAAATGGAGAAATTTCTGTGATGAGCTTAAGCAGAAAAATTAGAAGCCGAAACTTCTGAGCTGAATTGCAAGGATAGCTACTGAAATAATACAAGCTGATTCTATGTAAGCTGCAAAGTGATGAATATCTTGAAGGACTGTTTGAAAATGCAGCCGAAAAAAAATCAGATTGGTAGTGCAGTTTTTTAGCAGAACTTGTGTCAACTTGAGGCTGAATTTGATTTTTTTGGGCTGTGAATCAGGGAACAAAATTCGGAAATGCATCAAAGAGTATTGAGAACATCCAATGCTGATCAGAACAAATGAAATGCTCCTGCGTGGATGTTCTCTTCAGAACAGAGAAAAAAAAATGCAAGGAAGCTGGACAAAAATTCTGAAGCTGTAAAAGAAATTGCAGAAACTACTTGACTGTAGTTGTTCTTTGCTAGTAAGATCAGTAAAATTTTGCTAGAATCTTAATTGCAACTGACAACAATCTAAATTCCAACTGAAGACAATCTGAATTGAAGCTGACCAGAAGTTAAAACAGTTGGAAAACCTGAAGCTAAAAAAAAATCTGTGCAGTGCAGAATTGAGGTGCTGATCTGAATTGAGTTGCAAAAGTGGGTTTCAAGGGCTGCTGACAAGGATTAAGAGAGCCACCTTCACCAGCCATTAGATATTTCGAAGAGTAGCATGCTGAGAATGCTGCTAGGAAAGAAAAAGAAAAAAATCAGTGTCAAAAAGCTGAGAATGCAGTTTGTATCAACTAAGGGATGAATTGGTTTCCCTAGGGCATGAATTTAAAGCTCACGGCAGGTTGGAGAGGAGCCAGTTTCTGAACAAGGATTTGAGGAGCATAAGCACAACAAAATTGAGCAAAATGAAAACCAAGAATAGAAGTTAGCAGCTGACCATATAAGCAGAGAAAAGAAAAGAAGAGAGAAACAAAAACAAGGGTGGCACATACATTTGGAGATCCGGCACCCTGAATTCAGTGGAGTTTTCTCATCCGAATTACAGCCTTGCATCACTACATTCTGACCTGACTAGAGAGAAAGAAAGAAGAGAAAAAAAATATGATGAAAAGAGGAAAAGAAAAACAAGTGGCACGCATAGACAAGAATTGGCACATTGAGAACAAATGGAGTTTTCTTCACCCAAATGAAAAGCATTATCCAAGTTTTACTCCATCACACTTTTGATATCACTAGAGGACTGTAAAGATGGGGCAAAGCACATTGGAAATATTTTTGAGCAGCCAAGTCTCCCACTTTATCAATTTTTCTATTTTCTTGGTTTTTATTCCACTCTTTACCACTTTCTATGTTTTCATTTGTTTTTGTAGATATTGATCCTAATCATGAATAATGATGAAAAGTAGATAATAAGCAAGCCTATGGTAGTGCAAGAAGCATGTGTGTTTGAGTGAGCTCTGTTAGTAATATGAGAGAAGTGTCCTAAGGCAATCGCCTTATGATTGTAAATATTTATTTTAATAAATGAAAATTCACTATTTGAGTATACATATTTGTGTATTTGATTGGGATCTTAAACTCATTTACTGAATGTCCGCAATACAATTCACAGCATGAGAGAATTTGTGATGAATTCACAACTGGTGATTATCTCTACATGTGCAATTGTGAAGTATTGAAATTGTCCCTAGTCGATGAATTGATAAGTACGGACACTATCAATTCTATTGAGACTAGCATGGGTTATTCTCTAATCAGCTGATTCTCACTGGCTGGTGACATTGGGATGTCCGGAGATAAACATGAATGCTAGTTAAGGGAACTAGTTCATTGAAGTGACTGGCTGTAAAACTTCACATGGTAGTCTATATATAGACATGTCAGTGACGTTCTTACCGCAGCTTAAGTGCGATGTTCCTTTGACTTGCGGTGTTCAAGTCGTCTTGGTCATGGAGACTTATACTTTAACATCTTAAGCAAGCATCTCCAAGGAGGTGTGGACCAAGGATGGTTGGGTATAAGCCGAAGTGCCCGAAGATGTTTGAACAATCTACAAAGGATTCACCACTCCTTGCGAGGAGATGTATACCCAAGGCCTATCGTCGGATTGTTACTCAAAGCCTCTGGCCAGAGCATGACATGTTTAGAGTATGAGTCTCTTAAATACATGAGAGTAATTAGAAATCCAAAGGACGAGAGAATGTTACTTGGGCTAGGTGTGACGTAGTCAACCTAGTGGGGACTGACACACACAGACCATGTCCTAAACCAAGTGGGTATAAGATGGTGAAGGGAATGAGGCACGATTCATTAGAGCTGCTGAAGGGTTTCAGAATTATTTCTGAGGTCAACCGTTGATCTTTCGATTAATTGGGGATCATGATGTACTACTAGGTGTCACTCATGATTGTTCTATAATTGATGAATTATAGACGGCCAACATAAATCGAAAGCCTATTTAGTCACACGCACTACGAGTAATCCGAGGGATTTAAAACGAGTTGAAAATTGGATTTTCCAATCAAGAGAAATAAGTCGAATCTGAATTAATCAGAGGCGCAATGGAAGCTTAAAATGGCTAAGTCTTTTGAAGGCTTATTGGGCGAATTAAATGAGTTTAATTCGCGAGGATCTTGGCTTGGTGTGGCCGGCCAAAGAGGGTGCCCACCCTCTTTGGTTTGGCCGGCTAACACAAGGAGAGAAACTAATTAATTTGGTTTAAATTATAAAATAAATCAAGCGCGATTTGTTTTATATAATTATGGATAAATAAATTAATTTATATAAAGAGATTTATATAAAGAAAATTATAGAAATTTATTTCTTTTATGGAAATTAAAATGAACCATGAATTGGTTTAATTTTAATTTATAAAATCAATTATGAATTGATTTTTCCATGATAAGAAAATTTTATACAAATTTTATTCCATAATTAAAAGGAGAGATGTATTTGTTTTATTATAAAGTTAGTTATAATAAAATATGGCATAACGAAATAATTCATAAGAAAATTTATAAGATAAATTTCATATAAAAATTTATTCCGTTAATTCCGTTAAAAGGGAGACTTGGCAATGGAGAGGTTACTATATAAAGGAACCAAAGGCAAGCCTTGAATTTCAATTAATCAAGAGATTAAGAAGCTCTCTCCCTTATTCTCTCCCTCTCTCTCTCTAGGGCCGGCGCCCACCTTCTCTCTCTAGGGCCGGTGCCACTTTCTCCCTCTAGGGCCTGCGCCACTTTCTCCCTCTAGGGCCGGCGCCACCTTCCCTAGCCGTGAGCCACCACCAAGACGAAGCGGGTCGCGTCTCCTTCCTCCCTTCAAGGAATCTTGATTCCGTTACTTGGTGGTTAGTTTCCATCTCTCTCTCTTGATATTCTAGTTGTGTCTTTGGAGAATCTAGTAGTTCTCGTCGGCACAAAACTCGTGGCTTTGCGAAGTCATCCCGAAGAGAACTCGGCGTGGGCGCGAATAGAGGCGGAGCTTCCAAGGGACACTACGGTTGGATCTCGTCCCTTACTTCGAGTTACGCAAGGTACTAAGTAAATTAGTTTACTTTTCGGCAAAATTTTAATTTATGATCATGTCCACACATCATAAGGTTGCATACTACATACGTGGTTAAAAATAATTTAAGAAATTATTTATGCTAATTCTTCCGCTGCACGTAAATATTTTAAAATTTACGAACCCGTATCCTTGTCAACATGCACCCGGTCCCAACAGTGGTATCAGAGCGAGGTTAGTGTTCGACATAATCATATAATTGTTTTGCGGAAAACTTTGTCATGATCTCAATTTTGGAAAAATTTTCTAATTATGGAAACTTTCCAATTATAATAAATTTTAGATTTAGGAATTTCAAAGTTTGGAAATCCTCATGAAATTTCGCAAACGTTTGAAATATCCTAGTTTCTGAAATTTTATGATAATTGCGAAAACTTCCCATTTTGGAAACTTTCCAATTTTGGAAATTTCCTATTTTGGAAATTTTCCAATTTTGGAAATATGTAAGTTTTCTTTGTACCAGAAACTTACAATTATTCTGAAAACCTATTATGAAATCTCGCAATTTGGGCACTTTCTTTCAAGAAAGTCTAGACAAATTTATGGATTATTAATTGACAATTAAATTTGAATTAGTTTTAAATTATTAACAAAATTCTTTATTTTGGATTGAGCCTCGGGGAGCCGTCCAATTTAAAGTTAGTTGTTGTAATTTAATTTCCCATTTTGAATAAAATTGTCATGTTTAATTTGGTTACGCCTCGGGGAGCGGACCAAATTGGATTTACGACAAATTTCTTTTCATTGGGTATCTGAGCCTCGGGGAGCCACCCTTAGAAAACAATTTGTTGTAATTAATTAATCCATGAATAAAATATGTGATCAAATCTTGGAAATTTGATTTAAGAGGTGATGCTCTTACATATTGTTGTCTCCAAAATTAATTAGGAAAATGGTTTCCTATAGAGTTTCTTAAAAGAGATTTTCATGAAAATAATATGTGGTTGAATTAAGGGAATCTCTCTCTTAATTTAATAAGATTTGATTTAGAGAAATCAAAGTCTTGAACATATTATTTCCGAAATTGATTATGACAATTTAGGAAATTATTTCCCAAAACAATTCCTTGAATAAAGTATGAAATTAGAATTAGGAAATCCGGTTCCTAATTCAATTAATGAGACTTGATAAATTAAGTCACATACATACTTTATTAAGGAAATCGTTAGTCATGACATAAATCTATGTCATGAATGTGCTTAGAAAAGAAAGGATGAGACCCAAAACCCCTTACAAAATATTAAGGCCAACACCTTCCATTAATATGGTTAGAATCGGAGTTTTGTTTCTCATTTGGGTTGATGGACACATCCATGCCCGGCTTGAACCTCAACATGTTCAAACCATGGAATTAGTTTATGAATAATATAGTTGGAGTCAGAGGTCAATCCTTAGTTTTGGTTGTTGGACACATCCAAGCCTGACTAAACGTTGAATGAGCTCCAACCATATTAAAACTATTTCTCGATTAATGGGTCAGCCTTAAGCTTGGAGCATCGATTTGTTGTGCCACAGCCAAGGTCGATGTAAAGAGAGGTGCAGTTGGGTGCTATGTATAATGTTGCATACTTGTTAATGAGTTAACAACCCAATGATTTATGCAAACATTCAATTAGTTGATAGCATAAAGTGATAGTTACATATATGTGATATATAATCGGTATAATTACCTACCTTCATAGCTAAGAATAACTTGATGGCCACAGCCATGGTTGTTCTTATCTATGGTTGGATATCAACCTATTTGGAGATGTTCCTACGATCTCCCGAATTGATAAAAAGGGTTATTCAATTTGAAAAATGAATAGGATTTTATTTATGTATGTTGATACATTCTTTAATCATTCTTCTCACATAAGCTCAATTTGTATTTCTAGGATAATCACTCGATCATGTCTTCTTCTAAATTTGCGTTCCATTTTGGACACCAATAAACTGACTGGGCCAAACTTCATGGACTGGCTTCGAAACCTGAGGATAGTCCTCAAGGCAGAGAAGCTTGCTTATGTCATTGAAGATCAACTTCCCAACCGTCCTCCAGAAGATGCAACTCCAGACCAGTTACTGGCCTATCAGAAACATGTGACCGATTCTGAACTTGCGAGTTGCATCATGCTAGCCTCTATGGTACCTGAGCTGCAAAAGCAGCATGAGCATATGGATGCTTATACCATCATCTTCCATCTTCATGAGTTGTTTGAAGAGCAGGCGAGATCCGAAAGGTTCGAAGTCTCCAGACTCCTCTTCACCTCTAGGATGCAGGAAGGCACTTCTGCCTCACAGTTTGTGTTAAAGATGTTGGGGTACATTGAGCGACTAAGCACACTCGGTTTTGCAATGGATCATGAACTAAGTATTGACTTAATTCTACATTGTTTGCCCAAAAGTTATTCACAATTTGTGATGAACTATCGGATGAACAAGCTGGAGACTACCATTCCTGAGTTGCTCAACCTGCTGAAGACTGTAGAGCCTTCTGTGAAGCAGGATCAGAAGATGGTACTATTAGTTGGTTCCTCGAAGAAAGGTTCTAAGAGGAAGGCCAAAGAACAGAATAAGGGAAAGATGAAAAAGGCCAAAAAGACTGAAAAGACCCCAAAAGGGACTTGCCATCACTGTGGCAAGGAGGGTCACTGGCGAAGAAACTGCAAGGTTTATCTTGAGTCCTTGAAGAAGAAGGCATCCGATGCCCCATCCTCTTCAGGCATCTTCGTTATTGAATGTCACTCTATTTCCTCAAATACCTGGGTACTTGATACTGGGTGTAGCTCACATATATGTAATGACATACTGGGGCTAAGGAATAGAAGAAGACTCGTCAAGGGAGAAGCAAATTTGCGAGTTGGAAATGGAGCAAAGATTGCTGCTGTTGCCATCGGAACATATTTGCTAAAGCTCCCTACTGGACGTATCTTAGAATTGGATAATTGTTATTTCGTTCCTTCGTTAATAAAGAACATTGTATCTATTTCATGTTTGAATGAAAAGGGTTATCATTTAACTTTTAGTAACAATTGTTGTTACATAACTTTAAATGGCGTTCTTTATGGGAATGGAACTTTGTGCAATGGTATCTACACGTTAGATTTATCCGGTGACGTTTTCAATATCGAAGTTAGCAACAAACGTGCTAGAATAGATAATCGAATAGACTCCTACACGTGGCATTGTCGTCTTGGCCATGTAAGTAAGAAACGCATGACCAAATTACACCGATGTGGAATTTTGGAATCATTTGAACCCGATTCATTTGATACATGCGAATCATGCTTAAAAGGCAAGATGACCAAATTACCCTTTTTCGGAAAAGGTAATCCAGTGGGAGAATTGCTTGGTCTAATACATACTGATGTATGTGGACCAATGTCAACTCTTGCACAAGGAGGCTATAGCTACTTCATCACCTTTATCGATGATCACTCACGATTCGGGTATGTGTTCTTGATGAAACACAAATCTGAAGCTTTTGAGAAATTCAAAGAGTTCAGAAATGAAGTAGAGAAACAGCTTGGCAAAAGTATTAAGATACTTCGATCCGATCGGGGTGGTGAATACTTAAGTCAAGAGTTTCAAGATTATCTTAGGGACAATGGGATATTGTCCCAATGGACTCCGCCGTATACACCACAGCATAATGGTGTATCTGAGAGGCGCAACCGAACCTTGATGGACATGGTTAGGTCGATGATGAATCATGCAACTCTTCCAAAATCCTTTTGGGGCATGCACTTAAGACAGTTATTTACTTGCTAAACAGAGTCCCGACCAAGGTAGTCTCAACTACTCCATATGAGACATGGAATAGTAAGAAACCTCACTTAACTCACCTTAAGATATGGGGTTGTCCTGCTTATGTGAAGCGGACTGTATCAGATAAATTGGATGCTAAGTCTGATAAATGTCTATTTATTGGATACCCTAAGGAAACAAAGGGTTACCAATTCTATCATCCCTTGGAACAAAAGGTGTTTGTTTCAAGGTATGCTGTATTTCTGGAAAAAGAATTTCTTTTAGAAGAAAACAGTGGGAGTGGCATTGAACTTGATGAAGTTCAAGAAACTCCAATAGACATTACAGAGACACCTAGTCTAGACCCACAACCAATAACTCATAATGATGAGCTATCAGTTGAACCAAAAAATTCACCACCTCTTCGTAGGTCTGATAGGACACATAATATTCCAGAGAGATATGGATTTCTCATAAGTGAATCGAACGACGTGTTACTCATAAGCGATGACGAACCTATCAGTTATGAAGATGTTCTGAAAAGTTCAGAAAGGGACAAATGGCTTGAAGCCATGAAGTCGGAAATGGATTCCATGTACGAAAATCAAGTATGGGACTTGGTTAACCCACCTAAAGGGATTAAGCCCATAGGGTGCAAGTGGGCTTTCAAGAAGAAAACCGACATGGAAGGTAATGTGTTACCTTTAAGGCTAGATTAGTGGCAAAAGATATCGTCAGAAACAAGGAATTGATTATGACGAAACCTATTCGCCAGTAGCTATGCTTAAATCCATTCGGATGCTCCTAGCCATAGCAGCTCATTATGATTATGAGATATGGCAAATTGATGTGAAAACAGCTTTCCTTAATGGAAACCTGCTTGAGGATGTATACATGATACAACCTGAAGGTTTCACATCGGTTGATAAACCAAAGTATGCAAGCTTCGACGATCCATATATGGAATGAAGCAAGCATCCAGGAGCTGGAATATCCGTTTTGATGAGACAATCAAAGAGTTTGATTTCTCACAAAATCCTGACGAACCTTGTGTGTACAAGAAGGTTAGTGGGAGTGCAGTCGTATTCCTAGTATTATATGTCGATGACATATTACTTATAGGAAACGATATATCAGTCTTACAGACAGTTAAAATTTGGTTGTCCAAAACTTTCTCCATGAAAGACCTGGGAGAAGCAACCTATATCCTTGGGATTAGAATCTATAGAGATAGATCAAAACGGTTGCTTGGTCTTTCGCAGTCTACATATATAGACCGAGTGCTAAAAAGGTTTAGCATGTCGGAATCCAAGAAAGGTTACCTTCCCATCAGGCATGGGATCAACCTTTCAAAGTCTATGTGTCCGTGCACAGAAGACGAGAGGATTTGCATGAATAAGATTCCTTATGCATCCGCGATAGGATCTATCATGTATGCTATGTTATGTACTAGGGCCGATGTATCGTATACTCTAAGCGTCACGAGCAGATACCAGTTTGATCCAGGAATGGATCATTGGGCCGCTGTCAAGACAATCCTTAAGTACTTAAGAAGAACTAAGAATGTGTTCCTAATATATGGAGAAGGAGATATGATAATACGTGGGTATACAGATGCCAGTTTCCAGACAATAAGGATGACTCCAAATCTCAGTCTGGATACGTATTTACTTTGAATGGAGGCGCAATAAGTTGGAAGAGTTCCACCAAGACACCGTAGCGGATTCTACCAGAAGCGAATATCGCAGCTCGGAAGCAGCAAAGGAAGCAGTCTGGATCAAGAAGTTTGTCTCCGAACTTGGTGGGTTCCAACATTGATGAAGCAGTGCCGGTTTACTGCGACAACAATGGAGCTATTGCACAAGCAAAGGAACCAAGGTCTCATCAGCGATCCAAACACGTGCTTCGCCGCTATCATCTGATCAGAGAGATTATAAGTAGGAATGATATACAAATTGAGAAAATTCCCACTGAAAGGAATTTAGCGGATCCTTTAACTAAGGCCTTGCCTCAGAGCAAGTTTGAGGGTCATGTTAGAGCCTGTGGTATTGGATACCGTAGCGAATTAGTGGGAGTTTGTTAGTAATATGAGAGAAGTGTCCTAAGGCAATCGCCTTATGATTGTAAACATTTATTTTAATAAATGAAAATTCACTATTTGAGTATACATATTTGTGTATTTGATTGGGATCTTAAACTCATTTACTGAATGTCCGCAATACAATTCACAGCATGAGAGAATTTTGTGATGAATTCACAACTAGTGATTATCTCTACATGTGCAATTGTGAAGTATTGAAAATATCCCTAGTCGATGAATTGATAATACGGACACTATCAATTCTGTTGAGACTAGCATGGTTATTCTCTAATCAGCTGATTCTCACTGGCTGGTGACATTGGGATGTCGGAGNCCATGTTTGACCATGTTTTTATTGCTTAATTGTGATTATACCCTAGGTTTTAGGATTTCCTTTTATTTTGGACTTAATTGCAAATTTACATATTTTTTGGATTATTTGGCCACTAATTTTTTGATATATTTTTGTAGGCATGAAAGGATCCTGGACCTAGGGCATATTGGGTCAAACTTGAGTCGGATGTGAACCGGATCGAATTATCAAGCCTACGATTAATCCGGGCCGTCCGATTCAAGAGCGGCTAGATCTGAGCCATCCGGAACGTTCTGAAGCAATCCGAGCTAGGGTTAGGGTTGATCAAGCTCTATGATCAAGATCTGAAGGTTTCATCCCAATCAGAGCTAAATCAACCGTTGGATCAAGCAAGGAGGGCTCTAGAGCGTCCATTCACAGTTAGAGTTGATCTGGACCATCCGTTGCATATCTGGAGGATCCGAGCTACCACGAGGCAGATCCTGACCCCAGATCATCATCATAAAAGTTTGGCTCAAATAGGAGCAAGATCAGCCGTTGGATTTCTTCCGATCAATCTGGGTCGTCCATTGTTAGCTATTTAATCAAAACACAGCCACATTTCTTCCTTGTCGCGTTTCCTCGCCGTCTTCTTCGTTCTTCGTTTTCTCTTCACTGTTTAGCTAGATTTCTTCCATTCAAGGGGCGCGACCCCTTAATTCTTCATCCGGATCAAGGTTTGGATCGCTGGAGGATCCTTTGTTGGAGATTTCAGATCAAATTCGCGCCGGACAGAGCTTGTTTGAGGGTTTCGACAGCTTTGTGGTCCGGGAGCTTAAATCTCAGCCACAACCAATTTCTGACGACCTGGGCCACTTGTAGGGGTTCTCAGGTGAGCTCAGGTCTTCCCCAAATCACCATCGCAGCTCAACAACTGAGATCGAAGCTTTCGGATTGGAAATTTCCCCAACTGTGCAGTTTGAGCAGAATTTACCAAGAGGAGCTGTTTTCCAGTGAATTGCTGAGCTTAGGGGTTCGAGGCCAGCCTTTGCGTGACGAACAAAGAAACCTTGAGCTTAGGGAGAGTTGAGGAGTAGTTTAATTAGTTTAAATTCAGTTTTTAGCTGTTAATTCTCATTTCTGTCATTTCTGTTTGATTACAATTCGTATCAGATTGGTTAAGTTTGGTTTCTTAATTGTTACTGCTTTAATCAGTTTAGATTATGCAAGTTAAGTAGATTTATTTGTTTGTTAGTGAACAATTGAGTTAATTTTAGCTTTCATTCGCATAGTTTAATTTCTGAAATTCCTTTAATCTGTTGCGTGCCATTCTTTTCCAGAGTATCAGTTTTTCTTTTTCTTCATTCTGCATATTAGCTTATAGTTCTGGTGGTTCATATCAGTTAGTTAGTTCAATTCCGAATTGCTTCATACATTAGTTTGGTAAATTCAATCTCAGTTTGCTTGTGAGTTCTGGAGCTTAGTGTTTCCTGAATTAGTTTGCAGTTTCTGCACGTACACACCCTTATTTCTGAGCTAGAGTTTTCTGCAGCAGTTTTGTTCTTCTCCAAGGCTAAATTGCGTATCAAGCTAGCTTCAACTTTCTTGTTTGCTTTTACTTTGTAGCTTGTTGCATCTCCAAAGCCTTAGCATCAAAATTCAGCATTCGGTTTCACCCTCATTTCTGTACGTCAGTGACCATTACAGCAAGTCCAGAATTAAGAGTTAGTTCAATTTCAATTATAGCTTCTGAATTTCGTGCCAAGTACTGTCAGCTTGCATCTGTTAGTTCTTTGTTTAATTAGTTACTGCATTTCTGCATTGGATCCAATTCTGCACAACAATTGAATTAATTCCTGCAATCCATATTTCTGCTTTTCATTGATTCTGAATTTCAGCATTTCCTACAGCTGATCTGCATACCAAATTGCTGAATTTCTGCATGTTCTATAAAGATTGAACTCCTGCATTGATTTGTATTGGAAGTAAACTGATTTTTGGAGTTTGGGTTATGCTGGAAATCAGTTCAATTGCCTTTGACTGGTTTCTGAAGTGGAATTTTGTCTTGGCACATAAGTTCTCTTTTTGCGTACCAAGTGTTGGTTGCGTGTTTTGTATCAAGTGGATGATTCGGTTTGAATGTTGTAGATCCTGAAGTTCAATCTAATTTGTAGTGACATTTTACAATTGAGATCAGATTTGTTTGTTTTCAAAATTGCTCTAGTGCCTTGATTGAATTTTCCATTGATTGAGTTAACCATTGTTAACGCTTGTATAGTTCATTGGCTATTTTCCTTCTCTTTTGTTTGTGTTTTCATTTCCAAATTGCAACCCAAAACCCAGATTTACTTCGAAACCCGAAATTCATAAACGACACCTAATACAAGCGCGAATCAAACAAACTCTCAACTAGTCCCTGAGAAAAATACGACCTGTGGCCCCTTTACTACGCTTTTATTCTTTAATTGCAAAAAGGGTTTCCTGCATTCATTTATTCATATAAAAATTTGATGAGCCCATACATTTCGTGACAAATTAATCTAGTATATTTGGGCCCGTCACCGAGCGAAGGGCAGCTCGGCATCCAAGACCTGACAAAGGACCGTCAGGCAAAAGTCCAACCAGAGGAACGGTTGGCATCAGGTAATTTCTCCCGAGAGGAGTAGGTGAGGACGCGTTCCCCGTCGAGGGAACAGTAGGCATCGGTTCGACCTAGGGCTTCATTTTGGAGACCAAAGTCAGAACCAAGACAGCTAAGGCTGTATAAACTAACCAATTAATTTCTTGTTGTGTTTTTGGACTAACCCTGGATGCAGGACCGAAGGAACGAGTGTCTTCAGCTCAGAGAGCCTCAAAGGAGTGAGGCAACAGCTGACCAGGGCGCCCGGAGTGTCCCGGGCGCCCCCAAGGTGAACACAAAACACACAAACAAGAAGCGCGCTTCGACAGTACAACCTGCGGGAGCCCCCGTGCTCCCAGGTGCCCCCTGCGCTGCAGGCGCCCCCATCCGCATCCTTCGAACCAGAAGCCATCGAAGCCTAGCAGATAACATTTGACCCGGTCAATCCAGGTGCCCCGAGCGCTCCGGGAGCCCCGGTCAAAGCGGATCCAGAGGATCAGACGCGACCAAGACTTTGGCGGATCAAAGGCCACGTGGGGGGCGCCCCCGACATCCCGGGCGCCCCCAGGCCCTATATAAAGGGCCCTCGACCAAGGCTTCAAGACACCAATTCACTTAACGTCTCAAAGCTCTTCTGCTCTCGCGCCTTGATCCGGAATCCCTCCAACTCGAGCCGACGACGTCCCGCTGCTCTGAAGAAGTCAATCTACTCCGGACGTCGGTAAAGAAGAGTGGTTCTTTTTATTTATTATTTACTGCACTTAATTTTGTAATCACATTCTGTAAACAAATTTTACGCTACATATAGAATTGCCTAAAGTAAACGATCAACGATCGTGGGCCTTGGAGTAGGAGTCGACACAGGCTCCGAACCAAGTAAAAATCTCTGTGTTCGCGTGTTTGATTTAATCTTCCGCTGTGTGATTGCTCTTTACGTAAATCCGAAAGTTTTCCGATATTCACCCCCCCTCTATCGGTGTTCTCGATCCAACACAAAGAGGGTGCCCACCCTCTTTGGTTTGGCCGGCCAACACAAGGAGAGAAACTAATTAATTTGGTTTAAATTATAAAATAAATCAAGCGCGATTTGTTTTATATAATTATGGATAAATAAATTAATTTATATAAAGAGATTTATATAAAGAAATTTATATAAAGAAAATTGTAGAAATTTATTCCTTTTATGGAAATTAAAATGAACCATGAATTGGTTTAATTTTAATTTATAAAATCAATTATGAATTGATTTTTCCATGATAAGAAAAATTTATACAAATTTTATTCCATAATTAAAAGGAGAGATGTATTTGTTTTATTATAAAGTTAGTTATAATAAAACATGGCATAACGGAATAATTCATAAGAAAATTTATAAGATAAATTTCTTATAAAAATTTATTCCGTTAATTCCGTTAAAAGGGAGACTTGGCAATGGAGAGGTTACTATATAAAGGAACCAAAGGCAAGCCTTGAATTTCAATTAATCAAGAGATTAAGAAGCTCTCTCTCTCTCCCTTATTCTCTCCCTCTCTCTCTAGGGTCGGCGCCCACCTTCTCTCTCTAGGGTCGGTGCCACTTTCTCCCTCTAGGGCCGGCACCACTTTCTCCCTCTAGGGCCGGCGCCACCTTCCCTAGCCGTGAGCCACCACCAAGATGAAGCGGGTCGCATCTCCTTCCTCCCTTCACGGAATCTTGATTCCGTTACTTGGTGGTTAGTTTCCATCTCTCTCTCTTGATATTCTAGTTGTGTCTTTGGAGAATCTAGTAGTTCTCATCGGCACAAAACTCGTGGCTTTGCGAAGTCATCCCGAAGAGAACTCGGCGTGGACGCGAATAGAGGCGGAGCTTCCAAGGGACGCTACGGTTGGATCTCGTCCCTTACTTCGAGTTACGCAAGGTACTAAGTAAATTAGTTTACTTTTCGGCAAAATTTTAATTTATGATCATGTCCACACATCATAAGGTCGCATGCTAGATACGTGGTTAAAAATAATTTGAGAAATTATTTATGCTAATTCTTCCGCTGCACGTAAATATTTTAAAATTTACGAACCCGTATCCTTATCAACATGCACCCAGTCCCAACAAGCTCCACTTCTATCATCAACTTAGAACTTAAGGAGAGAGCCACCAAAATTTTTCTTGAAAGGCTAGTGAGTTAAATTCATCTCAATGACTCATGAAGGATGAAAAGGCTAAGTTGTTGATTTAAGGACAAGATACTAATCCATAGAGCTTAGATTTATGAGAATTGACAACCTTAGGTAAATTCTTTTCATTTGCTTCTAATTATGCTTAAGAAAATCTAGGGGATACATACTTAGTGATTTCGCGAGACGCTCAAGTTTAAGTGTGGGGGAGTTGATAAGTACCATTTTATTGATTATTTTAGATGTCAAAATCCATGTTTGACCCACTTTTTTCTTGTTTAATTGTGAATTTACCCTAGGTTTTAGAACTTACCTTTATTTTAGACTTAATTGCAAATCTTGATATATTTGAACTATTTTGCCACTAAATTTTTGATCTATTTTTGTAGGCATGAAAGGTTCATGGACCTAGGGCATACTGGGTCAAACTTGAGTCGGAATTGGAACCGGATCGAGTTATCAAGCTTCGGATTAATCTGGGTCATCCGATTCAAAAGCGGCTAGATCTTAGCCATTCGGGACCATCTGAAGTAATCCAAGCTAGGGTTAGGGTTGATCAAGCACTCTGATCAAGATCTGAAGGTTTCATCCCAATCAGAGCTCATTCAACCGTTGGATCAAGCTCGGAGGGCTCTAGACTGTCCATTCAAAGATTAGGTTGATCTAGACCATCCGTTGCAAATCTGGAGGATCCGAGCTACCACGAGGCAGATCCTGACCCCTGATCATCATCATTAAAGTTTGGATTAAATCAGAGCAAGATCAGCCGTTGGATTGAGGTAGAGAAATCTGGGTCGTCCATTATTAAGTACTTAAGCAAATTTTCCCAGCACTTCTCCTTGTCGTGTCTTCTCGCTGTAGCCTTCGTTTTCTTGCGTTTCAGCTGTTCTTCACTTCTTTTGCAAATTTTCTTCAACAGAGGGCGTGACCACATCGATTTCGATCTTGATTCAGTTCTAGATCATTGGGAAGGGTTCTCCGTGAGGATTCCAGCTCAATTTCGGCCAAAAACAGAGATGATTGAGGGTTTCGTCAGATTTGTGAGTTGATCACCTTGGTCTCACTTTGTGCCACTTCACATCTATCCGAGCTAGCCTGAGGGTCATCGGCTGAGCTCAGAACATCTCCCAATCATCATCGCCATACTACATAGCGAGATTGAGTTGATCGATTGCTGTTTTCAGCTTTGAGCCGAGTTGGATTGAATCGATTCACAGAGCTTAATTCTCAATGGTTTGTGGAGCTTAGGGGTTCAATGCTTGCCCTTGCGTGAAGAACAAGGAGATCTGGAGCTAGGGAAGAGATCGATGTTTAGTTCTTCTTAAATTTTCAATTCTTAGCAGTAGCTTTTAATTCTGCCGCAATTTCATTTCTGAAGTTTTGTTTCAGCAATTGTAGTTAACCTTTTTGGATTGTTTCTGCTTCCATTAGTGGTTCGAATCTTACTTTCATTAGCTATAGAGCTTGTTTAATTATCCTTTCATTTAATTTCGTGTGTTCTGCAGTTTTAATTTGTGAGTATCAGTTGGTGTCCCTGGCGTATCAGTTTAATGCCTGTAATTTTCAGTTATTCATTTCTGAATCTCGTATCAGTGAATCTAGCTGTTTGAATTGTCATTGAACACTAGAATTGCATATTTGATCTTAGTTGTTTGCTTGTCTTTTCATTAGATTAGCTACTCGATTTCTGAATACGACTTCTGAACGCTGTAATCATTTCTGAATTCACTGATTTTGTATCAAGTGAATTCGGTAACTGGCTTTCCATTCGGATGTCCTGAAATTCAGTTTCATGTCCTGTGTTTTCAAGTTGTTAATTCCTACTTTTGTATCAAGCAAAGATTATCATGGATTGGTATCAAGTAAACTCATTTTTTTTAGTCTCCATCTACACTTGATGTATTTCTAAAATAGCATCAATTTTTGCATGTCAGCACTTGATTTCAGTCCCGACATCCCCGTATCAAGCAAGTCTGGGTTTTCTTCTAATTCTATTCTCGTAGCTGGTTTCATTTACAAAGAATTCAGGCTCATTTCTGAATTTGGAATCAGCTGGTTGCATCGATTTCCATTTCTGCGATCCAGTTTTCATTTCTGCAGGTCAATATCTTTCGGAAATTTTCAGTTTGTAGTTGCTCGAGTTTGCATCAGTGATGCTCGGCATTGGAATTAAACTGCATCTAGAGTTAGTTGTTTTGGCTGATTTTTGCATCCAATTTGCTATTGCAATTCATTTATGCATCAAGAAAGTTCCTGAATTGATCAGTCCCTTCTTCATTTCTGCATTGTTTCAATTCCTGAATCGATCAGTCCTGAATTGATCAGCAAAATTTCGAAGTTGTCAGTTATAATTCCTGCACCTAATATTCAAATTCCTTTTCTTGGCACATCAGCTTCCTCAATTTGGAATAAAGTTTATAAATGGCTTTCACTTTGTATCAAGTGAAATCTTGGCACGGTTTTTGTATCAATTTGGTTTTAGATTGCTTGCATGTGGTCTGTCTTGAGTTTGATATTGTTGCTTCATTGATTGGCATTTGTTCTGCATATTGAATCAGATTTGTTTTCCAAAAGAATTGCTTAAGTGCTTTAGATGATAAGTTATAACTTGCAATTTCTTGTTTAGTTTATGATTAAGTTCCTTTTCTTTACCTTGCGATTTCATTCCTGAACTTCAATCAAAACCCTGATTTTATTTGAAACCCAAAATTCACAAACGACACATAAACACGAGCGCGAATCACACAACGTCAACTAGTCCCTAGGAAAAATATGACCTGTGGCCCCTTTACTACGTTTTCATATTTTGATTGCAAAAAGGGTTTCCAGCATTTATAATCATATTTAAATTTGGAGGACCCACACATTTCGTGACAGCCTATTCTGGGTCCATCAAGGCTCCAGGAAGACGTGTGCGGCACATTGGAGTTCCGGATTGGCCGAATCTTCACCACTTTGTTTGGTTTGCTTTTATTTAAGTATTGAATTCATTTATTCTTTGATTGTAAACTTGAACTGTAAGACAGGTTTCTCCGCCTCCAGAAATGAGACCATTTGGACTCACGATTCAGTGCTTAGGCCTTGGAAGTACTGACCCTGGAGGGTTGGGAACCAAGTAAAAGTCGTGTGTTATTTGTGTGTTGTCTTTCTTTTACTCTATTATTTTCCACTGCGTACTAACTCTGATAGAAAGACGTTAAACGAAGATTTCCGATGAAATTTTTCAAGTCAATATTCACACCCCCTCTATCGACCGGCACTGATCCTACAAGTGGTATCAGAGCTTGGAAGCTCTTCACCGGACTAACAACCGATGGAGCAAAGACGCCAGGAATTGACGGGGAGCAAGGGTGAATTCAGGTATTTTTTTTAATTATACCAAATTTTAAATTTCATAATATATGTTTTAAGTGCAGGGAGAGAGGGCACTATAAAAACCAGTGTCCTACTCATAAGAATCGTTTGTCACCACTGGCAATAAAGGAGGTACCAGCGCCAGGAGTCCAGAGGGACAAGAGCCACATCCGGTATTTCAGATGCCAAAATCACGGACACTGCAAGAACCAGTGTCCAACCAAGGTACGAAAAATTAATTTTGGCAATAAATTTCAAATCCTGAAATTCCTACATAGTTTTACAAGCATTCTAATAATTTAGATAATACTGGTAATTTTCCGATAAATTAGATTTTTTGAATGATCAACTTAATTTATTACATGACAAATTACCAAATATTGATAATATTAAAATCTCAAACATTAACTCTTTAATCCTTAATATTAATGCTAGAATTTTCAAAATTAATAATAATACGTTAATTTCTAATATTTATGATAATGTTAAGAATTATAATGATACTTTAGATATTTCTGAGAAATCTAAGGATAATGATAATATTTCAATTAAATCTGACAAATCTAAGGACAATGATAATATTTCAATTAAATCTAACAACTCTAAGGATGATGTTAATATCTCAATTAATTCTAATAATTTCGAGGATAATGATGAAATTATTGTTGATAAATCTGAAATTAATGTTCAATCCATTTCTGAAGAGGATATTAAAGATAATACTCTAGATAATCTTGAAGATAATACTCAATACACCTTTGAATATAATACTGCAACTTTAATAAATAATTCTGAAAATTACTCTACCTACTATGAAGATAATGATATAATTTTTTAATATAACTCTGAAGATAAAGATAAAGATGAAAATGAATTTAGTAGAATTAAAGTTATGTTTAATAGGGCTTACAAGAAATCAAATACAATAGAAGTATTAAACAAAATTTAAAACTTAAATTTAAAAGAAATATTAGATGAATTAGAAATTGTTGAATTAATGGAAATGATGCAACTAGACATAAAATTCTATACAACTTTAATAAATTAATTTTAACTTTAATTAATTCATAACAATTTTAACTTCAATTAATTCGTAACAATTTCTTCAATTAATCCTTAATAAGTAAACTTTAATTAATTCTTAATAACATAACCTTAATTAATTTTTAATAACTTAACCTTAATTAATTCTTAATCATTTTAATCCTAATTAATTATTATTAATTGTAATCCTAAATAATTATTAATAATATTAATCCTTATTAATTCTTATAATTTTAATCCTGATTAATTCTTAATAATTTTAAACTTAATTAATTCTTAAATAATTAAACCTTAGTTAATTCCTAAATAATTAAATCTTAATTAATTCTTAAATAATTAAACCCTAAATAATTAAACCTTAATTAATTCATAAATAATTAAACCTTAATTAATTCGTAAATAATTAATTCTTAATTAATTCATAAATAATTAAACTTTAATTAATTTTTTTAAGTATTTAACCTTAATTAATTCTTAAACTAATTTAAACCTTAAATAATTTTTAATAACTTAACTTTAATTAATTCTTAACCAATTAATACTTAACAACTTAAAATCATAATTAATTCTTAAATCTTAATTAACAATTCAATCCTTAATTCAACAAAATTCACGAACTAAAATTCAATTAATTACCTTCAATTATGAAACTAAATAAAATTCTACTCAACTGAAACCTCCAACTAAATAACAACAAATATGTCAAAGTGGGTTGACATATTCGCGGGTTCACACGGTCAGTATCAAATTGAGAATTTGATACTTTATTAGAAACTTAATTAAAATGTTTTAACTTGATTGACTCATGCATAAATGTCATGCCCATGCATCTGCTCACTTTTCCTTAAATATTTGTCATGTCATCCATGTTTATTTTTCTGCATTATTTAGAACAGTTAGATAGAAAAAAGATTGGTTGATACTTGCCTAACCTAGTACCAGGGTGGGGCGAGATGATAGTACATTAGGGAAGCTTGACCTAGCTAAGTGGAACTAGCCAAAGATACCTCGTCACATCCTAGACTAGTTTGACCAGTGTAGCGATCTCGGCCTCTATGGTCCCCGCAGGCAACCCTCTAGGCCTGAGACCCTACGGGTCTTCCCACCCCTGGCCAGTGGATTTTTGCCTTTCCTAGGATTCGAACTCTAGACCTCCAGGCTAAGTACTAAAGTTCCTGAATCCTGGTACCAATTGAGCTTTAGTACTTAGCCTGGAGGTCTAGAGTTCGAATCTTGGGAAAGGCAAAAATCCACTGCCAGGGGTGGGAAGACCCGTAGGGTCTCGGGCTTGAGGGTTGCCTGCGGGGACCATAGAGGCCTAGATCGCTACATAAAAAGGTGCCTTTTTATGTAGCAGTCCCGCCTCTATGGTACACGCAGGCAACCCTCTAGGCCGGCGACCCTACGGTCTTCCCACCCCTGGCAGTGAGTTTTTTGCCTTCCCCAAGATTCTAACTTTAGACCTCCAGGCTAAGTACTAAAGTTCCTGAATCCTGGTAGCCTTCCCCAGGATTCGAACTCTAGACCTCCAGGATAAGTACTAAAGTTCCTGAATCGTGGTACCAATTGAGCTATAGCTCAATTGGTACCACGATTCAGGAACTTTAGTACTTAGCCTGGAGGTCTAGAGTTCGAATCCTGGGGAAGGCAAAAATCCACTGGCCAGGGGTGGGAAGATCATAGGGTCGCCGGCCTAGAGGGTTGCCTGCGGGGACCATAGAGGCGGGGCCGCTACAACCATAGTTTTTCAAAAAGTAAATTAAAATCATTCATTCTTTAAAAGACTTTGTCTAAGGAAAGGGTTGATGATCCAATAAAGCTACAACCAAAGAAGGCCTCTGTGCCTCGCCAAGACCTGAAAGCCAATTATTGAAAAATTCTTTTAAGCTACTAGTTGATTAAACTCGAATCTAACTCAAGGTCAAGCAATCTATAAATTAAATTGAAAAAAATTATTCAAGCATCTCACAATACACCCATAAGACAATCGTGCTTGCTTGTATTGAGACATTTAGAATGGGTGAGATGTTAAGGAGTAATTAATTGATAAATGCTTTTGAAAATATTTTCAAAATCTTTTGGATATTTTCTTTAAAATATATTTTCAAAATAATGTTTAAACATAATAATGTTTTAATGAATTTCATGCTTGCTTGATTGCCTATCTATAAAATACTTTTTCAAAATTTTATATATCGAAAGTTGTTTGACCTACACATAGACACAACCCTTTTAGGGCAACACTAGAGTCCCTTAAGACAGTTAGGTAGAGGTCCTTGTAGTTAACAAGGGTAGCTAGAAGGTGTCAGGTTCTAGGGGAGCTTTTATTTTTGCGAATTCCTATTTTTAAACTATTTTTCAAAAATCATTCTTTTTAAAAATTATTATCATTTCAAAATGCATTTTGAAAAATAGTTTTCAAAAAAAACTTATTATGTCACTTCAAAATATTTTAGAAAATTACTTCTTTAAAAAATTATCATACTCTGTCCAAAAATATATTTCAACAATTTCTTTAATTATTCTTTTGATTTTGATAAACTCCTAAGTCACATAGAAAGATTTCTTAATGATCTATAAGAATTTCTAAGATTGTGTCAGATTTAGGGGGAGTCCAAGTCAAAAAAAATTGATATATTATTCCTGATTATTTCAAAATACTTAATAATGTTTTTAAACTCTTTTCGTTTGAATCAAACCCTAAGATTCAGAGGAAGAGCACTTGTAGTCAACAAGCTTCCTAGGACTGTGTCAAATTTAGGGGGAGGTCAAATTAAAAGATATATCAAAAATTACATTTTCAATAAAAAAACTCACTATATTTTTTTTATACTTTTGAAAATATTATACTATCATTTTCAGAAACTTATTTCAAAAATCTTTTTGTCTTGAAAATAATCGTTACTTGAGTGTGGAAAATTTTCCAGAACACTTAGGAAAATTTTCTTGTAGTTAACAAGATTTTGTAGGATTGTGTCAAACTGGAAAAGAAACCAAATCAAGAAAGTGATTATTTTTCTAAAACTAAAAAATTCATTTATGAAAAAACCCTAAGACATATAGGAATTTTCTTGTGGTCAACAAGATTCCTAGGATTCTTGTCAATCTTAGGGAAGTTCAATTTTTAACATATATATATTTTTTTCACATATTGTTGGTGCAATTTAAGTACTTAATTTGTTTTAAAAAAAAGGTTTTGAAAATTATTTTTCTATATATATATATATATATATATATATATATATATATATATATATATATATTATATATATATATATATATATATATATATATATATATATATATATATATATAAAGTATTTTCAAAAGGAGGAGAGAGACTATCTTAAAAAGGAGTAAGTTAATTTTTTTTTGGTGCAAATCTTTCTCTTTTGTTTATTTCCTTTTGATGTGTGACAAAGGGGGAGAGAGGGCTTAAGTTAAATTTTTTCGATTTCTTCCATATGTTAAACCTAGAACCAGAAGACCAAATCTAACTTAAGATATTAAAAGGGGGAGATTGTTGGTGCAAGATGTATCAGTGATGAACAGTCATCCTCTAGAGTTTCAATGTTTGACAATATACTTAAGTTAGTAACAATATATGTTAGATAAGGTAAGGGTTAGTCAAAGTGATCAAGGGTTAAACCAAACAAGACCTTATGTTTGGTAAGGTAAACCCAGGTTTGATCAAGTTGACAAAAGGTTAGCCAAACAGGATCTGATGTTTGACAGAGTGAACCAAAACCCAGGGTTAGTCAGTTTGACCAAGGGATTAAACCACACCGGACTTGAGGTGTGAAATTATATTTAACTGAATATTGAAGGGAATCTAGTCAGGATCATGATGACTAGTAAAGGCGTGATTATGGTGAAAGAAACCATGGTGAGTGAAGTCGGGTCCTAGCAAGGGAAGCTAGGTGGAAGAAAGCCTAGTGAGTGAAGCTAGGTGACCTAAATCCTGGTGAGTGAAGCTGGGTCCTAGCAAGTGAAGCTAGGTTGGACTAAGTCCTGGTGAGTGAAGCTGGACACGAAGTCTTGGTCCAGGGGACTAAGCACTAAGTCCTGGTTAAGGATCGGGCAACGGAGTCTTTGCCAAGCGAGGATGGCGGGCAGAAGTAGAGACGGGTCGAGGTCGGACGTCTCGAGATCCGAGTTCTCAGAGGCCGAGCAAAAGTCCAGCCGGAGGTCCCGGTTGGTAAAATCTTTAGTTGAGTGGGGATCACGAACAGAAGTAGAGACGGGTCGAGGTCGGATGTCTTGAGATTTGGGTTCTCGGAGCCTAAGCGAAAGTCCAACCGGAGGTTTCGGTAGGCAAACGCAACTTCTCCAGTGTGCAATATGTGAGGATGTGTTCCCCAGGAAAGGAAACATTAGACGTCGGTTCAACCTAGGGTTTCGGGTGAAATCCAAAGTTAGAACCAATCATTAAGGCTTAGATTATTTGTATGTTTGGTTTGTGTTTGGTGTCTTGCAGGTACTTGGAGTTGGAGGCATGATAGGAGAGCAGAACACAAAACAAGCTGACCTGGGAAAAGGGTTCCCAAGCACCTGAGTTGAATTAGGCACCTGGCAACCCAGGCGCCCCACAAGGGTCAACCACCCAACATCTCAGGTGTCTGATTGGTCCCAGGCACCTAGGAAGGGGTTTTATCCCTACTGTAAATTCGGTGCAATGGATGAAGTTTGACCGACACGTGGTAGGAGCCCAAGACATCACAGGTGCCCGAGAAGGCACTATATAAAGGAGTTTTACTCCTCAATGCATAATATCAATCTCCACATCCACTAAAGCAGTCCATGTGAAACAAAATTGCTCAAGGCAAAGCTCTACGACCAAGGAGGCTCTAGGAAGAAGTGCGCGACACTTCGGACTTCCGGATTGGCCGGATCTTCACCACTTTGTTTGGCTTGCTTTTATTTAAGTATTGAATTCATTTATTCTTTGATTGTAAATTTGAACTGTAAGATGGGTTTCTCCGCCTTCGGAAAGTCTGCAAAGGAGGTCATTAGTGGATTCACGATTAAGTGCTTAGGCCTTGGACGTACTGACTGAGGGGTTGGGAACCAAGTAAAACCCGCGTGTCATTTGTGTGTTGTCTTTCATTTACTCTATTATTTTCCGCTGCGTACTAACCATGATAGTAAGACATTAAACGAAGATTCCCGACGAATTTTTTCAAGTTGATATTCACCCCCCCCTATCGACCGGCACCGATCCTACAAAAATTTCTTTTGCAATCACCGAGAGAGCAGGAAAGCTTTGAGCCTTCTGTGACCACCACTTTAAGATATTGAAATCTTCGCTATCTGTTTCATTAAAATCAAAAGAAATCATAAAATAATTCTCAAGTTCTTGTGTAAAACTTTTGGATCCTCATGGACGTTTCGTCCGTTCTTCTAATAAAAGTTGTGCTTTTGTAAGTTATAAATTAGTACTAGTAGACTGTTGTGTTTCAGAAATATTAGTTTGTATTCCATATTTAATATAATATTGATTATAAAGATTATATAAATAATTTCTAATATTATATATAATATTAACTAGATTTGGAGAAGAAGAATCTTTAATAGAAATTAAAATATCATAATATAAAGTTAACATTTCTTATAAATCTTCTAATTTAAATCTAGGATCTAAAGCAAATATAATTAAATAAATTTTAGAAATAAAATAAAAATACTTTTCTCATTTAGTTTTCATAACTAATATGCAAGAAGTTAAAACTTCATTATTGATATGTTCATTTAATACTAATACTATACTAGAAAAATTCACTAAAACTAAATAAGCAGTGAAAAAATAAACACCGGAAAGTTGTTCAGTTGCATCGTTTAATACTTTTAAAATTTCACAAATATTACCACAAATATTCCATTATTATGAAAATAAATATATATTAGTATTACTATTTTGTGTAAAAAATAAACATAATAAATCTTTATATTGAAACGAATCTTGTAATAATTGATATGTTGAATTCCAACGTGTTGGAACATCACATGGAAATTTTTAGATCTCATTCCATTAGCTTTACAAAATCTCTCCCATTGTTTCATCATAGATGGATGCGACCATAAATATGAAATTGCAATTCTAATTATTTTAATATAATTTTCTAAAAGTTTTAATCTATCTTGAATACATAAATTTAAAACATGGCATATATAACAAATATGAAAAAACAAACCTCCAATAACAGGTTGACAAACAAATTTTAGTTCATCAATAGAAGCGGTATTAGAACTAGCATTATCTAATGATATTGAAAATAGTTTATGAATCAATCCATATTCTTCTAAAATTAAACATAATAATATTGCCCAGCCCGCGGCCAGGACTTAGTGCCCAATTCTTAGAACCAAGACTTCATACCTAGTGTTCCTAGGACTTTTCTTGCACACTTGAGTAACATCATTAGAGTACCAATAATACTTAACTTTGAACCCTTTGCCAATATCAAAACAAGGTTCGATATGGTGCTTCCGACACCAACATTCTCAACATATTTAGTGAAAATAGAAGATTTTAAAGAAGGATTTTCTTGAACCTTAGAAGTAATTGCATCGGTACTTCCTTGTGTTTCGGGCATCGGAAGGTGCTGGGGCTGAGCCTCGGTCTCATCATCGGTGGATTGAATTTGAATATTGGAATCCTCGTGCGTTATTTCTTTTCCCCTCTGAGATCAAGATGATGAAGGTTCGTGTCCACCTTCCCTTGTCGTCGAAAGATGAAGCTGAAAACACGTAGAGAATATGAAGTTGAGAATGAGAGTAGAAAAGATGTGTGAAAATGAAGAAATGAACTCCCTATTTATAGAGTTTGGATCATAACGGTCACTAAGTCATAGCCATTGATCAAAAAATTGTTAAATGATCTTAACCGTTGAAAAAAAAAATTAAAAAAACCTTCTAATGGCTCCGAACCGCTGGTTAACCGGCGGTTTGGAGCCATTGGAATTGGCGGTTCGAAGTGCCAATTTGGCGGTTCGAACCGCCGATTAGGCGGTTCCACCGCCATTGAACCGAAACCGACCCGACAGGATGCCAAGCTGGTTTCGGTTCAACCCACCCAGCCTGTTGACCCGGACCAGGTCCAGGCTGGACTCGACCCTTGGTCGGGTCTAGACACATTATTTCTTAATTATCAGAAATAACAAACATAAAATAAAAGTAAGAAGAGACTCCGAGTTTAATTGGTTTGCAACCTGGGTAGTGCTAATCAAGACGATGAACGCTCATTAGAATTTCTCCTTTGATGAAGACGAAGAAGCCTCTTACACTCGTTGAAAGCAATGAACATAATTAGAATGAAGTTCAGAGTTTATTGTCCTAATTTTGAACTAAAAGGGCTCTATTTAGAGTTTGGAAAAGTTATCTTATTGATGACGTGGCACAAGGCTGTGTTCGTTGGGGCCCCCTGAGTCAGGTGAAATCTTATCTTCATCGCAATGGTTGTGAAACAACTCTTTCTGGATAAATCTTCAATCTCGAGCATCCATATCAACTCCGGTCGCTCGGGATAACTCATGTGCCTAGATATCTAGGTACCTATATTGATCCGGGTACTTGAGTCTGTGCACCCCGAACTAGTCTATGTAGCCCGGTTCTAGTCAACATCTGGTTGACCAACCATCTAGCGCATTTGGGTGATTTTTGATCATCTGAGGTTGAACTCACTCGAACCCAACTTTTGACCTTTTACTCGAGCAACCTTCCTCCCCGACTACTCATCCCTCGGACATCACATACATCCTTCTCACTCTACTAATGTACTTTTTTGTAGCTTTTCATCCCTTGAATACACCGAGCCCATCGGTTCCCTTCCCGTGAACTCCTTCACTCGCTGCGTATTCTGCTCATCTTGTTGTGCTCCTAAATTCCTGCACACATAGACACATGCCATCAAAATTTAACATGACATAACTTGACTAGGTTGACAACATCAAAACTATCTCGATGTACTTACAATCTAGAGTAGTATGATCGGGGGCCCTTCGTGACAAAGGTTTACCTTTAATTGGACTCTCTAGGTTACCTTCTCTACTTAATGGCATTGGATGCCTAAGGGGGAAGTACTCCGGTGCACTTCTGTGGAGTTAACACTGGTACTTAGTTAGGATCTCTAGGAGTGCATAAACATCGAGATTAGGATATAAACAACCCTTAGAGCATCAACTAGTATTGTAGTGAAACTGAAATCCTAAATTTCACCCATCTAACCCTTCCCCTAAGATCAATCCACTCTCTTGCTTCCTCTATCTCTCTCTCTCTCTTCTTTTCTTCTTTCTTTCTCACAAGCTTTCACAAACAACTCTGTGATTGTCTAGATAGCTTTTTTGTGGGCTCGACTAGTGCTTAATCAACAATCCTTGTTGATTGATATTTTATTACTTGGCGATGGTTCATGTGCACTTGCGGGTGCACCATCACCTCAACTCCCTCTAAGTTGACTAGACCAAAGGATATGGAAGGCCTAGGTCCTCACTCCTTACTAATTTGGACTGAATAAGTCTCTAGTAGGCGTGTGTGAGCTTTCCGTGCCTAGTTAGAATCCCCGTCGATGGAGCTACCGGATATCATGCACACGGTTCCCTGTTCACCAAACTAGGCCCTTGCCTTTATCCCTCCCTACAATGTCCTTCGTAGGTGTGGTGTTCTTCATCTCTTAGGATGGGAGGGAGTTCGTCTGTTCGACCAGTAGGCTTTCTTACCTGTGCGGGATACCCTATGATTGGGTTTGGGGAAATTCCTTGATCTCTTTTTAGCATCCCTTCTAGTTCGATTATTAAGAGTGTAACACTCTTTCATCGAATGGCTCGTAGACTGGTGGTAAGTGCAGAATTGCTTCTTGCCCTTGTGTGCCTGATAGGTGAATTCCTGTCCGGTCGATGTCTCAAGTTTGATATTTTAAATCACCTTTTTCCCTCAGCGTTCTGCTTGTTGCAGATAACTCGGGCGGGTCTCCTTAGCCCAAGTTAGAGGAGGTGGAGGCCTTCGGTCTGAATAGGGAAGAGGATGGACCGGATACCCTCAAATCCTTCTTCCGAGTGAACTGGACTTCTTCCACATTCACATATTTGATGATCTCCCTAGCAAATCGTCGAAGTTGCTTGGTGGTTTTCTTACTAAAGATTTGAAGAATTCCCCTTCTGCCAACCCTTGGGAGAAGACCCTCATGAGTATTTTAGAAGTGACCAAAGGAACATCCTGGGCCACCCGATTAAAATGTTGCATATAATCCTTTAAGATTTCCTTGGGCTTTTGCTTGAGGGCGAAGCGGTGTAAGAAAACCTTCCAGAAATCTTTAAAAGAGTGAATGGAGAAGACTGACAATTGGTTGAACGATCATTGAGTGACCCCGAAAGGGTGGTCAGAATACCTGACATTTGGCACAATTGGAGTACTGATGTAATAATGTTGCATTTTCAAACTTACATATGTGATCTTCGGGGTCGGACGCCACAATATCCTCCCCAACGGTGGGTGGTCGATAATGTCAGACAAGGGGTCATCCAGAATGCTCTGACCAAAAGGTGATGTAGGTTTATGCCCGATCAGACTAAGACATACTGGTTTACCTCGAGCTAGTCACACAGGGGGGTGCCGGAAGCTTCTAAGTACAAGATTTGGACAAAGACTTCGGGATTTTTGACTGTATTTGGAGGCACACCGATCGCCCGAGTTTGATTGGATGGAGGAGTTTGTTGTACTCCATTTGATGTCGAGGGTCTTCTGTTGGTCTTGCTAATGCTCCAGTACCCTTTTTATTGTTGTGGATATAATCGTATCCAACTCTTCTTATGTGAAGGAGAACACCAAAACTTTTTCAGTGTCGTCCATTTGGGTATTCCGCTTCAAGTACTAAGAAGATTTTTTTGAAAATTTTTCCATAGACGGCGTCAAATTGATCCAGCTACGAAATCCTATGAGGACGAGCCTGGTAATCTATAAGAGAATGGATGAGGTGGTTGCAACAGTGGAGATGACACATAGTTCGAGAGACAAAGCTACCCGAAACTCTCGTAGGTTAAAACTTGTGAGAAGAGAGTTAGAATGACATTAGGGATTTAACCAGTGATACCACTCCGACGCTCAAGTTAAAATCGAGAATCCAATCAGAGAAAGTAATGAAACAATTAAGTGTTGGAGAACTTGATTTTCCATGTGCACAATCCCATTTTATATCATCTCGAATAACCTTTTACCTTCTGCATTAATGGCTCTAAGACCGTTATGACCCCCTATTTACAACTTAATAGCAATTATGGTTTTCGACATACTTTTGAATGTAGTTTATTTTGTTGGCGTTGGGATTCCTCCCTATATCCCCGGATTAAATTTTATTGATTAAAACTAATCTGGACAGGGAAAGAAAACTTCCCGAACAATCAACTTCATCTACCTTGCTTTTTGATAGAGTGATCGCTTGAACAAACTTGTTCAAGTAATCAAGCTCTTTATCGATTAACAGCGGAATAGAAGATTAAGTTTGGTTCGCCGGTTCTTGTGTTTGATTCGGGATCCAAGAGAAAAAACAAAATACAAGTGGAATAAAACCAAAATTATACCTCTTGATCTTCTATTATATTCCTACCCTCTTCTAGGACGTTGTGTGGGCGACGATCTTCCAAGTACCACAGCCACCGAAAACCCTTCTTCTTCCTTCTTGTGTTGCAATCCTCCAACAAGAAGATGCGCCGACCCTCCAAGGGAAGAGATCTTCTCCTTCTTCCTTCTCCCTTGCGCAACCTAGCCACGCCCAAACACCTTGCGCCACACGCCCAAGAGGAGAGAAGAGAAAGGCCAAGAAGAGAAGAGAAGAAAAGAAGAAGAAAGGATTCTCTCCCATCTCCCTAAACCCTAGCTGCCCCCTCCCTTTGTTGTCGGCGCCGCATTGTTGGGTATGGCTTGGCGGGTTTCCTTAGCAAAAACATGGCCATCCTTGAGAGACATCTCCATGTCTACGGATTAAAATTTAATCTGAATGGAGACCCGTCTCCCAACGACCATCTTGTCGTCGTATTGAACGATCCAAATTACAACTCGGCCAATCATAATGATCGAGCCTTGTAATTTGCTTAACCGTTCGACTGCAAAAAAGGTGACGAGTGGATCACCGGCCTTTGTGTTAATGGTCGGGGTCCAATTAGTTAATTATTAACCGTGACAAACAATCAAAATAATTAACTAATTAACATGAAATGACGAGGCAATTAAAACATGGCACAATAATAAATAAGGAGCTTGGGAAGAGGTTATACCTTCCCGATCACCTAGCGGCCTTCTACCTTATGTCCCTCCCTTCCCGGACGTCGTGTGGACGACGATCTACCGAGAACCGAGATCACAGAGGCATTCCAACCGAGCTCTTCTCCTTGACTTGGCCGAAACACCAAACCCTAGCTCCTAGGGTTTTCTCGCCGCAAGCCTTCACCTCCTCTTCCCTTGCGCCGCCGACAGCCGAAGCTGCCCAAGGGCCACCGAACCAGCTGCTGACCTCGAGAGGAAGGAGAAGAAGATGAAGAAGAAGATAAATCTCCTTCTTCCTCTCCCAACTAGACAAACAAACTCCTTCTTGTTGATGCAGTCTGACCCTGATTGTTGTTTTGGTGTTGACACCGATTTTAGTTTAGGTTGATTAGATGATCATGATTAAGTCCTGGTCATGGATTAGGCATACCTAGTAGGACTAGGTTTGATGAAAGCCTAACTTGGAGGGTTAGGTGTGAAAAAGTCCTAGCTTGGAGAGCTAGGTGTGAAAAGTCCTAGCTTGGAGGGCTAGGTGTGGAAAAGTCCTAGCTTGGAGGGCTAGGTGGATGAAGTCCTAGCCTGGAGGGCTAGGTGTGAAAAGTCCTAGCTTGGAGGGCTAGGTGGATGAAGTCCTAGCCTGGAGGGCTAGGTGTGAAAAGTCCTAGCTTGGAGGGCTAGGTGTGGAAAAGTCCTAGCTTGGAGGGCTAGGTGGATGAAACCTAACTTGGAGGGTTAGGTGTGGAAAAGTCCTAGCTTGGAGGGCTAGGTGTGGAAATTCCTAACTCGGAGGGTTAGGTGATTGGAAATCCCGGTGAGTGAAGTTGGGTCCTGGTGAGTGAAGTCAGGTTGATTGGAAATCCCGGTGAGTGAAGCCGGGTCCTGGTGAGTGAAGCTAGGTTGACTGAAATCCCGGTGAGTGAAGCCGGGTCCTGGTGAGTGAAGTCAGGTTGATTGGAAATCCCGATGAGTGAAGCCGGGTCCTGGTGAGTGAAGTCAGGTTGATTGAAATCCCGGTGAGTGAAGCCGGGTCCTGGTGAGTGAAGCCAGGTTGACTGAAGTCCTGGTGAGTGAAGCTGGGCACGGAGTCTTGGTCCGAGGGACTGAGCACGAGTCAGGGGAGGCTGGGGGCCAATTCTCTTGACTTAGAGTGGGTTTGGCCTTGCCCGGATCGGTCTGGTGACCGATCAGGGAAGTTGGCACAAAGTTCCCTCGTAGATCGGTCTGGTGACCGATCCAGCGATGTCTGATCGGTCTGGTGACCGATCAGGGAGCTTCTAGTAACTTTGGAAAACCTTGATCGATCAGTCTGAACGATCAACTGTCACGAGGTTTCTCACCTGGACCGATCAGACTGGAGCCTGATAGGTCAGGGAGTGCCCTGATCGGTCTGGTGATCGATCAGCAGTGTATTTCAGGCGAGATTGTGGCAAGCAGATTTCTGGATCGGTTTGGTGACCGATCTGGTGATCGGTCAGGGTGACCGATCATACGAGCTTACGATCCCAGGTTTCTCACTGGGGACCGATCAGGCTGGAGCCTGATCGGTCTGGGATCATCCTGATCGGTCCGATGACCGATCACTTTAATTCAAATGCACTGTCAGACACTCTAATCACGTCTGAATACATCTGTTCCCTCTGCTCTTAATCTCTGATACTTGATTCTCTTCTTGATTTGTTGTGCTAATGATCTGATCAAGATTGTAGGTGACAGGAATGGATTCAAATACTCAAGGAGAGTCAATGGGAGTCTTTCCTTGGAGCAGGTTTGTCTGTTTTCCATCTCAGGTTGCAACGGACGCTGGAGCTGCTGACTGGGGCTCGGCTGAGGGAAGCTTAGGGAGTCCGGAAGAGCTCAGTGGTAGGTGAGCGGTTGCAGGTGAGCAGCTGGAGGCTGCAGTGAGATGCTGTGACCTGGCGATCAATGGGAGAGACTTGAGCGCTTGATGGCGAAGAAGTCTCAACAACAACAATGAACGAAAAAAAAATATTGTGCTCTTGCGACAACTCTGTTCCATCATCTTGAGCAAGCAACTGTGATCCTTGAAACAACCTTCTGTTACTTCAGCATTTGGAAGAGAAACAAGAAGTTTGGGAGTCCATCAGCGAGAATACACGAAGAAGGGAGTTCTTGCGTGAGATCTGCGTTGAGTGGAGCTCGGGAGAAGTTTGCTTGTGTTCTTGGTGTTCCAAGTGCTAAGTAAGATCCTTCTTGTGTTTCCTGTACTTTATACTTGATCCATCTTGAAACACTGTGGAGAGGTTACTCCACCGAGAAGGAGGTTGCATTTTATCCGGATTTTTCGGGGCTTGATCTGCCGACTTACCGGCACGCCAAGGAGTAGGGGCAAGTTATCCCCGAACCTTGTAAACCCTCTTTGTTAGCGTTTTGTGTTCGTGCTTAGTTTAGGTTTTAGTTTCTGCAACTCTGTTTTTGCTTCCGCTGTGCTACTAACCCAACTGCAAAGAAACCTAAAATTGAAGGAATGTGGGTGTCTGACTATATTCACCCTCTCTCTAGCCATCCAAGTTCCAACACTTCTTCCTCTACCTTGCGGCACCGCCGCACCTCCTCTTGTGTCGCCGCCGCACCTCCTCTTGCGTCACCGCCGCACCTCCTCTTGCGCCGCCTCCCTTCAGCCACCGTCCCTCTCTCCCTCGCCTCCGACCACCACAGAAGGTAGGGAAGGTCCCTTCCTTATCCCTGTGAGACCTGGCCGAGTGGTGATGGAGAATAGAAGAAGAAAAGAGAAGGAGAAGTCTCTCCTTCCCTTTGCGTCGGCCAAACCCTAGAGGAGAAGAGGAGAGAGAGAGAGAGAGGCCTTGGGAGTCAACTCTTGGATTAAGCCTTGGTTTCATGATCTCATAGGGTATTTATAGGGCTACGATAGGGACCATGAGGAGGTGTTGGATCATGGCCTGCTAATGGATCCAAACCCGGTCCATTAATGAGGATCCATTCCACTAAAGGATACTCATTGAATTACCTCGCCAACCCCCATATTTACATATGTACTCCACTTATTATGAGTCGTCCATCCCCCTGTGTTTAAGATCTCAAATGCCCGTTAATTAATTTAAATTACTGACAATTCAAATTAATTAACCTCTGGATCCTTGACTAGTACCACTCGACCTTATCATCATGCCGGATCAAATCCACCTGCAGGGTTTTGCATGATGAACCTTTTGAGCAAGGGGGCTTCATCAACCCGACTCACCAGGACACGAATTTCGTCAATAATCAATGGCACATCATATTATTAATGTTATCTCCCAACTTACCGGGTCTATCGATCTAACAGAATAGATCTCGCCCATTGGTAAATCAAAGAAATAATAAATAATAATATATGCCCGTTATTATATCGGGATTAAGGGATCATACTCCATAATAAATTCTGAGGTCCTATCCAATTATCGAGTCAGTACAAATTGGATAACCTTGGGTTTTGGTCCTACTCAATGTACTCAAAGCACACTAGTGTAATTCTATGGTCAAGACCAACCACACCTAATTACACTACAACCATTTCGATGGGTTGTCCATTTCCATCTCGGTTGTGAGCCTCTATTTATACTAAGCAAGGAACTGATAACATGATCTTCCGTGTGACACCACACACCATGTTGTCTACAATGCAAAGTAATTGGACTTCATGCATGTACTAATATAAACAGGCACCTAGTGTAGTTGTGATTCTCTTTTCAAAAATTAGATGATCTCATATATAAAAAGAGCAATGTCTTTTAGTATACATATCTAACAATCTCCCACTTATATTTAAAGACTTTGCTGCTCTCAAAATGTCATACATCTGACTGCTTGATCCTCCACATGCCTAAAGCTCTCGCTATCAAGGCCTTCAGTGAAAAGATCTCCCAGGTTATCCTCTGATGTAACCTAGGCAACAACAGCTTTTCCTCTCCTGGGTGGTACTTGCGCTCTATGTGTTTACTCGCCTTATGGGCTCGTGATTCCTTCAAGTTTGCAACTGCACCATTGTTTATCAGAACAAAATGTGATAGCTTTAAGCAAACTAGAAATCACATCGAAGTCCATCTTGAGGTCCCTGAACCATGCAACTTCCTTTGGCTGCCTCAGAGGCTACCACTTTACTCAGCTTCTATGGTGGAGTCTGCCACACAGCCGCTGTGCGACACTCCTCCAACCTATGGTTCCACCTCCTAAAGTAAACACAAAACCCTGAGGAATACTTACATTTTCCCCTTTCTGACTGCAAATTTGTATCCGTAAAACCCATAGGGAATTGGTCTGCCCAGTAAACCGGCTTATAATCCTTAGTCCTTCTTAGGCACTAATATAAGCTTTTACTGCAATCCAATTTCCTTGACCTGGGTAACTCTGATATCTGCTAACCATGCCCACGGCAAAGCAGATATCCGGTCTCATTTTTAGCATACACGAGGCTTCCTATAGCCGATGTTAAAGGAACCGCCATTGCCTGCTCTATCTCCTTTGATAATCTAAACATATCTCCTTAGATAGAGCATCTCCACAGCTGATAAGTTCAATTTGGAGGTTTCCATGCTAAAATGAGTTAAGACACTGTCACTGTATGAAGCTTGAGATAAGCACAACATCCTTCTCTGGTGATCCCTTAGAACTTTGATCGCCAAGGATGTGTCTTGCTTCTCCTAAGTCCTTCATATTAACTATTTGGACAACCATACCCTTACGTCTGATAATACTTTATCATTGTTGTCAACTGACAAAATATTATCTACATATAGTACAAGAATACCACTACGTTTCTGTCACATACACAAATCACATCCGTCCTTTGAACAAATCCATATGACTGGATTATCTCTTCAAAGCAGATGTTCCTCATCATAGGTCCAGGGATCTTGATTCATGGTCGCCAGGGACCGAGTTCGAAGACTCTCCCAAGAACATGAATTCTTCTGGTTGACTAACAACCCTCCCACTACGGCGAGGTACCACCTGTGTATCTTCTGTGACACGTGATGCAGTGACTTGTGGTTTATCCTCTTGTACAGTTGGTACTAAGGTCAGAACCTCCCCTATTAATTCTTCATGAACTAGTCTACTAATGGGCTTGTGGTTCATCACATAGCCTTCTTCTAAGAATCTGGTATTCGTGCCAACAATTACCCTCTGACCCTAAGGACTATAGAACCACCTTTCGTTCCTCTATGATAGCCTACGAACAAGCGCACGAGATTCCAATCATATCAGTATCCCCTCTCAGCACATGTGATGAGCTATCCCATGTCTGAATATGTCTTAGACTTGGCTTTCGCCCAGTCCACATTTCTACGGGAGTAGAAGGTACTAACCTAGATGGTATCAAGTATATACGCTGTCATTTCCAGAGCATATCCCCAAAACGAATTTGGCAACTTGGAGCAACTCATTATTGTCCTAACCCTCTCCATAAGAGCCCTTTTCCTTCGCTCTGCTGCACCATTCTGTTGGGGCGTACCAGGTGCAATCAATTGGGATTGAATCCCAGCGTCTAATAAGTAAGTCTTAAACTTTCCCAAGAGGTATCCACCATCACGATCCCATCGTAGTGTCTTGATACTTTTACCTTGATGTTTCTCCACAATCGTCTTGAATTCTTTGAACTAATCAAAGATTCAGACTTGAGACCATCAAGTAATCGTATTCATAACTTTGAATATTCGTCTCACGAAGTATTCAAAGCTACCTCTATCCTGGATAGGCATAGGACCTCACAAATCAGAATAAACCGATTCTAACATATCTTTGGCTCTATACCCCTCGGCCTTGAAGGACCTCTTGGCCATCTATCCTTTCAAGTAAGATTCAAAAGTTGGGAAGTCTCCCACCACCATTGAACCCAAGAGCCTAAAGTGTACCAATTGCCTATCAATGTACCTAAATAGATAATCTTTCTATTCCACTTTTCACAAAAGTAATAGAATATCTTTTATTTCAGAAACTGAACCAGAGTTCTTTCTAAAAAATTAGGTACATAAAAGCAATCTTCTTAAAACCAAAACATTATTTTCCTATCTAAAGAAAAATAAATAACTCCCACTACAATAGTCGTCACCTCCGTAGCATATCATATGTAGACGATAATCTTTTCATTAGCTAGTCGTTGGGCTTCCTGGAACCCCTGCAAAGAATTACAGACATGTTTAGTGGCATCCGTATCTATCCACCAGGTATCGGTAGATAACATCGCTAAACATGTTACAACGACAAAAGAAAAGATATACCTTTCTCTTGACGATGGGGACAGTTCGCCTTTCAATGTCCAGTCTGCTGGCTTGTGAAGCACTTGCCTTTCGGCTTCTTCACGCCAGTCCAAGGTCCCTGCGATCCAGTCGCCTTCTTGTACTCACATTGTCTCTTCTTCTTCCTGTCTTTCGACATTGAAGTAAAAACCTTCTGAGTGATCAAGGCCTGCTTACCTTGACGAAAGAACCCCTCTGCCGCCTGGAGTTCTCCCAGGAGTTCCCCCAACAAATACTCATGCTTATTCATGTTATAGTTGAGTCGGAACTGCTCAAAACTCCTAGGCAGAGATTGGAGTATTATATCGACCTGGGTTTCCCCGTCGATTTGTCCTCCAAGAACCTCAATCTCATTGAGGTGGGCCATCATCTTCAGGACATACCTCGAAGAGCACATATTTGCACTCTTCAGCAGTAAGGACAACATCTAGGTTTCTTTTCCAGTCTATGTAATTGGGGTCACTAAGTTTGCTTTCCTTAAGTATGGGTGCTAGTGGGTTAAAGCCTTAAAGGCTATTTTGAAAATCCTAAGAATCACAACATACACTACATTAGAAATCAAAAATGAATTGATTCCTCAAAACAATTAATTTTCGAAATCAACCAACACCCCTATACACCGAGAAATCCGCATGCCACGATGTTGTGAACGTATACGAATCCCTACATTCGTAAGAGGAGGTTTTATCCATTAATCTTACTATCTTGTCAACCTAACTTTTTGACAAGTAAGATCAATAGTGTTGGATCGAGAAATGCGAGAGAGGGGGGGGGTGAATGTCGCAATTCGTTCGGATTTAAAAGAGCAAGTGCACAGCGGAATAAAATAGAGTAAAACAACGCTAACACGATCGTCTTACTTGGTTCGGAGCCTAGGTCGACTCCTACTCCAAGGCCCACGGTCGTTGACCGTTTTCTGCGGGCAATTCTATAAGTTCGCAAAGTTTACAAATAGATTTTACAATAAGGCAGAATAGTAAACTTTAAATACAGAGCTCTTTGTTACCGACGTCCGGTGTAGATCAAAGTTTCGGAGCAGCAGGACGTCGTCAGCTTGAGTTGGAAGATCTCTGAAGCGTGTCGCGGAAGCAGAAGAGCGCAGAAGCGTCGAAGCAATTGATTTTCTTTGAAGAGGGTCGAGGCCCTCTTTATATAGGGCAGGGGGCGCCCGACATGCGCGGGGCGCCCCCCCACGTGGCTCTTGATCCGGTGATGCTCTAGTCAACGCTGATCTCGTTATCTTCGGGATTGTATTTGACTGGGGCGCCCGACGCGCACGGGGCGCCCGATTGACCGGTCAAACTTTATCACCGAGGCTTCGCGAGGGTGAGCTGCAGCCGCCTTCAGTGGCGTGGCACAGTGGGCGCCCGAGACACGCGGGGCGCCCGACATGCGGGGCGCCCGACATGCGCGGGGCGCCCCCAATTGCGCTGCTGTCGGGGCGTTTACCTCTCTGCTGACTTTGGGTTGACTCTGGGGCGCCCGACACATCCGGGGCGCCCTACTCAGCTACGGCCTCACTCCTTTGAGGCTCTCTGAGCTGCAGAAACACAGTCCTTCGGTCCTGCATCCAGGGTTAGTCCAAAACAGCAAATAATAAGTTAGTTAAAACAGCCTTAGCTGTCTTAGTTCTGACTTTGGATCTCCAAAATGGAGCCCTAGGTCGAACCGACGCCTAATGTTCCCTCGAGGGGAACGCGTCCTCACCTACTCCTCTCGGGAGAGTTTTACCTGGTGCCAACCGGATCCTCCAGTTGGACTTTTGCCCAGCAGTCCTTCGCCAGGTCTTGAGTTACCAAGCTTCCCTTCGCTTGGTGCCTAGCAGCCCTTCGCTAGGTTTTTTCTTCTGGCAGTCCTTCGCCAGTGCCTAGCATTCCTTCGCTAGGGCTTGTCCTGTCTGGCAGTCCTTCGCCAGTGCCTAGCATTCCTTCGCTAGGGCTTGTCCTGTCTGGCAGTCCTTCGCCAGTGCCTAGCATTCCTTCACTAGGGCTTTTCCTGTACACTCAAGAAACTCGTTAGACAACCATTAACCCTTAACTTTTGAACCTTTTTGCCAATATCAAAACACAGGTTTGACTTGGGTGCATACTGCACCAACAATCTCCCCCTTTTTGATATATGGCAACCTAGTTCAAAAAGTTAAGGAAACAAAGTGCTGAATTTAAAATCCTAAGTTAGATTCCCTCCCCCTAGAAGAAATCTCCCCCTAGGTTTTTCAAAAACAGGTGGTGTGAATGAAGTACTTAGAAGATTTCATGTTTTGATAATAAGTTAGGAATTCTCTACAGTTTTTGCTAAGTTTTTCAAAAACATTCTTGGTTTGGGAACCTTTAGAAAATTTTTATTTTTGAAATAATTTCAGACTTTAGAAAATTTTCAGTTTTTGGGAAAAATTTCAAACTTAGAAACATTAAGTAAAAATCATTTTAAGCAAAAAATAGTTCAGAGCTTTAGAAATAAAATTATACCAATTTTTCAGTTCAACTTTTTGAAAAGACTATGGAAAAGAAAAAATTGTGTTTCCTGTTTCCTTTCCAACTCTCCCCCTTTGACATATATCAAAAAGAATGCAGAAGAAAAAAAGAAACAAAATTTGCAATACTTGAATAGAGCATTTGCTGTACTGAATCAAAATAAGACCTAAGTCTGGTTAATCCTTTAGGGACCTGTCTAACCCACTTAGCTACTTACTAACTGTTATAAACAGTAGCTTTGGCTAGGGTTAGTCAAGTTAAGTGAGCTGTTCAAGTTAGATTGTCTAAACTTGACACTTAACTTGATTGCTGTTCAGTTTGTATTTAGTGCCCCAACTGCTGCAGATGCACTGACTTAAAGCATCTTGAGTTAAGGCAAAGACCTAAGCATCTCAACCCTTTCTAGGTTATCATTCAAAAAGTTCCCTAAGGTGCTTGTGAGATGCTGGCTTCTAGATCTATAGGTGCATGCAGTTCTAGGGTTAGAGCCTAGGCTAAGTCCATTTTCGAAAAAGCCCTAGTTTTGAAAGGGGTAGTATTTGAAATAAAACTAAGTAAAAAAAACTTTTTAAAGTTAAAGTAATATTTTTAACAAAAAAAACATTTTAGAAGACATTTTAAGTTCAATTTAAAATTGAAAATCCAAAAACCAAATGATTCTATTCTACTAAGCATAACCCTAACTGCCTTCTTAGTGAGCTAAACTCAGATTCAGGTAGGGGTTTAGTGAATATGTCAGCTAGGTTGGACTTGGAGTCCCTCAATAGTCTTGGGTTCAATTTTTGAAATCATGGCTATTTGACTATGATTTCTATAGGAGGCTCTAGTTCTGACTCCTAAGGTTGGATCACCTACAATTTGATCAGTTGGGTGACTAAGTCTGGGTTTCTTGGTTTGTCTAGTACTTGGCTCAGCTTCAGGTCCAACTGGTCCAATAGGTTCAATTCTGGGTTCATTGGTTGGTTCAACTGATTCAGAATTTGGTTCAATTGTTAAGTCATTAAAGGGTTCAGTTAGGGTTTCAGAGTTATCTTCTTGATCAGTATTTGGTGAAGCTAAGTCAGAATTGTCAGATTTTGGGTTCGTTTCTTCATCAAATATTAAGTTGGTTGTTTCTTCAATTTTCTTAGTTATTTTGTTGTAGACTCTATAAGCTCTACTTGTTGTAGAGTACCCTAAAAAGATACCTGGGTTTGACTTGGATTGGAATTTTCCAAGATAGTCCTTGGTATTAAGAATATGGACTTTGCATCCAAAGACTCTAAGATAGTGTAGGTTTGGAAGTCTGTGGTAGTAAAGTTCATAGGGTGTTTTACTTAACCTTTTATTAAGCAGAGTCCTATTTTGGATATAGCAAGCTGTGCTAATTGCTTCTGCCCAATAGTGGTTAGGTAGGTCAAATTCATTAAGCATAGCCCTAGCAGCTTCCTGTAGGGTTCTATTCTTCCTTTCTACTATGCCATTTTGTTGGGGGGTTCTAGGACACGAAAATTCGTGTTTATATCCATTTACTTTGCAGAATTCTTCGAATCTTTGATTCTCGAATTCTCCCCCGTGGTCAGACCTAAGTCTTTTTATTTTGGTATCATTTTGATTTTCAATCAATTTGCAAAAGTTGTTAAATAGGTTCAGGGTTTCATCTTTGGTCTTTAGAAACCTAACCCAGGTGAACCTAGAGTAGTCATCAATTATCACTAAGCAGTACCGGTTTCCACTTAGTGACTTGGCTCCATGTGAATCAAAAAGGTCAAGGTGTAGGAGCTCAAGTGTGGTTTGAGTTTGATCAGATTGGATCAATTTGTGACTAGACTTGGTTTGTTTGCCTTGATTACAGGATTCACATATTAGGTTTTCATTACTCTTAATTTTAGGAACACCCTTTACTAAGCCAAGTTGGGTAATTTTTGAGATAGTTCTTAGATTGGTATGACCTAATCTCCTATGCCAGAGTTTTGATTGTTCTAACTGTGTTAACATGCATTTGGGTATAAGGGGAAGATTTATAGTATATATATTGTTTTTCCTAGTGCCCTTAAGCATGATTTCTGAGTCTTGTGCGTTTCTAATTAGGCAGTTAGAATTGTTGAACGTAACTAAATAACCAGAGTCACATAACTGACTTATGCTAAGTAAGTTAAAATTAAAGTTTTCTACTAATAGAACTTTCTTAATAATGAAATTGGATTTAAGTTCAATATTACTTGACCCAATTACCTTGAGTGTGGCATTGTTACCAAATGCTACTGAGCCCAGGTTTTTGAACTTGAGTTTGGTGAACTTCAATTTGTCCCCAGTCATATGTCTGGAGCACCCGCTATCTAACATCCATTGGTCCAAATCTTTATGTTCCTACACATAAAGAATTTTTGATGATTTGGATCCAATTTGAGTTAGGGATAGCTTAGATTGAGTTTCACTTCCTAGTCTGTCTCACCCCAGTCTAGGGTTTTCAATCACGTTAACCTTAAGGTTTTTGTGAGACAGGTTTGAAGGTAAAAATTAATTTTGAAAGGGAATTATCATTTATTTTGAAAAGATATTTACTTTTGAAAACAGATTAAGTGTTTTTCGAAAAGATAATAAGTTTGAAAAATAGAGGTTTTGAAAAAACAGTTTAGAATCTATAATTATTTGAAATTTGAGTTAGATTCGAATTTGACAAAAGTTAACTTGAATTTGAATTTCAGAAATTGGCTTCCAGGTCTTGGCGAGGCATTAGGCCTTCTTTGGCCGAAGCCTTATGGGATCATCCACCCTTTCCTTGACAAAGCCTTTTAATAAAATTTCATTTTCAAATTAAATTAGGTCATTTTCTGGTCTAACTAGCTTGGGTCTTGGATCGGTAGCTTCGGCTAGTTCCGCCAAATTGGCTTCCCTAACATACTATCATCTCACCTCCTCCCAATACTATGTTTTCAATTTTCAAGTAATTTTAGTCCTTAAATCTAAGAATTCCTTAAATCTAAGCATGGCAATTTGCAAGAAATTAAATAAACACACAATCAATCAATAAAAAAAAACTATCTAATTATAAAAATTGTTTTGATTTTGGCTCCCCCTGGACTATAGCCTCTATATGGGTTAGGCAAGAGGTGAATCTTGTCCTTGGGGATCCAAAATTGATTTGAACCAGTTGGTTTAGTCAGGCACAGTTTTGGCACCCATGCCTGAACCTTAGGTCTTGACTGATTCAGTACAGCAAAGTAAGATCTTTGCCGAGATTTGGTTCTATAGCCAAGTCTGGATCGGTTTAGAACAGACTTCTGTTTTCCCAGAATCATATCAAGATTCTTGGAACCAGAAGTGAATCGTTCTAAAGCTGTTCTTAAATCCTTGACTTGAGTTTTCAAGGAGAAATTCTCTGATTCAAGTTTCTCAACTTGATCAGGGGTTTCTTCCTGAATTTTCTCAGTTAACGAATTAGAATCAGCTCCCTCTTTCAGGAGTTTTACTTCCTGTCGGAGGGACTCGATTCGGAGTTTGGCTTTCGCCAAATCTCGGGATAGATAGGAAATAAGAGAATTTAATTGCGATTTTGAAAAACCCGTTACCTTTATTTCGCCGTCTTCGGAGAATGTCAGCTTGCCGTCGTCCCGTTCCGAGTCTGAGTCAGTCTCGATTTGATCCGAAGCGGTCAGGGCTAGAAGATTGGACTGAGGTGCTTCTTCTTCTTCTTCTGAGGAAGACTCGTCCCAGGTTGCTTGGAGTGCCTTCTTCTTTCTGTTCTTTTTGGACTCCTTTAGACTTGGACATTCAGTCTTGTAGTGGCCCTTCTTCTTGCATTCGTAGCAGGTTACGTTGGGCTTTTGTTTGTCAGTTGCCGGTTCATCTTGTCCGTCCTTTCTTCGGCTTGTTCTCCGTGTGTTAGTTTGATTCTTCAACTTTTTGTAGTAGCTTCGAGCTAGCCGGACCAGTTCTGATTGATCTTCTTCTTGATCTTCTATTTCTGAATCTGAGGTAGATTCAGGTTCAACTTGAATTTTCTTCTTGGTCATTTTTCCTGTTTTCCCTGCAAAAAAGGCTATACTTTTCTCGACCAAATTGGAGTTAGTCTGTTCATGCAGCTCAAGTTCAGAAAATAACTCATCTAGCTTAATTTTTGAAAGATCCCTAGAGACCTTGTATGCATCTACCATAGATGCCCACAAGGTGGTCCTAGGGAATGCATTTAGGGCGTACCTTATCAGATCACGGTTTTGAACCTGGTGACCTATTGCGTGAAGGCCATTCATCAGCTCCTGGATTCTGGCGTGGAGCTGGGCTGCTGTCTCGTTATCTGCCATTTTGATAGTGAAGAGCTTGTTCAGTAGCAAGTCTCGTTTGCTGATCCTTGTATCTGAAGTTCCTTCGTGGAGTTCAATCAATTTAGCCCATAGTTCCTTTGCACTTTTGAAGGGTCCTACGCGGTTCAGCTCTTCTTTAGTTAGTCCGCATTGTAGAGTCTGGGTTGCTTTGGCGTCTGCTTCAATCTTTCGTTTAAGGGCAGTGTCCCATTCTGAGTAGTCTTGTGGTACACCTTCAGCATTGGTGGGAATCATCAGTCCAGACTGGATGATTATCCACATTTCCACCTGAGTTTTCAGGTGGACCTCCATTCGACTTTTCCAGTAGGGAAAGTCTTCTCCACTGTAAAGTGGAGGTCTGGCGGTGCTAAATCCTTCTTGGATAGACATTTGTAACTGAAATAAAAGTAAACAACAAAAATATTTCCAAGACTTGGTCTTGGATTAGTAGTGCGGGAAGAAATAATCAAACACAGATTTCAAGGGGTGTTGCACCAACCTTGAGATAAAAACTCGAACGAAAAAAATTTTTTTTTTATTTTAAAAAAAGTGAGAGGAAAAAAAATCCGAAAAATATTCAAACTGGTGGTTGCACCAGGTTTGACTTCCCCGCTCTGATACCACTTGTTGGATCGAGAAATGCGAGAGAGGGGGGGGTGAATGTCGCAATTCGTTCGGATTTAAAAGAGCAAGTGCACAGCGGAATAAAATAGAGTAAAACAACGCTAACACGATCGTCTTACTTGGTTCGGAGCCTAGGTCGACTCCTACTCCAAGGCCCACGGTCGTTGACCGTTTTCTGCGGGCAATTCTATAAGTTCGCAAAGTTTACAAATAGATTTTACAATAAGGCAAAATAGTAAACTTTAAATACAGAGCTCTTTGTTACCGACGTCCGGTGTAGATCAAAGTTTCGGAGCAGCAGGACGTCGTCAGCTTGAGTTGGAAGATCTCTGAAGCGTGTCGCGGAAGCAGAAGAGCGCAGAAGCGTCGAAGCAATTGATTTTCTTTGAAGAGGGTCGAGGCCCTCTTTATATAGGGCAGGGGGCGCCCGACATGCGCGGGGCGCCCCCCCACGTGGCTCTTGATCCGGTGATGCTCTAGTCAACGCTGATCTCGTTATCTTCGGGATTGTATTTGACTGGGGCGCCCGACGCGCACGGGGCGCCCGATTGACCGGTCAAACTTTATCACCGAGGCTTCGCGAGGGTGAGCTGCAGCCGCCTTCAGTGGCGTGGCACAGTGGGCGCCCGAGACACGCGGGGCGCCCGACATGCGGGGCGCCCGACACGCGCGGGGCGCCCCCAATTGCGCTGTTGTCGGGGCGTTTACCTCTCTGCTGACTTTGGGTTGACTCTGGGGCGCCTGACACATCCGGGGCGCCCTACTCAGCTACGGCCTCACTCCTTTGAGGCTCTCTGAGCTGCAGAAACACAGTCCTTCGGTCCTGCATCCAGGGTTAGTCCAAAACAGCAAATAATAAGTTAGTTAAAACAGCCTTAGCTGTCTTGGTTCTGACTTTGGATCTCCAAAATGGAGCCCTAGGTCGAACCGACGCCTAATGTTCCCTCGAGGGGAACGCGTCCTCACCTACTCCTCTCGGGAGAGTTTTACCTGGTGCCAACCGGATCCTCCAGTTGGACTTTTGCCCAGCAGTCCTTCGCCAGGTCTTGAGTTACCAAGCTTCCCTTCGCTTGGTGCCTAGCAGCCCTTCGCTAGGTTTTTTCTTCTGGCAGTCCTTCGCCAGTGCCTAGCATTCCTTCGCTAGGGCTTGTCCTGTCTGGCAGTCCTTCGCCAGTGCCTAGCATTCCTTCGCTAGGGCTTGTCCTGTCTGGCAGTCCTTCGCCAGTGCCTAGCATTCCTTCACTAGGGCTTTTCCTGTACACTCAAGAAACTCGTTAGACAACCATTAACCCTTAACTTTTGAACCTTTTTGCCAATATCAAAACACAGGTTTGACTTGGGTGCATACTGCACCAACAAATAGTTGGTTCACTTCGGCTCTGTGAAATAATAGCAGTGACTCCGATGGGGAGGATACTATTATTCGCATCTAAGTGTGCACCATTACACAATATTAAAAAAATTATTTCTGATTATGTGCCTTCCGATGGGGAAGTGCACACGCTCTTTAATAATTTTCTATAGTCTTTTTCGATCCAGTGATCTGTAGAACAAGTCCATCCGATGGGGAGGAAGGCACTCAGAGCCGACGCGCAGACATGATTGCATCACTTGTCGAATTGTAATGGAAGTCGCGGGACCCTTAGGGTCCCTCTCCCACTTAGTAATTTATCTTGAGGAATTTTCTAGCACAACCACACAACCAAGCACAAAACCAATAACATGAAAATAAAATAAAGAAAATCCTAGATTTTCCAATTTTTATGGCCCTTGGTCTCTAATGCACCTCCAGTCGTGTCGTCACTTCATCCGCTCCTTCCTTCCTTCTGCGCAAGCTACCTCGAGGGATCTCCAAGCCGAAATGAATAGCTAATTATTTACATCATCAATCCTATACTCCACGAAGGAGTGTACATGAATTCTAGATCGACAGTAAACTAAAAAGCTCGGCTAAACATGTGTCGTATTTAATTACAAAAATTAAATACCTAGCCTCGTCAACCCCGAGGATTAATTAATTACAAAAATTTGCAAATCAATCACACAACACATATTTGGCCATGAAGTTGGAATCTCGTTCCTGCAACTCAAAGTTAGCCTACGCACATCCACGCATCATCCAGCAAAATAAAATGTGTGACAATGCAAAAAATTAACCAATCCAAAACACACAAAGTCGGAAACCTCAGCTCTGATACCAATTGTTGGGTATGGCTTGTCGGGTTTCCTAAGCGAATACTCAGTCGATCCGAGAGACCTCTCCATGTCTACGGATTAAAAATTTAATCTGAATGGAGACCCGTCTCCCATCGACCATCTCGTGTCGTATCGAACGATCCAAATCACAACTCGACCAATTACCAAAATCGGCCTTGTGATTTGCTTGACCGTTCGACCACGGAAAAGGCAACGAGTTGATCGCCGACTTTTGTGTTTATGGTCGGGGTCTAGTTAGTTAATTATTAACTATGATAACTAATCAAAATAATTAACTTTCACACATGAAATGATGAGGCAAATGAATAAGGCACAAAAAGAACGAAAGGGGCCAAAGGAAGAATTATACTTTACATTACCTTACGATCTTCTACCGTATGACCCTCCCCTCTTAGACGTCGTGTGGGCGACGATCTACCAAGAATCGCGGTCGCCAAGTCGATCCCTTCTCCTAGTGCCAACCAATCCCTAACCAAAGAGATATCGTCGGCCGCTCCAAAGAAGAAGATAATCCAAACATAAAACCCTACTAACCCTTTTCCTCCACCGTCGGCGTTTGAACAGCAAGTACCTTTCCACAGCAACTTCTTCTTCTCCAAAGCAAATCGAGCAGGGACTTGGAGCAATCTGGATTGCACCCTTAATCAAGTTGCTTGATTTGCCCATTGCTCCTTTGATCCAGTTGCGTAAGCAACTTGGTCTGCTTGATCAAGTTGCATGAGCAACTTTGGTTGCTCCACTAGTGCTCATCTGCACTAATCACGCGAGCACTGGTGCTCATCTGCGCTGATCACGCGAGCAACCATTGAGCCAATTGCGCACGCAACCTTGGCTGTGCCTTTGAGAAGAAAAAAAAACTTGCAGATAATTGAGAGGGATTATTTGGAGAAACCAAGTTGCTTAGTTGCGTAAGTAATGTTTCCTCCATATTTTCTGCAAGTTGCGTGATCAATCACGCAACTATCTCACAAAATTCTCTGCAATTCTCTGCCCCATTCAGTTGCGATCCTTGGAGAAGAAACATACTGTCGGCGCCGACACCCAACCGAGAGAGGGAAGGAGAGAGAGAAAGGAGGATATGAGAAATTTAGGATTTTGTGATCTATTGGATTAATTCATCGGATCAATTAACCTCTAGTTTCATGCCATCATGGGATATAAAGGATCCCTATTGAATTATCTCATCAACCCCCATATTTATATATAGGCTCCACTTATTACGAGTCGTACATCCGCCGTATTTATGATCTTGAATGCCCGTTAATTAATTTAAATTATTGACAATTCAAATTAATTAACCTCTGGATTCTTGACTAGTTCCACTCGACCTTATCATCATGCCGGATCAAATTCACCTGCAGAGTTTAGCATGATGAACCTTTTGAGCTCATCAAGGGGGCATCATCAACCCGACTCACCAGGACACGGATTCCGTCAATAATCAACGACACATCGTATTATTAATATTATCTCCCAACTTACCGGGTCTATCGATCTAACAGAATAGATCTCGCCCATTGATAAATCAAAGAAATAATAAATAATAATATATGCCCATTATTATATCGGGATTAAGGGATCATACTCCATAATAAAATCTGAGGTCCTATCCAATTATCAAGTCAGTACAAATTGAATAACCTTGGGTTTTGGTCCTGCTCAATGTACTCAAAGCACACTAGTGTAATTCTATGGTCAAGACCAACCACACCTAATTACACTACAACCATCCCGATGGGTTGTCCATTTCCATCTCAGTTGTGAGTCTCTATTTATACTAAGCAAGGAACTGATAATATGATCTTCCGTGTGACACCACACACCATGTTATCTGCAATGCAAAGTAATTAGACTTCAAGCATGTACTAATATAAACATGCACCTAATGTAATTGTGATTCTCTTTTAAAAAATTAGATAATCTCATATATAAAAAGAGCATTGTCTTTTAGTATACACATCTAATATCTACAATGCAAAGTAATGGACTTTATGCATGTACTAATATAAACAGGCACCTAGTGTAGTTGTGATTCTCTTTTCAAAATAAAGATGTTCATATATAAACGAAGCATGTCTTTCAGTATACACATCTTACAATCTCCCACTTATACTTAATAACTTTACAGTTCTCTCACTGCCATACATCTGACTCCCATATCCTCCTCATGTCGATCAAAGGCTCTAGCTGGAAGAGCTTTAGTGAAAGGATCTACCAGGTTGTCCTCTGATGCAATCTTGGCGACAGCCACTTCTCCTCGTTTTACGATTTCTCCTATCAGGTGGTACTTGCGCTCAATGTGTTTACTCGCCTTATGGGCTGGTGGTTCCTTCGAGTTTGCAACTGCACCACTGTTATCACAAATGATTGTGATAGATCTGGGCAAACCAGGAATCACATCCAAGTCTACGATGATTTTCCTAAGCCAAACAACTTCCTTGGCTGCCTCTGAGGCTGCCACATACTCAGCTTCCACGGTGGAGTCCACCACGCATTTCTGCTTGATACTCCTCCAAACAATGGCTCCACCTCCTAAAATAAACACAAACCCTGAGGTAGACTTACTCTTGTCCCTGTCTGACTGGAAATCTGAATCCGTATAACCCACTGGGACTAATTGGTCTGCCCGGTAAACCAGCATATAATCCCTAGTCCATCTCAGGTATTTGAATATATGCTTTACCACAGTCCAATGCCCCTGTCCAGGGTTACTCTGATATCTGCTAACCATGCCCACGACAAAACAGATATCTGGTCTCGTGCACAACATAGCATACATGAGGCTTCCTACTACCGAGGCATAAGGAACCGCCTTCATTTCCTCTATCTCTTTTGATGTTTTCGGACACATCTCCTTGGATAGAGGAACTACATGCCTAAAGGGTAGGAAACCCTTCTTGGAGTTTTCCATGCTAAAACGAGCCAGGACAGTGTCAACATATGAAGCTTGGGATAAGTACAACATCCTTTTCTAGCGATTACTTATGACCTCGATCCCAAGGATGTGTCCCGCTTCTCCTAAGTCCTTCATATCAAACTGTTTTAACAGCCAGACCCTTACATCTGATAACACTTTGACATTGTTGCCAATTAACAAAATGTCATCTACATAAAGTACAAGAAACACCATTACGTTTCCGTCACATCTCTTGTATACACATGACTCATCCGGGCTTTGAGTAAATCCATATGACTAGATTACTTCATCAAAGCGGATGTTCTAAGATCGCGAAGCTTGATTCAATCCATAAATGGACCGATTAAGCTTGCATACTAGATGCTCTTTGCCTATTTCAATGAACCCTTCTGGTTGCTGAATGTAGATGGTCTCCTCAAGACTTCCGTTAAGGAAAGTTGTCTTAACGTCTATCAGCCATACTTCATAGTCCATATGAGCTGCAATAGATAAGAGAATCTGGATACACTTAAGCATGGCTACCGGCGAAAAGGTCTCCTCATAATCGATACCCTCTTTCTGAGTGTACCCTTTCGCAACAAGCCTAGCTTTGAAGGTTTCAACCTTCTCATCTGATCCTCTCTTTCTCTTGTAGATCCACTTGCATCCAATGGCTTTTACATCATTGGGTGGTTCTACTAGCTCCCAGACATGATTAGAATCCATAGATTCTATCTCAGAGTTCATTGTCATTTGCCAAGAATCTGCATCCTTATCTTGGAGGGCCTCGTCATAGGTCCAGGGATCTGGTTCATGTTTACCAGAGACAAAGTCCGAAGACTCTCCCAAAAACATGAACCTTTCAGGCTGTCTGACAACCCTCCTACTGCGATGAGGTACCACCTATGTATCCTCTGTGACACGCGGTGCAGTGACTTGTGGTGTGTCCTCTTGTACAATTGGCCCTAAAGTCGGAACGTCCCCTCTCAACTCTTCAAGCACTAGTCTACTCTTGGGCTTATGGTTTATCACATAGTCTTCTTCTAAGAATCTGGCATTCGTACTAACGATTACCTTCTGATCCTTAGGACTATAGAACATACCACCCTTCGTTCCTCTAGGATAGCCTACGAACAGACGTACCTCCGTACGAGATTACAACTTATCAGTATCTCCCTTCAGCACATGTGCTGGACTACCCCAAATCTGAACATATCCTAGACTGGGCTTGTGCCCAGTCCACAGTTCTGTGGGAGTAGAAGGGACTGACTTAGACGGAACCAAGTTCAGTATGTATGCTGCCATTTCCAGAGCATATCCCTAGAACGAATCAGGTAAGTCTAAATAGCTCATCATTGACCTAACCATTTCCATAAGAGTCCTATTCATTCTCTCTGCCACACCGTTCTGTTGGAGCATACCGGGTGCAGTTAGCTGGGACTGAATCCCAGCTTCTGACAGGTAGGTCCTAAACTCTCTAAAGAGGTACTCTCCACCACGATCAGATCGTAGTGTCTTGATACTTTTATCTCAATGTTTCTCCACATCAGCCTTGAACTCTTTAAACTTATCAAAGCATTCAGACTTGCGGCGCATCAGGTAAATGTATCCATACCTTGAATAATCGCCAATGAAAGTGACGAAGTATTCAAAGCCACCTCTAGCCTGGATTGACATTGGACCACACAAATCAGAATGAATCAGTTCTAACACATCTTTGGCCCTATACCCCTTAGCCTTGAAAGTTCTCTTAGTTATCTTACCTTCCAAGCAAGACTCACAGGTTGAGAAGCCTTCCACCACCAATGAACCCAAGGGCCCATCGGCTATCAACCTCTGAATCCTACTAAGGTCAATATGACCAAGTCTAAGGTGCCAAAGATATGTCTGATTCATCTTAGAAGGTTCCTTTCTCTTATTTAGGTTAGATGATGAGCTATTAACTTTAGTTTGCATCGTGGGAGTCTTTGGTTCTAGAGTGTACAGATTGCCAACCACAGTACCCGAACAGATAATCTCTCTATTTCTTTTTATAACAACTTTGTTATTAAAAGCAACAGAATATCCATCCTTTATCAACTTAGAAATTGAAATTAAATTCTTTCTAAACGAGGGTACATATAAGCAATCTCTCAGAACTAACACTTTATTTCTCTCAAAAGACAAATAAAAAACTCCCAATGCAACTGCTGCCACTTTCGTAGCATCGCCCATGTAGACCACCATTTCTCCATCAGCTAGCCGTCGGGTTTCCTGGAACCCCTACAAAGTATTGCAGACATGGTCAGTGGCTCCTGTATCTACACACCAGGTACTGGTAGATAGCACCGCTAAACATGTTTTAATGACTAAGCATGAAGAAATATCTTTGTCTTGACGACAGGGGCAGTCCGCCTTCCAGTGCCCAGTTTGCTTGCACGTGAAGCACTTGCCTTTCGGCTTCTTCACGATAGTCCGAGGTCCCTGTGATGCTGTTGCCTTCCTGAACCCACCTTGTTTCTTCTTCTTCCTGCCTTTCGGCATAGAAGTAGAAACCTTCTGAGTAACTAAGGCCTGCGAGTTCTGATGAAAGAGGCCCTCTGTCGCCTGGAGTTCTCCTAGCAGTTCACCCAACGTATATTCACGTTTGTTCATATAGTAGTTGAGCATGAATTGCTCAAAACTCCTAGGCAGAGACTGAATTACAATATCGACCTGGGTTTCCCTGTCGATCTGTGCTCCCAATACCTCAATCTCATTAAGGTGAGCCATCATCTTTAGGACATGATCCCTCACGGGTGCCCCTTCAACCATAGTAGTCGTCATCAAACTCTTCATCGCAACCTGCCTAGCAGCTCGACCTTGGTTCCCGAAGAGCTCCTTGAGGTTCAGCATCATGTCACTAGCAGTGGGCATGACCTAATGCTGATGTTGCAACACATTTGACATAGATGCCAGAATGTAGCACCACGCCATCTCATCTGCCTTGACCCACTTCTTGTAACGCTCCCTCTGCTCTTCACCGGAGTCCTCTCTAGGCCTTTCCGTACATTCCTCGAAAAGTACATATTTGTACTCTTCAGCAATGAGGACAATGTCTGGGTTTCTTTTCTAGTCTATGTAGTTTGGGTCAGTAAGTTTATTTTCCTTAAGTATTGAAGCTGGTGGGTTAAAGTCCATTATGAAAAATCTGAGAATCACAATACACACTACTTTAGAAATCGAAAATAAATTGATTCCTCAAAACAATAAATTTTCGAAATCAACCAACACGTCCTATACACCGAGAAATTTGCATGCCATGATGGTGTGGGCGTATACAAATCCCTACATTCATAAGAGGAAGTTTTACCCATCAATCTTACTATCTTGTCAACCTAACTTTTTGACAAGTAAGATCAACAGTTGGTTCACTTCAGCTCTGCAAAATAATAGCAGTGACTCTGATGGGGAGGATACTATTATTCGCATATAAGTGTTCACCATTTCACAACATTAAGAAAAATTATTTCCGATTATGTGATTTTCGATGGTGAAGTACACACGCTCTTTAACAATTTTCTATAGTCTTTTTCGACCCAGTGATCCGCAGAACAAGTCCATCCGATGGGGAGGAAGGCACTCAGAGCCGACACGCAAACTTGTTCGCATCACCTATCGGATTGTAATGGAAGCCATTAGACCCTTAGGGTCCCTATCCCACTTAGTAATTTATTACGAGGAATTTTAACTAGCATAACCACACAACAAGCACATAACCAACATATGAAAAATACAGAAAAATCCTAGATTTTCCAACTTTCATGGCCTTGATCTCTAATGCGCCTCCAGTCGTGTCGTCACTTCGTCCGCTCCTCCCTTCCTTATGCACAAGCCACCTTGAGGGATCTCCAAGCTGAATTGACTAGCTAATTATTTACATCGTCGATCCTATACTCCACAAAGGAGTGTACATGAAAACTAGATCGAAAGTAAAATAAATAGCTCGGCTAAACATGTGTCGTATTTAATTATAAAAATTAAATACCTAGCCTTGTCAACCCCGAGGATTAATTATTTTACAATAAATTACACAACCATTCATACAACCATTATTTGGACATGACAAGTTGGAATCTCGTGCCGGCAACACAAAGTTAGCCTACACACATCCACATATCATCCAGCAAAATAAAATGTATGAAAATGCAAAAAAAATTAACCAATCCTTAAACACACAAAGTTGGAAACCTCAGCTCTGATACCTATTGTTGGGTATGGCTTGGCGGGTTTCCTTAGCGAAAACTTGGTCGTCCTTGAGAGACCTCTCAATATCTATGGATTAAAATTTAATCCGAATGGAGACCCGTCTCTCAATGACCATCTCGTCGTCATATCGAACGATCCAAATTACAACTCGGCCAATCACAAAGATCGAGCCTTGTAATTTGCTTAATCGTTCGACCGCGGAAAGGCAACGAGTGGATCGTCGGCTTTTGTGTTTATGGTCAAAGTCCAATTAGTTAATTATTAACCATGACAAACAATCAAAATAATTAACTAATTAACATGAAATGATGAGGCAATTAAAACATGGCACAATAATAAACAAGGAGCTTGGGAAGAGGTTATACCTTCCCGGTCACCTCATAGCCTTCTACCTTATGTCCCTCCCTTCCCGGACGTCATGTGGGAGATGATCTACCGAGAACCGAGATCACCAAGGCACTCCAACCGAGCTCTTCTCCTTGACTTGGCCGAAACACCAAACCCTAGCTCCTAGGGTTTTCTCGCCGTAAGCCTTCACCTCCTCTTCCCTTGTGCCGCCGACCGCCGGAGCTGCCCAAGGGCCACCGGACCAGCTGCTGACCTCGAGAGGAAGGAGAAGAAGATGAAGAAGAAGATAAATCTCCTTCTTCCTCTCCCAACTAGCCGAGCAAACTCCTTCTTCCTCTACCATGTGGCACCGCCACACCTCCTCTTGCGCCGCCGCCCTTCGGCCACCGTCCCTCTCTCCCTTGTCGCCGACCACCACAGAAGGTAGGGAAGGTCCCTTCCTTATCCCTGTGAGACTTGGCCAAGTGGTGATGGAGAAGAGAAGAAGAAAAGAGAAGGAGAAGTCTCTCCTTCCCTTTGCGCCGGCCGAACCCTAGAGGAGAAGAGGAGAGAGAGAGAGAGAGGAGAGGCCTTGGGAGTCAACTCTTGGATTAAGCCTTGGTTTCATGATTTCATAGGGTATTTATAGGGATAAGGTAGGGACCAAGAGGAGGAGTTAGATCTTGGCCCACAATGGATCTAAACCCGATCCATTAACTAAGATTCATTCCACTAAAGGATCTTAATTGAACTTCCTCACCAACCCCCATATTTTCATATGAGCTCCATATATTACGAGTCATCCATCCCCCCATATTTAAGATATCGAATGCCCATTAATTAATTTAAATTACTGACAATTAAAATTAATTAACTTCTAGATCCTTGATTAGTACCACTCAACTTTATCATCATGCCGGATCAAATCCATTTGCAGGGTTTAGCATGATAAACCTTTTGAGCTCATCAAGGGGGCATCATCATCCCGACTCACCAGGACATGAATTTCGTCAATAATCAATGACACATCATATTATTAATATTATCTCCCAACTTACCGGGCCTATCGATCTAACAGAATAGATCTCGTCCATTGGTAAATCAAAGAAATAATAATTAATAATATATGCCTATTATTATATCAGGATTAAGGGATCATATTCCATAATAAAATCTGAGGTCCTATCCAATTATCGAGTCAGTACAAATTGGATAATCTCTGGTTTTGATCCTGCTCAATGTACTCAAAGCACACTAGTGTAATTATATAGTCAAGATCAACCACACCTAATTACACTACAATCATCCTGATAGTTTGTCCATTTCCATCTCGGTTGTGAGCCTCTACTTATACTAGGCAAGGAACTGATAACATGATCTTCCGTGTGACACCACACACCATGTTATATACAATGCAAAGTAATGGACTTTATGCATGTACTCATATAAACAGGCACCTAGTGTAGTTGTGATTCTCTTTTCAAAATAAAGATGTTCATATATAAAAGAAGCATGTCTTTCAGTATGCACATCTTACGCGCACACCCAAGAGGAGAGAAAGAGAGAGAGAGGGAGAAAAGAATTAGGTTAGATTTCATGATGGCTTATGAGGGTATTTATAGGCTACAATAGAAACCGTGAGGAGGAATTAGTTATGGTCTCCTAATGGATCTTTAACCCGACCTGTTAATAATAAGTTGCTCCTCTAAAGGGTTATTATTGAACTACCACACCAACCCCATATTAAAATATGGACTTCTTCTTATTATGTGTACATTATCTCCCCGTGTTTAAGATATCGCATGTCCGTTAATTAATTAAATTACTGACAATTTAATTAGTTAATATATAACTCCAAGAGTAGTACCACTCAACTTCATTATCATGTTGGACCAAGTCTACCTGCAGGATTTACATGATGATCCTTATGAGCTCCATAAGAGGACATCATCAGCCTAAATAATTAGGACACTGGTTCTTTCTATAATCAACAACACACCATATAAATAATATCATTTCCCAATTTACCGGGCCTATTAATTTAATGAATAAATCTCGCCTATTGGTAAATTAAAGAAATAAATATTAAGTACATGTGTCCGTTATTATATCGGGATTAAGAGCATGTAATGTTGGTGCAAGTTGCATCAATGATGTTCTCCTTTAAGTGTTTTAATGTTTGACAATATACTTAAGTCAGTGATACATTGAACAGACAAAGGGGAGCAAAGGAGAAGTAACCTAAGTTGAAGAAAAGTCCTAGTTAATCTAGGCATCAAAACCCTAAGACCTGGTGAAGGGCTGCTGGGCACCTAGCGAAGGGCTGCTGGGCACCTAGCGAAGGACTGCTGGGCATCGGAACCCTAAGACCTGGCGACGGGCTACTGGGCACCTAGCAAAGGGCTGCTAGGAGTCTAAGACCTAGCGAAGGACTGCTAGGCACCAAGCGAAGGACTGCTTGGTAACGAAGACCTAGCGAAGGGCTGCTAGGCACCAGGCGAAGGACTGCTTGGTAACGAAAACCTAGCGAAGGGCTGCTAGGCACCTGGCGAAGGACTGCTAGGGAATGAAGTCTTGGCCCAAGGGACTGAGAAACTTAGCTGAGCGATGACTAAGGACAGGAGTAGAGACGGGTCACGGTTTGAGCGTCTCGAGGTCCGGAAGTATCGGAAGCTAAGCAAAAGTCCACCCGAAGGACTGGGTGGCAATCGGCTCCTGAAAGGAGTAGGTGAAAGGCGAGTTCTCGGGGATGGGAACTTGTGTCGGTTCGACCTAGGGTTTCGTGGAGATCCGAAGTCCGAACCAAGTCCTTAAGGCTAATATTATATGTATATGTGCTTTATGATTGTGTATCTTGCAGGTACCAAGATTGGAAGACAAAGCAGGCAGCTGGAAGCCCTGAAGCAGGGTGCCCCCATCAGTGGGGGCGCCCCCATGCATCCAGGGCACCCCCAATGATGGGGGTGCCCAAGACAAAGAGTAAAAATGCAGGTTTTGTTTGGTAGGCAGAATAGGCTTCAAGCGGGGCACCCGGAAGGTCCGGGGCGCTTGGGTTCAAAGCTGTATTTGCAGTTTCGAGTCTGAAACATAGATAAGCCCTCATGAGGGTGCCCTGGAGGTCCGGGGCACCCTGGTCAAAGGTTTTATCAGCTGCGGAGAGGTCGACGTGGGGATAAGGTTTGACCGGGTATATCGGGGCGCCCCCAACGTCCAGGGCGCCCGTATGAAGCCTATATAAGGGGCTTCGACCCCTCTGCTTCAAACACAACTGCTAAGTGTCATTCTGATCATTCTGACCGATGATAACGCGCTAAAGATGAGGCTCTACGACCGGGAGGCTCCAGGAGGAAGTGCGCGGCACTTCGGAGGTCCAGATCGGCCGAGCTTCAACTTTGTTTTGTTCGGTTTGCATTTAATGTTCCGTACTTAATTTTCTGTACTTGTACTTGTACTTCTACACTGTAAGACGGGTTTTCTCCGCCTCCAGAAATTCCGGAAAGGAGACCAATAGTGGACTCACGCCGAGTACATAGGCCTTGGATGTACTGACCCTGGGGGATTGAGAACCAAGTAAATAAATCCCATTGTGTCCCTGTGTATTGCTTTTATTTTGTTTATTTACTTTTCCGCTGTGCTACTAACGTTCTAAGTTCAGAACGATCCGAGTTTTTCTACGAAGTTTCCGTGAGAGTTTTTCACGGCCGAGATTCACCCCCCCCCTCTATCGACGGCACCGGTCCTACAATTGGTATCAGAGCCAAGCTGCTCTTCACTGGACTAACCGTCGACGGAGCAACGACGCCATGACTTGAGGGGGAGCCCAGGGGTGAATCAGGTACATTTTTAAAATGTCTAATTTTAAATTGCATATTATTTGTTTCACATGCAAGGAGAGAGGGCACTATAAAAATAAGTGCCCTACTTGTAAGATTCAATCTACACCACCGGCGGAAAAGGGGGCACCAGCACCAGGAGTCCGGAAAAACAAGGATCACGTACAATGCTTCAAATGCGAGAAGTACGGACACTACAGAAACAAGTGTCCGGCGAAGGTACGTAAGATTTATGTTCCAAAAAGTTTACAAATTCCTACAATGTCTTTTAATAATTTAGATATTTTCTCTGATAAGTTAGAATTACTGCATAGTCAAGTAGATATTTTGAATGACAAGTTACAAAAAGTGAATATGGATAAAATATTAGAAATAAATTGTTTAATCATTAATACCAATTCAATAATTGTTAATATTAATTCTGAACTTAAATCAGAAATAAACTCTGATAATTCTACGGCTAATGATATAATTAATTCTGAATTTAAATCTGAAATAAATCCCGAATTCAAATTCAAAAATCTTAAGGATAACTCTGAATTTGAAAATCCTAAGGATAAATCTAAATTCAAAAATCCTGAGAATAATCTTAAATTCAAATTTGAAAACCCTGTAGATAATTATGAATTCAAAAATCCGTTGTATAACTCAGAATTCAAATTTGAACATCTTAAGAATAATTCTGAAGATAACTCTGAAGTTAGTAAAGATAATTCTGAAGATAATCCTAAAATTATTTTTGAGGATAAAAATGATTTTATTAAAAATCTTATGGATAATGAGGATAACTCTGAGGATGATTCTTTAGATAATAATTTAATTATCCTCTTGGATAATCCTGAAAAATTAACAAGTGACCCATTTTACTTCACCTACTTTGAGGATATTGAAAGATCTAATCTTGAGGAGGAGATGGAATTTTCTAAGATTAGGGTCATAGTTAATAAAAATTACAGAAACTCAAATAAATCAAAATTATTAGAAAAACTTGAAAAGATAGATAAAGATGAAGAAGAAAATTTTGAAATAATGAAAATAATGAATTTAAATCCATAATTATTAATTAATTATTTCAACATTAATTATTCAAATAAAAATTCAAATTAAATTCAAATTAAATTAAATTCAAATTAAATTAAATTGAAATTAAATTAAATTCAAATTAAATTAAATTCAAATTAAATTAAATTCAAATTAAATTAAATTCAAATTAAATTAAATTCAAATTAAATTAAATTAAATTTAAATTAATCTTAATTAAATCAATTAAATTCAATTAAATCTTAATTAAATCAATTAAATCTTAATTAAATCAATTTAATTTAAGTAAAGTTAGTTAATTCAATTTACTTCAAATAAATTCAACTTTAATTGATTCAAATTAATTCAAATCAATTCATTCTTAATTAATTCATTTTCAAATTAATTAACTTGAATACAAAATAACTTAAACTCGAACTAAACTAAAATATTACCCAAACCGCAACAACTAATTTAGTAAAATTAAATATGTCAAAGTGGGTTGACATATTCGCCGGTTCACACGACATGTATCAAAACGGGAATTTGATACATCATTAGAAACTTAAATAAAATGATTTGACTTGTTTGAATCATGCATAATTGTCATGTCATGCATTTGCTATTTCTTTTAAATATATGACATGTCATTCATATTTAAATCTTATGCATATATTAGAATGGCCATAGGAAAAAAGAATAATTGAAACTTGAACAACATAGTATTGGGTGACGGTGAGATAATAGTACGTTAGGGAAGCCTCTTCTAATAAGGTCAAGTATACACTACTTGGTCTCTTTAGATTGGTGAAACTAGCCGATGCTACCGATCCAAGACCCAAACTAGTTAGACCAGAATTTTTCAAAAAGTAATTTTGAAAATGAAATTTCATTAAAAGGCTTTGTCAAGGAAAGGGTTGATGATCCAATAAGGCTACGGCCAAAGAAGGCCTAGTGCCTCGTCAAGACCTGGAAGCCAATTATTGAAATTCAAATTCAAGTTACTTCTTGTCAAATTCAAATCTAACACAAGATTTAATTAAATCTTAGAGTTAATAATAAATTAAGAAAAATAATTCAAACATCTCACAATACACCTATAAGGCAACCATGCTTGCTGTATTGATACATCTAGAATGGGTGAGATGTTAAGGACTAATGAATTGATAAGCATGTTTCAAAATTGTCTTTCAAAATTGCTAGAATATTTTTCTAAAAATATATTTTCAAAATAGTGCTTCAACATAATAATGTTTGTATGGATTTCATGCTTGTTTGATTGCCAATACAGTATATGCTTTCAAAAAATTATATTCCTTTGAAAAGTGTTTGACTCACACAATTAGACACAAGCCTCTTAGGACAACACTAAAGTTCCTTAAGGCACTTAGATAGAGTCAAACAGTATCGGGTACAGGGGGAGTGCTTTTCATTTTTTTAAATGGTTTTCAAAAACTGCACTTTAAACATTACTATCATTTGAAAAATACTTTTCGAAAATTGTGCTTTAAATCATTATTACTTGTGTTTTCAAAAAGGGGTTTATGTTGTAAAAATTATGTGTTCAAAAATTTGTTGGATCGAGAAAACCGATAGAGGGGGGGTGAATATCGGAAAACTTTCGGATTTGAGTAAGAGCAATTGCACAGCGGAAGATAAAAACACACAACACAAACACGGGAGGTTTTACTTGGTTCGGAGCCTAGGTCGACTCCTACTCCAAGGCCCACGATCGTTGACCGTTTACTTTGGGCAATTCTATATGAGGCGTAAATAGTTTACAGAAAAAGTATTACAGAATTAAGTACAGTAAACTTAAATCGCTCTTTTACCGACGTCCAGAGTAGATCGACTTTTTCGGAGCAGCGGGACGTCGTCAGCTCGAGTTGGAAGGATTCCGAGTCGAAGCGCGAGAGCATAAGAGCATAGAAGCGTTGATTGGAAGTTGTGTACTGAAGCTTGGGTGTTGGGTGCTATTTATAGCACCTAGGGGCGCCCTGGACGTCGGGGGCGCCCCCCCCCCCACGTGTCAAGCGATCCGAACTTCTCTCGGTCAAGCTCTATCCCACTCGAACAGGGATGAGGTTTGACCCTGAGGGCGCCCTGGACGCTGGGGGCGCCTTGCTTGACTCTTTCCGCGCAGGCTTCTGGGCTGGATAGATGTAATCGGCTTCGCTAGCTTGGGTACGGGGTGCCTTGGCTGCTGAGGGCGCCCTGGCTGCTGAGGGCGCCCTGGCCAGTATTCAGCCGAGGCTCTTTTTGCTTCAATTGCTTCATCTTCACCTTGGGGGCGCTTAGGGCGCCCTGGGCGCTGAGGGCGCCCTGGCCAGTGAGCAGCCGAAGCCTTTGTTGCTTCGCTTGTTTTGTGTTGCCCTTGGGGGCGCCCTGGACACTGAGGGCGCCTTGCTCAGTTACTTGCCTCTCTCCTTTGGGCATTCTGAGCTACAGATACACGTTCCTTTTGGTCCTACATCCAGGGTTAGTCCAAAACAATATAAAACATTAAAACATAAGATTATACAGCCTTAGCTGTCTTGGTTCTGACTTTGGGCCTCCAAAATGGAACCCTAGGTCGAATCGACGCCTATTGTTCCCTCTACGGGGAACGCGTCCTCACCTACTCATCTCGGGAGAGTTTACCTGATGCCAACCGTTCCTTTGGTTGGACTTTTGCCTCGCGGTCCTTCGCCAGGTCTTGGAAGTCGAGCTGTCCTTCACCCGGTGCCTAGCATTCCTTCGTTGGGTCTTGGATACTGGCAGTCCTTCGCCAGTTGCCTAGCAGTCCTTCGCTAGGGCTTGGATACTGGCAGTCCTTCGCCAGTTGCCTAGCAATCCTTCGCTAGGGCTTGGATACTGGCAGTCCTTCACCAAGTGCCTAGCAGTCCTTCGCCAGGTGCCTAGCAGTCCTTCGCTAGGGCTTGGATACTGGCAGTCCTTCACCAGATGCCTAGCATTCCTTCGCTAGGACTTTGTCTCTGCACACTTGAGTAACATTGTTAGATCACAAACAAACTTAACTTTGAATCCTTTGCCAATATCAAAACAAGGTTCGATATGGTGCTTCCTGCACCAACAAAATTTACCTGTTTCTTTGACTTTGATAAACCCTAAAGACACAGAGGAAATGTCCACTTCATGATCTTCAAGGACTCCTAGGATGTGTCAAATTTAGGGGAGTCTGAGTCAAAAGAAGAATTTCAGAAAAGTTTTTTTGGTAATTATTCATTTTTTGTTAAATATTTCTTTTTAATCTGAATCAAACCTTAAGACTCAGAGGAAGAGTACTTGTGGTCAACAAGCTTCCCAGGACTGAGTCAAGTTTAGGGGAGGTCAAATTAAAAGAATTATTTAATAACATGTTTTCATATCTTCAAAATCTTGTTAAAAATCTAAGTCTTTCAAAATACTATTATTCTATTTGTTAGAATTTGTGTGACTTATGAAATTATTTTTGAAATAATGTTTACTTGGGTTGGAGAATTTCCAGGACACTTAGGGGGAGATTGTTGGTGCAAGTTGCATCAATGATGTTCTCCTTTAAGTGTTTTAATGTTTGACAATATACTTAAGTCAATGATACATTGAACAGACAAAGGGGAGCAAAGGAGAAGTAACCTAAGTTGAAGAAAAGTTCTAGTTAATTTAGGCATTGAAACCCTAAGACCTGGCGAAGGGCTGCTAGGCACCTAGCGAAGGGTTGCTGGGCACCTAGCGAAGGGCTGCTAGGCATCGAAACCCTAAGACCTGGTGAATGGCTGCTAGGAGTCTAAGACCTAGCGAAGGACTGCTAGGCACCAAGCGAATGACTGCTTGGTAACGAAGACCTAGCGAAGGGCTGCTAGGCACCAAGCGAAGGACTGCTTGGTAGCGAAGACCTAGCGAAGGGCTGTTAGGCACCTGGCGAAGGACTGCTAGGGAATGAAGTCTTGGCCCAAGGGACTGAGCAACTTAGCTAAGCGATGACTAAGGACAGGAGTAGAGACGGGCCAGGGTTCGAGCGTCTCGAGGTCCGGATGTATCGGAAGCTAAGCAAAAGTCCACCCGAAGGACTGGGTGGCAATCGACTCCTGAAAGGAGTAGGTGAAAGGCGAGTTCTCGTAGATGGGAACTTGTGTCGGTTCGACCTAGGGTTTCATGGAGATCCGAAGTCCGAACTAAGTCCTTAAGGCTAATATTATATGTATATGTGCTTTGTGTTTGTGTATCTTGCAGGTACCAAGATTGGAAGACAAAGCAGGCAGCCGGAAGCCCTGAAGCAGGGCGCCCCCATCAGTGGGGGCGGCCCCATGCATCCAGGGTGCCCCCAATGATGGGGGCGCCCAAGACAAAGAGTAAAAATGCAGGTTTTGTTTGGTAGGCAGAATAGGCTTCAAGCGGGTCACCCGGAAGGTCCGGGGCGCCCGGGTTCAAAGCTGTATTTGCAGTTTCGAGTCCGAAACATAGATAAGCCCTCATGAGGGCGCCCTGGAGGTCTGGGCGCCCTGGTCAAAGGTTTTAGCAGCTGCGGAGAGGTCGACGTGGGGATAAGGTTTGACCGGGTATATCGGGGCCCCCCAACGTCCAGGGCGCCCGTATGAAGCCTATATAAAGGGCTTCGACCCCTCTGCTTCAAACACAACTGCTAAGTGTCATTTTGATCATTCTGACCGACGACAACGCGCTAAAGACGAGACTCTACGACCGGGAGGCTCCAGGTGGAAGTGCGCGGCACTTCGGAGGTCCAGATCGGTCGAGCTTCAACTTTGTTTTGTTCGGTTTGCATTTAATTTTCCGTACTTAATTTTCTGTACTTGTTCTTGTACTTCTACACTGTAAGACGGGTTTTCTCCGCCTCTAGAAATTCCGAAAAGGAGACCAATAGTGGACTCACGCCGAGTACATAGGCCTTGGATGTACTGACCCTGGGGGGTTGGGAACCAAGTAAATAAATCCCATTGTGTCCCTGTGTATTGCTTTTATTTTGTTTATTTACTTTTTCGCTGTGCTACTAACGTTCTAAGTTCAGAACGATCCGAGTTTTTCTACGAAGTTTCCGCGAGAGTTTTTCACGGTCGAGATTCACCCCCCCCCCCTCTATCGACGGCACCGGTCCTACATGTACATCCATAATAACCGAGGTCTTATTCGATTATATAGCCAGTATAAATCAAATCACCTCAAAACGATCCTGCACAATACACACAAAGTGCACTTGTGTAATTCTATGGGAGTGTTTGGGAGAGCTTCTGCTACCTTCTTTTTAGATTCTGGCTACATAGAATCACTTTTGAGTGTTTGGGAAGGCTAGATTCTGCTTTAGCTTCTGTTACTTTTGCTCAGAAGTTAGAAGCAAGAATTTGATGCTTCTACCTGCTTCTGCTTTTTTATTTATGATATAACATTAAAAAATAATATTTATATCCTTAAATAATATAACATTTTATCTTATTGTCACTTGCCGCTATATATATATTATATTTATATAAATTATATTATTTTTTATTTTTTTATTAATTTTATATATATTTTCAAATATTCAAATTATAAAAAAAATTAATTTTAATACTATATTTAAAATATAATAATAATTATATCACTATTTAAAATATAATAATAATTACGTGAACAAATTATTGATAGTATCGAAATTATATTTAAATAATTAAAAAATGATTAATTTATATAGTTTAAGGATATTATTGGTATTCAATTAAAAATTAAGCTTGGAAGCAATTATTCTCCCAAACACTCAAACTTTATCTTGTATCAGCTTTTGGCTTCTATTTTCAAACACTGCTTACTTTAGCTTCTTACTAACTTCAAGATAATCACTACAAGAATCACTTTTCAAGAAGTAAAAGCTCTCCCAAACACTCCCTATAGTCAAGATAGACTAATATCAAATTACTCTATAATCGTTCCAATAATTTGTCCAAATCTATCATGATTGTGAGCTACTACTTATACTTTACAAGGAACTGATAACATGATCTTCTATGTGACACCACACACCATGTTATCTACAATGTGAAGGAACAGACAACTGCATATATAACAAATATAAAATGCAATCATGACCACTATGATTCTTATTTCAAAATAGATTTTCATACAAAAGCTAGGCTTATAGTATACATCCTAACAATCTCCCACTTATACTAAAAGACTATGCTGCCAATCATACTACCATACATCTGATTCTTATCCCCTCAACATGCCTATCATAAGCTTTCGCTTGAAGGGCCTTAGTGAAAGGATTTGCCAGATTATTTGCTGATGTAATCTTGGTGACAACAACTTTTTCTCGCTTTACGATGTCTCGTATCAGCTGGTACTTACGCTCAATGTGTTTACTTGCCTTATGGGCTCGTGGTTCCTTCGAGTTTGCTACTGCACCACTGTTGTCACAATAAATAATGATAGCTTTGGGAAAACCGGAAATCACCTCTAAGTCCATCAAGAAGTTTCTAAGTCATACAACTTCTTTGGCTGCCTCAGAGGCTGCCACATACTCAGCATCCATGGTGGAGTCCGCAACGTATTTCTGCTTAATACTCCTCCATACTATGGTTCCACCTCCCAAAGTAAACACATAACCCAAGGTAGACTTACTGTTATCCCTATCTGATTGGAAATCAGAATCCATGTAACCCATAGGGAGCAAATGATCTGCCTAGTAAACTAGCATATAATTTCTAGTCCTTTTCAGGTACTTTAATATATGCTTTACCGCAGTCCAATATCCTTATCCTGGATTACTTTAATATCTGCTAATCATGCCCACGGCAAAGCAGATATCCGGTCTCGTACATAACATAGCATACATTAGGCATCCTATAGCCGAAGCATAAAGAACTGCCTCCATCTCCTCTATCTCCTTTGATGTTTTAGGACACATCTCCTTAGATAAAGGTACTCTATGCCGAAAAGGTAGAAAACCTTTCTTGGAGTTTTGCATGTTAAAACGAGCCAGGATAGTGTCAATATACGAAGCTTGAGATAAACACAACATCCTTTTCTTGCGATCCCTTATAACTTTGATCCCAAGGATATGTCCAGCTTCTCCGAAGTCCTTCATATCAAACTGTTTGGACAACCATACCCTTACATCTAACAACACCTTGATATTGTTGCAAAATGTCATCTACGTATAGTACAAAAAATACCACTACGTTCCCGTCACACCTCTTGTATATATAAGACTCATTCGGATATTGTATGAATCCATAAGACTGGATTACCACATCAAACCGGATGTTCCAAGATCTTGAAGCTTGTTTCAATCTATAAATAGTCTGATTAAGCTTGCACACAAGATGTTCTTTGCCCTTTGTAATGAATCCCTCTGGTTGCTTCATATAGATGTTTTCTTCAAGACTTACGTTAAGGAAAGCTATCTTGACATCCATTTGTCAAACCTTATAATCCATATAAGCAGCAATAGATAAGAGAATCCGGATAGACTTAAGCATGGCTACCGGCGAAAACATTTCCTCATAATCGATCCTCTCTTTCTGAGTATACCCCTTCGCAACAAGTCTCGCTTTAAAGGTTTCCATCTTTCCGTCTGATCCTCTTACCATGCTATCTACAATGTGAAGTAACAGACAATTGCATATATAACAAATATAAAATGCAACCATGACTACTGTAATTCTTATTCCAAAATATATGTTCATACAAAAGCTAGACTTATAGTATACATCATAATATATTTAACCTCTTCACCTACTTGTCTTTAATGTATTAAACGCCAGCCATTCGCTAATAAACAACTTTTATAGAAGTGGGTGGTTTCAAGAAAGCCATATGTGAAGAGTAGTTTTAACCACAGGGTGAGTACCAGCTCAGGACTCATGATCCTGAGCGGGAAGTGGGATTTGCTCGGGACTCATGATCCCGAGCGGAGAGTGGTATCTTTAGTTAGGACCTGATTTGGATACCTAATGATAGACTTTGTTTCACCCTAGACATATTATCCTGGCCAGATTAAAGATGCTCATTCTACCCGACAGGGCTTTAGATGGCCTGGCATCCCACCTGCCCGAGTTTTGGGAGGATCTAGAGGCACATTACCCCAACTGGAAGAATAATATCCATTTCATTGGGCCCCAGGGTGATTGGATCTTCATCCTTACGCCCACAATACAAGATTTTTCAAAGCTCTGTAAAATCAAAGAATACTCAACAAAAAAACTTAAATGAGTATAAAAGTGAAGTTTGAGGTTTTTAATTAAGAACAAGTTTAAAAAAATCAAATCTATTATTTTTCTTGGAGGTAGAGCTAATAATTAATGATGTAATCATATTATAAGTTTGACCCTCTCAAAACAATGAAAAAATGAATTCAAAATAATTAATTATGATAATTTATTTCATGAATAAATAGTAAGGATTAAAATTGTTTTTTCTTCCTTTTGAAAATAAATATATTTCATTAGTTAAAAAATATACAATGATTATAATTAAATTAAAATTTATAAGTTAATAAAATATTAAATAAAATTTTTAAATTTAATTAGATGAAAAATAATTAGTTAATTAATTTATTAATTAAAAATTATAAATAAATTAAATTAAAAATCATAAGTAAATTAATTTATTAATTAAAAAGTATAAATAAATTAAATTAAAGTTCATAATTATTTAAAAAATTAAATAAAAATTATATGAAGATATTAAATAAATAATAATAAATAAAGATATATGGCGATGGATTTATAAAAAAAAGTTATATGAATGTTTTTTAAATGTTTGAAAAATAATAAATTTTTTTATTTTTAATTTGATATTAATGTGACATAATTATTTAAAAAGTTCAATTATTGGAAATGTCTTAAAAGATAGCAATCGGAAGATTCTTGCGGCGTCGAATTCTCGAGTTGGGTGGACGAACTATGGGAGATACTCTGGGCCATTGCGCCTCGTTGTAGCATTCGGGCGTGGGCTCCGCAGTGTGGCCCATCGGCCCAATTTCTGGCGGCCCAGATGTTAACCGAAGCCCTCGCCATTAGGGTTCTAGTGTTTGATCCCTTCTCGATGAGAAGCGACAATTTTTGAAGCAGAAGTGAGAGATCGTAAGAGAGGAAGCAAAAAAGCGATGAGATTCTTCACGCCAGGCGCTGCGAAAGCCTCCATCAAATTCAGGATGTAAAATTTTTAGCAGATTCTTTGATCTCGCAAATTTCCTTTGCTTTCTGATATCTATCACTTCCTTCCTTCGAGTCTCTTGTAAAATCGCGATGGATTTTGTCATTTTCGTCACAAGGTTTCACATTTGGCTTCGTTGTCCTTTAAAGTTCTAATCTTGAAGCTCAGTTTTTCGTTCTTGTCTGCTGTGTTTGTTAGGGGGATAAGCGAACGGGATTTAATGCGTGTGTGTGTGTGTGTTTTCCTGATTGTTAATTGTAGGCCAACAGCGGAGAATCTTGTGCCCATCCGGTTGGATATTGATGTCGATGGGAATCGCTTCAAAGATGCCTTCACCTGGAATCCTAGTGGTATTCTGCTTCAATTTTTGTTTTGCAACGCGTTAAAACTGGAGTTTTTTTTCTCTCTATTCAAATTATAGTATGCTAGTGATAGAAATGATTTGTAGCTGTTGTGGTTTCGATTTAGCTTGGGCTTGCTGAAAATTTTTATGATTTGTTCTGTAAGATTACTGAAATTTCAACTCTTTGATTGACCCTTATTGCTTATCGTACAATTCTTGAACCTTCCTGTCATAATGCACTTTCTGTTTCTTTTGAACTTTTACGGAAGATTAATGGTTTCAGAGTGTCACGTAAATTTTCTCCACCTTTAAAGAAGCCTATATATATATATATATATATATATATATATATATATATATATTGCTTTATGATTGATATAACAGAACTTTGTTCTTCTTCACTTGCTGAATCAGTAAGTTCTGAGTAATTATTCTACTCTCTACTTGTCTCACGACAACCTTATTTTTGTTTATGACTTTTGATGTTGTGCTGTAGATATAGAGAATATGGAAACTTACAAAGTAAAAAAGCAAATGAAGATATCAAGTCAGAAGGAATAGTTCTTAAGAAATGAAAGAAAAAAAATATAACCCTTATACATAGGCAATTTCAGCTAAAATACTCCAGTTTCAATTATGAGTAACAGATGATACTGAAAAGAGGGGGTGGTTCTTAACAAATATAAAAAAAGCATGAAAGTGGATGAAGTTCTGTTGCTGACTCAATTATATGACTTTATGACTAATTTTGCTGATCAATAATTTATGCATATCAGAAGCTAGTTTTTATATGTTATATCTATATCTACTGCATTGCAAATTGCAATATTTGTCGAATTACTTCTAATTTGTGACTACTGTTTTTTTTTTAAAATAATTGCTTTAACTGATAGTTTTGAGTTTTCATTTGATGTTTTATTGTGCCAGTTGAAAAGTTAAAATAACACTTTGAGCTTTTGTGAAATGTATAGACTCATTCCTTGCTGAGTATTTCATAATGGAAATGTTTATGATGTACATATTGTTGTACTCAACAAGTTTTATGTTACTTTTGCAGATCCTGATTCAGAAGTGACCAATTTTGCTAAAAGGACTGTGAAGGATCTCAAATTACCATCAACATTTGTGGCTCATATTTCTCAATCCATTCAAGTAAGCGATACACTGTTGCGAATTAGTTCCTTTGCTTAGACCTTATTTTATGGTTGGCTAGAATAAGTTTCTTGATCCTAAGATAATAAAATATCTAACACAAACCAAGTAATGGCAATGGAAAATTGTTGTTAGTTTTCATTCTCTGCTTATCTTTCTTCACTATGTTTTTCCCTCTATTTAAAGTTTTGGGAGCGTTAAACTGGTCCTAATTTTTGTTCAGAGAAAAGGAAATGCTGCCCTGGTTTTAACGAATACAATAACAATATTGATGTGAAATTTTAAAAGTCCTTTCTCACTGCTGAAATTCTCCAACTTTTCCTGTCATGACAGAACCAATTGGCAGAATTCCATTCATTTGAAGGCCAAGAAATGCAAATCAAGGAGAAAATTGTGCCTATCAAGGTATGATTGAAATAAATCTTCCAACAATAATTTTCACCTGATTTAAATCTAATGTAGGTTGCCTGAATATTATCTTATTCTTGACAATCTTGTGATGATTTAACAGATTGATCTACGTGTTAACAACACTGTAATAAGAGATCAGTTCTTGTGGGTAAGTTAGAAAATTTATAAACCTTAACTACTAAAATTGCATAATTGTACAAAGTGTTTTCGTATATTACCAACATGAACTTGGATGATTTCCTAGGACATGAGCAACTTAGAAAGTGATCCTGAAGAGTTTGCACGAACTTTCTGCAAAGACATGGATATTGGAGACCCTGAAGTTGGAGTAAGACTATGCTTATGAGAGAATTTCTTATGTGATAAGATTTTAGGTTCTGTCTTAAATCTTGACAATTCTTTGAATTAATATTTAAAGCCAGCAATTGCAGTTTCAATAAGGGAGCAGCTTTACGAGGTTTGCTGTCTGTTCTAGCCATATTGTTTTTGCTAATCAACAAAAAATGATGGTATTTTTGTCTAACTTGTGTCGCTTCATGCTCTTATTTCTTATTTGTCAATCTAGTCTCTATGTTACTCTTGCTATTGCCTTGTTGATTTTCTTCTATATCAACTATTATGCATCAATATGCCTCTAATTAGCGACTGTCCGCTTGCTATTGCATGCCAATAATGCATGTCTGATGCAATATAACTCAAGGTAGATCTTAATAGCTTGTTTACTTGGTGGACGAATATGACTGGAGAATGGAGGTGGCAAATGAACAAAAAAATGCTTATCAAAAACATTTGGTTTACTGCTCCCCCTCCAATTCATATACACAAGCAAATAAGTCATAAGGCTGTAGGTAGCTTCCTAAGCCCTAAGCAAGAGTTTTTGTGACTTCTTTGCTCTATTGCCTTGGTGAAACCTGTGAGAGACTTTTGACGTATTGAAACATTCGTTTCCAAGTAAATTTGAAACTTTCATTGTTTATACTTCAGCTTATTTGAATAGTAAGAGGCTGACATGTCTTCAGATTGCTCGTTGTTACTTGGCATCTGCAATTGCAAAATAATTTATTGTGTGTGCCTAGGTTGTTTGCCTAGGCTAATGTGGTTCATAACTTGCATTCACCTTTATGAGGTCGTGTAGATGGGGTACCCGTAAAGTTTTCGCCCAATACCCATACCGTTCAGTCCATCCATCTGTACTCATGATAGTTGTTACTATTCTGTCCATACAAGTCTCGTCACTCTCTGGCGATTCCCGATTAAACCTGAACTTAGCTTGAGGTTAACATATCTCGATACCTTCAATATTTAAAACAATAACAATTTGAACCTCTAATTAACTAATTCAATCCTTCATAAATAAAATATGGCTAAAAGCATGGAAGTTAAGTTCAAATAATGATAATGCCAATAAAATCAGAATATCCCTCAATTTAAGTTAAACATACCCGATAAATCTTCAAATATGTAACTATATATTTTCTATATATGGGTACCCGTATGACTATGCAATTCCAAATGCGTTCTCTACTGTCGCAAGCTACCATTTCAGGCAAACGTGTCCCAATCATGTTTAATGAATGCTCACTTTGCTATGTTATGTAGTGAGGCGGGGAATAGTCATCTCATTTTAGGTTGATATCATTTTGAAAACTAAAACTCAGTCACTTCAATCAGGCTTTTCCTTTTGAATTTCTGCTTTGTGCATTTGATTCATGATTCTGAACTTGCTTTTTTAGTGCCGGGAATAACTGCCCCACATCGAGTAACCTTGAGGTTAGCTTGACTCAAAAACAAGTATGGGATTGCAGTATTTTTGTTGCAAGGCTTTACTTAGCATGTAATTTCCAGTATCTTAATGTAGGTAATAGTGCAAGTTGAGCCACTTTGGTACATTTTTGGTACTAGAAATTATGTTGAACGTTTATAATTTGCTTTTTGACCAACTTGTAATTGATGATTTCCTGAAATGTGTCATTGTTCAGATTGTAACTCAATCAGTTTCTTCAGCCAGAGAGACCAGAATAGGGAAAAAGGGTCGACGAGCATCAGATATTCTCACGAACAGGTTGTTTTTTCTTATGGTAGAAGAAACAAATGGAGCTCCATTTTCCTTGTTATCTTGATCGCTTTGCGTTTTGGCAGTAAAGCGGGTATCACTATGGACGTAGGGAAGCTATTTGGCAGTAAAGGAAGTGTTGTTCGGTAAGATGATACTTTGTGCTATGGAATCAATCTTTTTGAATGTGTTTTCCTCATAAAGTCCCTTTTTTTCCCGTGAATCAGGAAAAGGAAAGAATGGTATTTGTACGAGCCCATTGTCGACATTTTGTCAAACGAGGAGGTCGGGGCTCTTGATGCAAGGGAAGAACTAAATGCGCGGTAAGTTTATCATCCTAGCGTAGATCTATGAATGTGCTGCTCCACCACATCAATTTATTCACATTGAATTATCATACCAAATGTTGATTTACCGATAATCGTTTTTCCCCCATCGGAAAATGCATCAGTTTGAAGAGAAAGTTGGATGAAAAAGACGAGAGCTTTCAGACACGCTATTCTCACGGTTGAACCCATGCTATCGATGATGGCCATAACCTTCAGACCAAGGTTGGCAACTCCTACAGGAAAAACGACTCGTGGACCAGCTCATGTGGCATTGGCAGTTTTATGTGTTGAATTCGTGAATGTTTCTTTCAACAAACTAAGCATGTTTTGGTGCTTGAAATTCTCATGAAGAATGTGGAAACTGCTCTCCATAATCACTTGTTTCGAGGCTCACGACCTTGACGAAAGTAAACTATATGGGGAGGCTTACTTTCAGTCGTCAGATTTGGTTGGATTTGATCGTGCTATTAACATCGGGGCCTTGAAGCTCATTGTAACCAAAGACGAGCAATGACTAATCAAGGACTCAATGTGACTTGGTGAGGGCAATGGCTCGGTGTCGAGGTTAAGGTTTGGTGATACTTTTGAGGCACATATGAATGATCATCGAAGAGAGTCAAATGGATGTTTTTTTAGTTTAACTCTCATGTTCATCAAGCAAGTAAACACCAACGGATCTATATAGGATTGTTGATGTGCACCATAGGCGATTGATGTGAAAATCTATCGCTTTGTTGGATCTCATCGATGATTTTTTTTACCTAAATTAACCTGTGTCAGAAGGCTCATCGGAAATCATCCGGGCAAAGCTCCTCGCTTAAGTCATCAAGGGTGTTTGAAGGAATAGAACAAAAAACATAGAAGATGACAAGAATTAGGTTTAGAGTTCGCATACCATAGCAACTTTTTATAGAGGAATCAAACTCTGAAACCCTAACGGGTTATTGGATATGTAGGTTGCTTCAAATTTCAGTACATGGAAAAGATCTCGGTTGCATCAGATAGATCGTCTCTTCGGCTCGTACTTGTGTTTTTTTTATCGAAGACACTCGAGTTGAGTTAATCCTAGAAAGAAAAACACAGAGAGGATTGATTCATTTACAAAGGTAACAAAGAAGTTTATCTTGACTGGAAAATTGACTGTAGCTGCTGAACAGAAGATCAATAAATTTTTACCTATCGGTCCAACAAATGCCATTTCTTAGTGTTGCCATCACAATATACTCGCAAATCTAGTTCAAAACGAATAATAAATCGTCGAATTCAGAAATCAGTTGAGCTACATTTCCCATACATGAATTGCTTCGCTACAAATTCGGTTCGATAGTGCTACAACACTAAATGAAGCCCTCAGCAATCCTCCATTTGTTGATGTAATCTCTGTCATTGTCGTGATCGCCATCAGAATAGTAGCAACCCTTCCTGACTGCTCCACAGATCCGACTCACAGTTACCGTTGCATTTTTATGTGCTGCTTTGCACTCGACATCACGGGATGCTTCAAAAATGGTAAATATTTCACGATCATCTCTTTTTACGAGAGCTTTAAAGAACAGAAGGATGGATGCCATTCCTTCTAAGATGCATCTCAATTCCTTGAACACATCCAGTTATTTATACTCTTAAATAGCATACCTGAACATTTTTTTTTCTTTCTGCCTATTGCATTTGGTGCTTGGCTTGTTCTTGCAAGACAATTTGGTTGGATCATGCGGAATTCCTTTTGGTGGTTCAAGGCACTCCAAGTCAATGGTTGTTGACCTAACCATTACTATAATTTCAAGTTTTGTGATTCTTATTACATCAGTTAGGATGCAGAGTTTGCATAAATTTACTTGCATTTCTGGGCTAATTAAGAGGTCTTGTAAAAAAAAAAAGGCAGGTCTGTCGCAACCTTCCTAAAATCGATCTTATGGATATCAAAGAAAGTAAATTAAGATACACATGTGGAAGATATAGGATGGACAAGTATCATATCATCAATTTTTGAGAATTGATCCCTAACAATTATGCTAGAACTGCCATGCGTTACGCCCTAAAAAACAAAATCTTGTAAACTTATATACAAAGAGAGCTACTTACATTTCATTTCAGGTCAGTGGTTGGATGTAAGGGTGAACAATTGTTTAATGACCAAATCAACTAAATCGAAATTCAACAAATCAAATTCTTTTAAAAAATCAAACTCAATTTATTAGACACTCGAGTCGGAAATCAAGATTTTATGAATTTTTCACATTATTGATTCAACAACATTAATTGACTATTTATAATATATCAATTCACTAATGTTTTCTGATTTAATTGATTTAATTAATTTTTTAATTTTTAAAAAAATTCTGAATAAAAAAAATTAAAAAATAAATTTCTGAATAAATTAAACTTTTGAATTCGAACTGTTAATTAGATTTAATTGATTTTTATTCCTTCTCTTAGTTGGAATCTATCAAGTGAATTGGTGATTCGATAAATTCAGAGTTTGTTCATATTTTTATCTAATAAATTAATCATCACATATCTATCTACCTACTAGAGTTTAAAAAAAAATACTTCAGGGATTATGATCCAGCTAAAAGGCGACTAATTATCTCTTAATCATCCATGGCTCGGACAAGTTTACAGAAATTTTCCTTCTAAATAGGACACAACCGTGAAATGTTGAGCTTTTGGACCGTCCACTATGAGTGCTTTCCGATTTAATTTGACGGCTGGTGTGAAACTTCCTTGGGGCAGTGCAACGGAAAGGCGACTAGTTGTCTCCCAATCACCCATGGTTCGAAATCTAGCTACGATGAATTTTGCAAAAATTTTTTCTCTAAATGGGGCGCACAACCGTGAGATGTTGAGTTTCTAGACCATCTATTGCGAGCGCTTCCTGATTTACCCTAATGATTGATGAAAAACTTCTGTGGGACTAGACGGGTCACCTCAGAATCGACAACTTTATCAAACCGGATTAATCATTTTTTCTTAGAATTTATCTAAAATGATGAGCTTGTTGAATATAATAGATTGCGACTCATTTCTTCTACTTCTTTATCCATTGTGACACAACTCTCTTGTTGAGTTATTCATCTTAAAGTTGTTGGGTAACCTCTTGACTAAATGAACAAAGAGAGGATCTAGCTACAATGTAGAGTTGGTGTCAAATTAAACGTAATTTGGTAGTTCAGGTGTTTGAAGGAATTTTATTTTTTGTATTTTTATTGATCTGATTTGGTGGTATTTTAACTTTTTTCTATGCTTACTGTTAGATATTTGCCTTAAGGTACTCAGCTACCAGCTAATCCTGCATGACTGAAACAAGTCATCTCTGATTTAGCCTTGTGGAGTAGACAACCAACATCCATCCTTTTTGAGGTGAGCACTTTATTTTTTGATGAAGTGTCATTTGGCAATTTATCGAATTTTAATCAAAATTAATATTTTAAAACTCGACCTTAACAAGAGTTAATATTTTAAAATTAGGCCTTCAAATGTATATAAACTATATTTTAAATTTATCAAAGAAAAAAATTATCTACTATTAAAACTAATTGAATAAAATCCTAATATTAAATAATGTATTATAAATTTCAGATGTAGATTTTTTAAAATTATTTTTGGATGAAAAATCATGTTGCACTTCCACCGTGACTGATTGGATTGAAAGTCCATATACTTAGATTATATATAGAAAAATGATATATTACTCGACGGCTCCTACGCGATCATAAGCTACATCTGATGTGGATAATCTGGTACAGCCAAAACTCAATTATTTTAACCCCTCTCTCTCTTTCCTCTTAATTTAAAATAAAATTCTTTCTTCTCTCTCCATTGATTACATGTAACAATTACTATGGTATTGATTTTTAAAAACCATTAGTAACTACTCCACAATAGCTACTACACGTTATAGTAGCTACTCGACAATAGCTGTTATAACATAGTAAACTTTCAAAGACCATAACTTTTGATTCGAACATCAGAATGAAATGACCTTTTTAAATTATAATTATCTTAATGAGCTCCGATTAAAAAATAATCATTTCATTCTTATATCTGAGTCAAAATTATGATTTTTAAAAATTTACTAAAGTAGCTATATAGTTGTAGCAACTACAGTAGCTGCTACAATAGTTAACAGCTAATAGTTACAACGTAGCAAATTTCGAACATCATAACTTTTGGCTTAGAAATAATGACACGATTATTTTTTTGATTTATAGATCTTTGGACAAGTTTCAATTAAAAAAATTATCTTATTTTGACATCTGAGTCAAAAAGCTATGGAATTCAAAAGATTACTATAACAGTTATATAGTTGTAGCAGCTACTATTGAGTAGCTACCCAGCTACAACATATAACAGCTAATAACTGCTATAACATTGCAAACTTTTGACTCAAAAATCAAAATGAGACAATTTTTTTAATAATAGATCTTTGAACACGTTTTGATTTAAAAAAAACATCTCATTCTGATATTCGAGTCAAATATTACGATCTTCGAAAGTTTACTACATAATTGTAACAACTATTATCGAGTAGCTGCTACAACATGTAGGAACTACTATCGAGTAGATGCTATACGTTATAACAGCTATTTTCAAGTAGTTGTTATAACTGTGTAGCTACTACAATTATATAACAAACTTCCGAATACTATAATTTTTTACTTGATATTAGAATGAGATGATTTTTGTTTAAATTGAAACTCGTTAAGAGATCTATAATTCAAAAACAAATCATCTCATTCTGATATCTGAGTCAAAAGTTATGATTTTTGAAAGTTTGCTACATTATAATAGTTATTGTCGAGTAGCTGCTACTAGTTTTTAAAAATTAGTACCACAGTCATTGTTGCATATAATTAAAAGAGATAAAAGAGATAATTTTATTTTAATTTAAGAGAAAAGATAGGAAAATTATTACATGCAACTGAAAGAGGTATTAAAATATTTGAGTTTTGGTCGTATTAGATCACCCATGTCGAATGTCGTTCACGACACACACACACACATGGGTGTGTGCTTGTACGAAGTTAGAGGGCCTGGATTGAATCCAGCCGCCCCGGATTGAATCCAGGCGCCCCGGATTGAATCCAGGTGCATGGATTCAAATCTAGGCATCTGGATTGAATCCAATGCACAATTTATTTGTTTGTTTTTTTTGTTTTTGAGGATTGTTATATATATTTAGGTTTAAGATTTTAAGATTTAAGAGTAGGATTATAGTGAGTTTAAGCCAAGAAGATTTTTACTCTATAGTTCAATCTTCCTTCTTAGGTTATAGTGTTTAAAATAAAAAAATTTATATGCTCACGGGGTATATTATATGTATTTAGTGTTTAAGATTTTAGAATTTAGAGGTTGAGTTATAATGGGTTTAAGTAAATAAGATTTTCACTCTACAGTTTAGTCTTCTCTTTTAGGTTATAATGTTCAAAATAAAAAAATTTAGATGTTCACGGGTTATATTATAAGATTATATATATATATATATATATATATATGATGCGGACGTAATGTTGTGCATCCACGCGAACTCGAGGCACCCAAATTCAATCCAGGCGTTTGGATTTGAATCCAGCGCAAACATTTTTAAAAAAATGGGGGGAGGGTATATTATATGTATTTAGAATTTAAATTTTAAAATTTCAAGGTCGGCTTTATAGTGTATTTAAGCTAATAAAATTTTCTCTCTAGAGTTTAGTCTTTCCTCTTGGGATATAATATTTAAAATAATTTTTTTTAAAATATTTACGGGATATATTATATGTATTTGGTGTTTAAGATTTTAGAATTTAAAGATTGGGTTATAGTGAATGTAAGAAAATAAGATTGTTTCTCTAGAGTTTAGTTTTCTCTCTTGGATTATAGTCTATAAATAAAAAATTTTAGATGTTCCTAGAAGATATTATAAGATTAAAAAATTATTTATTAAAAATAATAATAATAAAAAATCGATATAGGCATCTGGATCACCGGCGCGTACAATTGCATGGCGGGTGATTTACAATGAAGAAGTACTATAGGATGGTTGGCACACAGTTGCGCGCGGTTCGCAATGGAGATGTAATTAAAAAAAGATGACCTTAAATGATCAAGAGAATTTGTAAAATTTAGCATCAGTGATACAAAATAACTTTCTGATTATTAAAATATAAAATAAAAATAAAAATAAAAATAAAATTGAATCTGAATGTGTACTACCTCAAGGAATCATTAGCTAATTACATTTCAGAATAACGTTGCTACCCAAAAAACAATAGAGAAAATATATTTTGGGTATTGAATTTGGTTTGTTTTTGATATTTTAAGTACCAAATTTAAAAAAAAAATCTCAAAATTAACACTTGATTTTTATTTTATTCTCAAAGTTCAGTAAGGATAATTTTAATCCCAAATTTATCAAATTATACTTTTTTTAAGGCCCAAATAGCATTAAGGGTATTATGGCCATCGATTATTTTTGAAATTTAGTTTTATTAAGTTTTAAGAACAAATATTTTTAAAATTTATGTTTATGAATATTTAGAATTTATATTTTTTCAACTTAACCGCCTACAAATCCCGCTAACACTTTTGGCCAACCACCACAAGTCTCAGTCAACCACAACAACTTCTTGTTGCCTTGACAACACTTCCGGTTGTTTGTCATCACTCTCAAGTTTAGACTGCACTACTTCCTGCCGCCTGCGAATTGTCACCCAACTCATTTTCATCTTTAGCCAATTGCTGCCAACATTTATGGTTGCTCCGCTACCACCTCCAGTCAATCATGTTCCTTAAAGTGAAATATAACACTTTTTTACTATATTTACATGAAAATTTGTATAATTAATGATATTTAATTTTTGAAAATCAATTGACTAATGAGGAGGCTATATGTGTGATACTATTATTTGATCATAAAGATAAGTCATTGTATGTGAATTCAATTAAATTATTTTCATATTTGAATGAATTATTATAGCCTATGAACAATGATGAGGCTATATGTGTGATACTATTATTTGATCATAAAGATAAGTCATTGTATGTGAATTCAATTAAATTATTTTCATATTTGAATGAATTATTATAGCTTATGAATGAGTCCTTATAGGTAAAATTGATTTAATGATTTTCCAATCTAATAATACCACAAGATAACAAGAATTAGCCATTATATATAACCAATTTATTCAAATATTCGACTAAATCAACTCAATGCTTTCCCTATTTGATAATTCGACTAGATTAAAAGAATGAGTCATTATATGTAGCAAATTTAACTAATATTTGATGAAATTGATTCATACTAGTAGTTTATAATTACTAGTTATCAATGTAATGTTGAGCAAATACTATCAGAGATAATAAAATTAAATTAAAATTATATTAAAATTATATAATTTAATTTTAATTTATCTGTTGAGTGACTTGAACGGATAATTTTAGACTGTCAAATTGGGAAAGAGCTGCTTGGAATGACTGAGTTGGCTGGAAAGACTTGAACTGTCTTATATGCAGAATACAAACTCCCGAGAACAGAGTGTAGAGTCTATGTATAGACTCCCGACCTGAGACTCTCAAGTTACAGACTTCCGAGTTGCAGAGTCTAAGTTGCAGTCTCCAAGTGTAGACTTCCCGACCTAAGCTCCCGAGCTAGAGACTCTCGAGTTGCAGAGTCTAAGTTGCAGACTCCAAGACTCCCGACCTGAGCTCCTGACCTGAATTGGAAGAAAATGTCGCTGAGGCCTGCGTAATGTAGTTTACTTAAAATTGATTCATCCTCCTCCGACTATGCTTCAAGGTTATGATGGATGTCCATTTCCCAAAATACAACAGCAGAACCACGTATACAACTAAGCATTGGTTCATTGTGGCGAACTAAGAAAGTACCTGATAGCTACCATGGGTAATCAATCGAGCGGGAATGCACGAAAGATTTAGGGAACAAAGGGGGAAGAAAATCTTTGCTATTAGCTCGCAGGTAGACCCGACCATGGTTCGGAACCGACGGTTCGACGATTCGGAATCGACGGTTCGACGATTCGGAATTGCCGGTTCGACGGTTCGTGGGAGGTCGGCCCTTAGCCATAACCGCCCAAGACGTTCACGGTTCGGAACCGCCGGTTCACTGTCCGGTTTACGGTTCGCCACGGTTCAAGATTATTATATTAAAAAAATTAAAAATTAAATTAAAAAAAAATTATTAAAAAAAGGGCTTGCACTTATATAAGTTGCCTACGTATCCCCTTAGGATGTAGGGGAATCAAAGCTCACGTAGTTCTTTTATATTTTTACCCTTTTACATTTTTTACATTCTTACCCTTTCTCACTCACTTCTATTTTCTCCCGTTCCCGTTGTATTTGTTCCTTCGGTATCAAATTCTTCGACTTCGTCTTCTGAAAGTTGCATTCCTTGGATTCGCTTCTCGGCTCTGGTCCAATCATCAAGTAATGCTTGAGCTTCCAATGAGTCGGGAGACATAGTTGATCGTCGTTCATCTAATATGTTGCCGCCGGCACTGAACGTCTGCTCCACAGCAACAGTTGACACTGGAGAAGCTAAAATTTCTTTTGCGATCACGGAGAGAACGGGAAAACTTTGAGCCTTCTGTGACCACCACTTCGAAGTCTTCGCTATCTGCTTCATTAAAATCAAAAGAAGTCATAAAATAATTCTCAAGTTCCTGTGTGGAACTTGAGGATCCTCGTGGACGTTTCGTTCATTCTTTTAATAAAAGTTATGCTTTTGTAAGTTTTAAATTAGTAGTAGTAGGTTGTTGTGTTTCAGAAATATTAGTTTGTGTTCCATATTTAACATAATATTGATTATAAAGATCATATAAATAATTTTTAATATTATATACAATATTAGCTGGATTCGGAGAGGAAGAATCTTTAATAGGAATTAATGCGTCATAATATAAAGTTAACATTTCTTGTAAAACTTCTAATTTAAATCTAGGATCTAAAGCAAATGCAATTAAATAAATTTCAAAAATTAAATAAAAATATTTTTCCCATTTAGTTTTCATAGCTATTATACATAAAGTTAAAGCTTCATCATTTATATGTTCATTTAATATTAATACTATACTACAAAAATTTACTAAAATTAAATGAGTAGTAAGATAATAAACACCAGAAAGTTATTCAGTTGCATCGTTAAAAACTTTTAAAATTTCACAAATACTACTACAAATATTCCATTGTTGTGACAATAAATATATATTAGTATTACTATTTTGTGTAAAAAATAAACATAATAAATCTTTATATTGAAAAGAATCTTGTTATAATTGATATGTTGAATTCCAATGTGTTGGAACATCACATGGAAATTTTTTTGGTCGCATTCCATTAGCTTTACAAAATCTACCCCATTGTTTCATCATAGATGGATGGGACCATAAGTATGAAATTGCGGTTCTAATTGGTTGAATATAATTTTGTAAAAGTTTTAATTCATCTTGAACACATAAATTTAAAATATGGCATACACAACGAATATGAAAAAATAAACCACCAATGATAGGTTGACAAATAACTTTTAGTTCATCTATTGAAGCGGTATTAGAACTAGCATTGTCTAATGATATTGAAAATATTTGATGAGTCAATCCATACTCTTCTAAAACTATGTATAATAATTGTGCAATGTTATGAGCAGTATGTGATTCATCAAAAACTCTATAAGCTAAAATTTTTTTTTGAAGAATCCAAGAGTTATCAATCCAATGGCATGTTAGACTCATATAAGAATGAGTTTGCCAATGATCACTCCAAATATCGGAACATAAAGAAACTTTATTATTTAATTTACTAAATTATTCAATTAAATTCTTTTTTTCTTGTTTTACTAATCTTTTAATTGTACGAGTAAGTGTAGTCCTAGGTATACGTTTAGCAGCAGGATTAAGAGATTCTTTATAAAAATCTTCAAATGTGCATTTAGATCCAAAACTAAAAGAAAGATGTTCTACAGAAACAAATTTAGCTAATGATTCTCTTAATTTATTATCTGAATATAAAAATAAACCAGAATCGGTACTACTACCGCTAGAAAATCTAGATAATTGTGTTTGAGAGCGGTCAATCTCATATTCCGTCGGGTGCTTCGTTTCTACATGTCGTTTCAACGACCCATAGCCGTCGCCGGCTTGGAATTTGTAGGAAGCATTGCAATGCTTGCATTTTGCACGCATTTCTCCCAACGTGTAACACCCCACTAAAATTCCCTTCAATATTATCTCTAATATTGAGTACGATTCATGAATAATAGTTAGAGTTGTGGGAATTTTAGTGTAAGTGTTATATGGGCTCTAAATGGTGGGAATTCCTAATGGGTCTTAAATAGCACTTCATTAGTTATCCTAATGGGCCCCATGAAGATAAAAGAAATTACACATCATGTAATGAGCCTTACTTTAGATGGGCTTGCAAAAGAATAATAATAAAAAAAATGTAATGATGTAGGTGCTAAGGATTGAATCTTGGACCTTAGAGATGTTGTAAGTCTTAAAAATGCATATGTAACCAATTCACCTAGCAAGGGAGTACTATTAGGAGGATAAAGGAAATTTTAGATAGGTGTAAGGATAAGGGAAGTGAAGAGTCACCATGAGAGAAGGCACCATGCCCTTTCACTTGCCCTCTTCACTTAGTATAAAGAGGTGGGATGAGAAGTGAAGAGGCTTAAGTTACTTTTCTCTTCTTCTCTTCCACCAAGGCCCTTCCTCTCCCCTCTCTTCTTCCTTCTTGGCCGAAAATTCCAAAGGGGTTTTCCTCTTGGAAAACTTCACAAGAGGTCTCCCTCTTGAAGATCCAAGTTCTTCTACAAGGCTACAAGGGCAAGGAGTACTCTAAAGTCAAGAAGGTTTCTTTTTGTTTCTCTATTCGAGGTTTATAACCGCGATAACAAGTGTAAGACTCCCCTCACCTGCAACATAATTGTTCATATATGTTTTGTTCATGTTTTTGTATGTTCTTGCGATGTGTTGCCAAAAATCGTGAAGTTTTTCCCTAGGAGCATGTTTCGGCCAAGCATGGATTTAGGGCCTAGGTTTGTGTTTGATTCTATCTAATGACTCCAATGTTTTCATGATGTTAAGTTATGAGTTATGATGAAAAAAAGATGAAGCAGAAAGACCCCTAAAAGTTTAGGCTAAGGCTCTCAAGAAGCCATAGGCTTTTTGGCCATAAGAAGATGTTTGGGTTCTTTTTGACTAGCTAATGGTTTTTAATTCCTTGTTGATGTTTGTTTGAGGGGTTTATATATATTTTAGGTCATGTTTCCCCTTTGATCATGTTCGGTTAATACCCTAAATAAGGACAAAAAAATGAGTTAAAGATGACATGTTACTTGCTAATGCTTCCTAGTGTTAGAGTATGTATTATATGCATGTTGTATGAATCAATTGCTCTTGTTTTTGTCATTTTCATGTTGATATGAACCTTAGAATTTTCTGATCAGTTTCCTAAATTAGGTCTTAGGATGGGTTAAGGTCACTACTTCACTTGATAATGTCTCTTGGTAATAGGATATTGAATGTATGCATGCTGTATGAGTTGTAAGATGTTGTGTTGTGTTTTTATGCCATGATAACCCTATCTAAATGTTTTGATCAGTAGGGTATATGATGGATTATGGTTGAATTAAAGGTATCCATGTTTCATTATGCCATGATAGATGAAAAGAAAAAAAAAGAGTTAAAAATGTCATGTTACTTGCTAACATTTCCTAGTGTTAGAATATATATTATATGCATGTTGTATGAATCAATTGTTCTTGTTTCTTTGTCATTTTCATGTTGATATGAACCTTAGAAGTTTATGATCAGTACCTTAAATTGGGTTTTAGGATGGGTTAAGGCCACTACCTCACTTGATGATGTCTCTTGGTACTAGGATATTCAATGTATACATGTTGTATGAGTTGTGTGATGTTGAGTTGTGTTTTTATGCCATGATAACCCTATCTAAATGTTTTGACCAGTAGAGTATATGTTGAATTAGGGTTGAATTAAAGGTATCCATGTTTCATTATGCCATGATAGATGAAAAGAAAAAACTGGAACAAGTTCCCTAGGCGTATTATCCTTAGTTTTAAATTGAACATTATGTGTTTTATGAATCATGAATGATAAGTTGGCATGTTATGAATTTTCTTACCATGAAATTATGTTTTCTCCATGCCATGTTCATGATTGAAAGATATGATGATATTTATGCTTTGAATGTATGTCCATGACATGTATGACATTATGAATAAAAGAATGTCAAAAGAGCAATTTCTAAGAAAAGAAAAGAAATGATGAACTCTATGCTAAAGAGAAATTGCTATGGAAAGAAAAGGAATCATGTATGCTATTTTACTTTATGTATTGGCTTGTACCGGATCTTGAAAAAGGTCCAAAGGGTGGGCTCCTAAGCAAGGCCCTAGTTCTGGACTACCGTAGCTGTCCCTAGGCTAGAGGTTGCCCAGTACCTTAGTAGGTCGGGATTAGCTACCTCGTACTCTACTAAGGGATGCGCGCAAATGATGAATGGGTACAAGCCAGGGATCCCAATGATGATAATATGTTAATGTTCAAGTATTATATGATATATATTTTCAAAAGAGCATCCTTAATGTTTATGCACATGTTTATGTTTAACGATATTGCATATGCTATGTTTAATGTTTATGCACATGTTTATGTTTAATGATATTGCATATGCTATGTTTAATGTTTATGCACATGTTTATGCTTAATGATATTGCATATGCTATGTCTAATGTTTATGCACATGATTATGTTTTAAAGATGATGTGAATGTTAAGTGTTTATGCTTATGTGCTTTAGATGCTTAAAGTGTTTATTCATGTTATATGTTTATGTCAAATGATGTAGATTTCTACTTATATGTGATGTACGGATTTTGTGAGTAAGCAAGGAGCTTACTAAGCCTTTTATGCTTATAGTCTACCTTCTTATGTTGTAGATCAAACAAAAGGGGAAGCAGCAGGAGGGCATGTGTGTGTGTGGCAGTGACTTGGCAGAACGATCCTACTATTGTCTTTACTCTTACTTATGGACTTATTTCTCATAGATTTAATATTGCTACTTATAACCTGCATGTGTTAGTTCTTATGTTTACGCTTACTATATGTTGGAGTTGAAGTTCTTTATGAAATACATGCTTAATGTAGAACTATATACTCTCTTGTTAAATATGTTATGCTATGCTTCACATGCTTAAAGTAGTTTAGTTAGAAAGAAATTTATCCAATTGCATATGTTCATGATTTAGTGTTATTTCCGCTGCTATATTTACACTACATATGCAATAATGTACGAAAAAAAGAAAAAAAAAGTAACACGCTGCTCACGTAAGGGGCGGGCATTACACGACGGAAGTGTGACCTTCTCAAAATGTTTAGTGAAAATAGACGATTTTAAAGGAGGATTTCCCCGAACCTTAGAAGTAATCGCATCGGTACTTCCTCGCATTTTGGGGATCGGAGGGCGTTGGGGTTGAGCCTCGGTCTCATCATCGGTGGATTGAATTTGAAGGTTGGGATCCTCGTATGCAATTTCTTTTCCCCTCCGAGATCGAGATGATGAAGCTCCGTGACCTCTTTCCATTATCGTCGAAAAATGAAGAACGCGGAGAGAAGTTGAGAGTTAGAGAGTTGAGAATGAGAGATTGAGAGAAGAGAAGTTGTGTTGTGTGTGAAAATGATGAAATGAGTTCCCTATTTATAGAGTTCGGATCATAACGGTCACTAAATCATAGTCATTGATCAAAAAACGGTTAAATGATCTCATCCGTCGAAAAAAGAAAAAAAATAAAAAATAAAAAAACCCTCCAACGGCACTGAACCGACGGTTCAGTGTCGTTGGACTCGGCGGTTAACCGTCGGTTCACGGGTTCTGGGGGCTGGAATCGGAATCGGCCCGACATCCTGCTGGGCCGGTTGCGGTTCCGGTTCGGCCCGGCGAACCAGTTCAACGGGCCACCCGACCCGTTTGTTGGGACCGGGTGCATGTCGACAAGGATACGAGTTCGTAAAATTTTAAATTTTTACGTGCAGCGGAAGAATTTGCATAAAATAATTTCCTAAATTATTTTAACTTCGTATCTAGCATGCAACCTTATGGTGTATCGACATAATCATAAATTAAAACTTTGCGGAAAAGTAAACTAATTTACCAAGTACCTCGCGTAACTCGAAGTAAGGGACGAGATCCAACCGTAGCGTCCCTTGGAAGCTTCGCCTCTATTCGCGTCCACGCCGAGTTCTTTTCGGGATGACTTCACAAAGTCACGAGTTTTGTACCGACGAGAACTACTAGATTCTCTATAGGCACAACAAAGAAGATCAAGAGAAGAAAAGGAAACTAACCACCAAGAAAACGGAATCGAATTCCGGGAAGAGAGGAGTCGCTATCCGCTTCTTCTTCTTCTTGCTTTGTTTCTTCTTCTTCTTGAAGCTCACGGCAACAACCTTGCTTGGGTGTAGGTTGGGCACCGGCCCTAATATGGCTAGGGTGGGCGCCGGCCCTAAGGGAGGGAGAGGAGAAGGAGAAGAGAAAGAGAGGGAGAGAGGGAGCTACTTCTCTTTACAACTCAATTGGAATTAAGGGCTTGCCTTTGGTTCCTTTTTATAGTAGCATCTCCCTTGCTAAGTCTCCTCTTAACGGAATTAACGGAATTAGTTATAAGAATTTTATCTTATAAAATTTCTTATGACTTATTCCGTTATGCCTAGTTTTATTATAACTAATTTATAATAAAACTAATTAGTTATCATAAGAAATTTATTCTATAAATTCTCTTATGAATTATTCCGTTTAAACCAAGTTTTATTATAACCAACTTTATAATAAAACTAATTAGTTATCATAAGAAATTTATCCTATAAATTCTCTTATGAATTACCAAGTTTTATTATAACTAACTTTATAATAAAACTAATTAATCTCTCCTTTTATTATGGAATAAATTTTATAAGAAATTTATAAACTTTCTTATTATGGAAAAATCAATTCATAATTGATTTTATAAAATTAAAATAAACCATTCCATGGATCATTTTAATTTCCATAAAAAGAATAAATTTCTATAAATTTATTTATATAAATTTCTTTATACAAATTTATTTATCCATAAAACAAATCCTTCTCTCTCTTTTAATTATGAAATAAATTTTATAAGAAATTTATAAACTTTCTTATTATGGAAAAATCAATTCATAATTGATTTTATAAAATTAAAATAAACCAATTCATGGATTATTTTAATTTCCATAAAAAGAATAAATTTCTATAAATTTATTTATATAAATTTATTTATATAAATTTCTTTATACAAATTTATTTATCCATAATTTATAAAATAAATCGTGCTGGATCTATTTTATTAATTAAACCAAAATTAATTGGTTTTTCTCCCTTTAGGTGGCCGGCCAACCAAGGAGGGTTGGCACCCTCTTTGGCCGACCCGAACCGAGCCGAACCAACGCGAATTAAACTCATTTAATTCGCCCAAAAAGCCTTCAAAAGACTTAGCCATTTTTAGCTTCCATTGCGCCTCTGATTAACTCAGATTCGACTTATTTCTCTTGATCGGAAAATCCAATTTTCAACTCGTTTTAAATCCCTCGGATTACTCGTAGTGCGTGTGACTAAATAGGCTTTCGATTTATGTTCGCCGTCTATAATCAACTAATTATAGAACGATCATGAGTGGCACCTAGTAGTACATCATGATCCCCAATTAATCGAAAGATCAACGGTTTGACCTCAGAAGAAATTATTCTGAAATCCTTCAGCAGCTCTAATGAATCGTGCCTCATTCCCTTCACCACCTTATACCCACTTGGTTCAGGACATGGTCTGTTTGTGTCAGTCCCCACTAGACTGACTACGTCACACCTAGCCCAAGTAGTGTCTTTCTCGTCCTTTGGATTTCTAATTACTCTCATGTATTTAAGAGACTCGTACTCTAAACATGATATACTCTGGCCAGAGATTTTGAGTAACAATCCGACGATAGGCCTGGGTATACAACTCCTCGCAAGGAGTGGTGAATCCTTTGTAGGCTGTTCAAACATCTTCGGGCACTTCGGCTTATACCCAATCATCCTGGGTCCACACCTCCTTGGAGATGCTTGCTTAAGATGTTAAAGTATAAGTCTCCATGACCAAGATGACTTGAACACCGCAAGTCAAAGGAACATCGCACTTAAGCCGCAGTAAGAACTTCATTGACATTTCTATAGATAGATTTCATATGAAGTCTTACAGCTAGTCACTCCAATGAACTAGTTCCCTTAACTAGCATCCATGTTTATCTCCGGACATCCCAATGTCACCAGCCAGTGAGAATCAGCTGATTAGAGAATAACCCATGTTAGTCTCAACAGAATTGATATTGTCCGTTTTTATCAATTCATCGACTAGGGATATTTTCAATACTTCACATTTGCACATTTAGAGATAATCACTAGTTGTGATCTCATCATAAATTCTCTTATGTTGTGAGTTGTATTGCGGACATTCAGTAGATGAGTTTAAGATCCCAATCAAATACACAAGCATGTATACTCAAATAGTGAATTATCATTTATTAAAATAAATGTTTTACAATCATAAGGCGATTGCCTTAGGACACTTCTCTCATATCACTAACACCATTGACCCGGGCCGGTTCCGAGCCGGGTCCGGGCTGGACTCGGCCCGAGGTCGGGTCTACTCGCAAGTTCTCTACCGCCTATGTCCTGCTCTCTTAGTCACAACCCCTTTATATAGCAGCTCAGACAAATGCAGTAATTAATGACCGCATTAATTGTCATTTACTGCTGATTAATCCGTCCACACCAAAACGTCTAGAGGTTACAATGCATCTGTTACATTTGAGCTACAAGAAAAAATTATTCAGGTGGCAAAACATTGGTTCATTCGCTTAGGCAAAGTTTGCTTTGACCGATCGAGCATTTGGCGTACGCAAGTTGTTCTCACAAATGAGTCAACTTGGTTCAGTTTGCATCCCCTACACACCCACATGTGAGAGAGAGTCACTCGCCATGTATTTGTTCACAACTAACATGCTTGTGAATCAATATAAACCAACTAGTATGCCTTGAAAGTCTCAATATGATAATCTCATTCACAATGGAGTCTCATTCTTTTTTATCTCTTTTCCATTCACTTATATCCAACATGTACGAAACAACAAAGAAGATAAGGCAAAATATGGTAAGCGCAAGTTTAAAAGTACTAGTTATGAAAGTAAGTAACAAAACCACAAAGAAGATGAGGCAAAATTCGTATGCATATATTTAGAATTACCAGATATGGACATAAGTCATAAAACAACCAATAAAATAAGATAAAATATCATTTGTCTTCTTTATGCTACATGATTTTTCT
>JAGFNQ010002142.1:0-44431 GCA_024364735.1 Boesenbergia rotunda
TATGAATGAAATACATGCAATGTTTTAGGAATAAGATGCATGCTATGTTTATGATGAAAGTACATGTTATGTTTTATGAATAAAGATGCATGCCATGTTTATGAATAATGGCACGGTCGATGATTGACGGTACGACGGTACGACAGTCACGAAGGACCGGTAAATGGGCCGGTAAATGGGCCGGTAGACGGCCGGGTCGTTACATATGTTATTTATGAATGAAGATGCATCCATGTTTTATGTGTAACGACCCGGAAAATTCTCTTAATATTTTCTTAAAATATTAGCATGTCTAGATAATTTCCGAGGGGCCCAGAAATATTATGTAAAATTGGGCCTAGAAATCCATGTTTTCTCATTTAAATTGAGAAAAACTAGGTACTAATGAGCTTTAAATGGGCTCCAAAAATGGGTATTAATTAGGTAAAATTAATATAAATTAGGTAAAATTAATATAAATATAAAAGAATTTTATTTAGGAATATTGGCATAATTATGGGTGATTTTAGGGGGATTTCGGAATTTAGGAAATAAAAATAATAAAATAAATGAAATAAAAATAAAATAAAAATAAAGGTGCATGAGCCAAGGATTGAACCTTGGACCTCTTGTACAACCATGTAAGCCTTAACCAACTCACCTAGCAAGGGATTTCTATGAGGAAATGAAGTGGATATAAGTTGAGATTAAGAAGAAGATGAAGAGTCATGGAGAGACTCTTCATTCACCACCTTAATGGGTTATAAAGAGGGGGGTTTGGGAGTTATTCTCTTCTCTCCATCAATTGCATTCTCTTCCTCCTTCTTTCTCATCCTAGACGAAATCTACAAGGGAGATTTTCCCTTGGGAAAACTCCACAAGAAGGTCCTACCACCAAGATCTAAAGGTTTCCTAAGGTTCCAAGGCTAGGGGTGATCAAGAGACAACAAGTCTTCCTTCTTCTTCCCATCTAAGGTCTAAAAATCAAGAAACCCCAAGGTAAGACTCCCTCACCTGTGGTATAATAGTTCCCTATGATTTCCATGATTTTTAGCATGATATATTGGTTAGTTTTCGAATTTGATGTTGAAAGGAAAGAAAACCAAGACCCTCATGCTTAAGGGTTTCGGCCACCATGTTTTACAGGTCTATAATTATGCTAAAAATCATGATAATGTTATTTAATGTTCCCTTATGATGTGTAGAGGTTAAGTACAATTTTTGGGAATTTTTGGAGCACCCTAGAACACCCTAGGGTTTCGGCCAACATGAAAGAAACCAAACTAAGAACCTTAAGTTTAAGGGTTTCGGCCACCATGATTTACAGGTCTATAATTATGCTAAAAATCATGATAATGTTATTTAATGTTCCCTTATGATGTTTAGAGGTTAAGTATAATTTTTGGGAATTTTTGGAGTACCCTAGGACACCCTAGGGTTTCGGCCAACATGAAAGAAACAAAACTAAGAACCTTAAGTTTAAGGGTTTCGGCCACCATGATTTACAGGTCTATAATTATGCTAAAAATCATGATAATGTTATTTAATGTTCCCTTATGATGTGTAGAGGTTAAGTATAATTTTTGGGAATTTTTGAAGTACCCTAGGACACCCTAGGGTTTCGGCCAACATGAAAGAAACAAAACTAAGAACCCTAAGTTTAAGGGTTTCGGCCACCATGATTTAAAGGTCTATAATTAAGCCAAAAATCTTGATAATGTTAATTTATGTTCCCTTATGATGTGTGGAGGTTAAGTATAATTTCTGGGAATTTTTGGATTACCCTAGAGACCCCATATGTTTCGGCCAACCTCAAGGACCCAAGGGTTAGGGTTGAGCCTTTAACTTCAAGTATATGTTTATGTGTTGCCATGATATAAGGGTGATGTAGGGAACCATGTTAAGTTATATGCCCATGCTATGCTAAGAACCATGCTAAGTGATTATGTATGTTCATGATATGAATGATGCCATGATAAGTATGATAAGTTTATGTTCAGGATATGAATGATGCCATGATAAGAATGATAGGGTTATGATCACGATAAAAATGATGCTATGATATGTTAGGTTATGATATGAATGATATGCCATGTTTTATGAATAATATGCATGTATGCCATGTCTTATGAATGAAGTTAAAGTACATGCCTTTAAGGCACAGCTATGATGTTAAGTATGATGAATGACAAGTATGATGAATGAATGATGATGAACGACAAGTATGATGAATGAAAGATGATGCTTATGTCTTAAGGCATAAATATGCTAAACGGCACGGTCGATGGTTGACGGTACGACGGTCGAGAGGACCGGTAAATGGGCCGGTAGACGGGCCGAGCCGTAACAAGTTATGCTATGTTAAGTATGCTATGAATGAATGATGAATGATGAAGCATGAAAAGTATTTTACTTTATGTATGGGCTTGTACCGGACCGAAGTATGGGTCCAAGGGATGGCACCTTAAGAACGCCCCGGTTTTGGACTACCGAAGCTGTCCACGGTTCTGGCCCTACCGGAGCTGGGTAACAGGGATGGGCACCTTAAGAACGCCTCGGTTCGGGGACTACCGACTATGCTGTCCTTACCCTAGTAGGTCGAGGCTAGCTACCTCGTATTTACTTAGGGATGCGCGCTTATGATGTATGTATGTGGTACAAGCCAGGGCCCAATGATATGATGAATATGTTTAAGCATTAAAAGTATGTTTTAAAAGGTTAAGCATCCTTATATATATGCAATTGTCTCATGCATTCATCCATGTTATGCATTATAATTATGATAAGAATATTATGCAAAGTAAGTTTATGCAAAGCAAGTTTATGCAAGATATGTTTATGCAAATGATTTTGTTTATGCTCATGTTACTATATGATGCCATGATTTGATTGTGTTTATGCTAATTTAGAATGACATGATTTATCTATGTTCATGTTAGTTTAGGATGCCATGATTTATTTATGTTCATGCTAGTTTAAAATGCCATGATTTTATTTATGTGCATGATAGTTTAGGGTGCCATGATTTAATTATGTTTATGCCAAGTTAGAATGCCATGATTTGATTTATGTTCATGCTAGGTTAGGATGCCATGATTTAATTATGTTTATGCTAAGATAGTATGCCATGATTGGATTTATGTTCATGCTAGTTTAGAATGTCATGATTTAATTATGTTTATGCTAAGTTAGAATGCCATGATTTTTTTTATGATGTCCATACCAATTTATGATGCCATGTTCTAACTATGTTATACTGAGATAGGACGCCATGATTTTATTTATGTTCGTGCTAAGAATGTTTATGAAGTTATGTTTGTTATGTTTATGTCTACGCCAAGTATTGTGCCATGCCATGAAGGTTTATGGTTATGTTTATGCTATGCTATGAAGATGATTATGTTATGTTTACGCCATGACGAATGTATGCTAAGTGATGAAAAGGCTTATGTTCTAAGTAAAGCACTAAGTATGTAAAGCACTAAGTATGTAATGGCTTATGTGCTCATGAATGAATGATGAATGGTTTTAGTGAGTAGGAAAGAGTCTTACTAAGCCTGTGTGCTTATAGTCTTATTTCCTTATACCGCAGATCACGCAAGGGGACAGTAAGGAAGCAGCAGGAGGGCATCAAAGAATGTGTGTGATAGTGACTTGGCCAAGGAGCAATATGGTTGCTCGTCTCATGATAGAACTTTATCTTTACTGTTATGTGTTTAAGTATGACTCTATGACATGATACTAAGTATGACATGATGCTAAGTATGACATGATGCTACGAATGACATGATGCTAAGTATGATATGATGCTAAGTATAAAGTTACTACGCTAAGTTCCCATGTTATAGTGCTAGAAATGGTAGTAAGTGCATGTAGGAGTAAGTTAAAGGTTTCCGCTGCATTATGATGTCTACATGCCCTAAGTATGTTAACGTAACGCCGCTTTAGGAAAAAAAAAGCGGGCGTTACATTTAATAAGCTGAAGTTATTGCTATGGTTTATATGGGGCTTGTACCGGACCGAAGTATGGGTCCAAGGGAGGGCACCTTAAGAACGCCCCGGTTATGGACTACCGACTATGCTGTCCACGGTTCTAGCACTACCGAAGCTGTGCAACAGGGATGGCACCATAAGAACGCCCCGGTTCTGGGACTACCGACTATGCTGTCTTACCCTAGTAGGTCGGGGCTCGCGACTCGTATTTACTTAGGGATGCACGCTATGATGTATGTATGTGGTACAAGCGGGGACCCCCAATGATGTTATGATTATGTTTAAGTATTTAAAAAAGTATGATTTTAAAAGTTAAGCATCCTTATGTATATGCATTTGACTCATACATCCATTCATGATATGCACTTATGCTCATATTATGTTAAGAACCATGCTATGCTTATGTTATGATAAGAACCATGCTATGCTCATATTATGTTAGACCATGCTATGCTTATGTTATGATAAGAAACATGCTATGCTCATATTATGTTAAGAACCATGCTATGCTATGTTATGATAATATGCTATTATTTATGTTAAGAATGCTATTTTTTTATGAAGATTATGTCATTTATGTTTATGTTTTTTTTTATGCTATTTTTTTTTTTTTTTTTTTTTTTTATGTTTATGTCTATGCAAGTATTATGCATGCTATGAATGTTACTATGTTTATGTCTATGCCAAGTATTATGCATGCCATGAATGTTTATTATGGTTATGTTTACGCCATGTTACGAAGTAAAGCACTAAGTATGTTAATGTTTCATGTGCTCATGATGAATGGTTTTAGTGAGTAGGAAAGAGTCTTACTAAGCCTGTGTGCTTATAGTCTTATTTCCTTGTACCACAGATCATGCAAGGGGACAGTAAGGAATCAGCAGGAGGGCAATAAAGTATGTGTGTGGTAGTGACTTGGCCAAGAAACAATATGTTTGCTCGTCTTATGATAGAACTTTATCTTTACTAATTATGTGTTTGAATGATGACTTATGCGACTCTACGACATGATGCTAAGTATGACATGATGCTAAGTAAGACATGATGCTATGTATGACATGATATGATGCTAATTATGAAGTTAATATGCCAGGGTTCCCATGTCATGATGTTAAGAATGGTAGTAGGTGCATGTAGGTGTAAGTTTAAAGTTTTCCGCTGCATCATGATGTCCACCTACCCTACTCATGTTAACGTAACGCCGCTTTATGGAAAAAAAAGCGGGCGTTACAGGTTGGTATCAGAGTAGTAACCATCTCACTACACACACATCAAGCCGTCTTCCTGCAGCTTTCAAGTAAGTACCTCTTTGCATATCTTATAGTAGTAAGAAATCTAGGATACTTTATGATTCTAGAATATGCAAGTATGAACGATGGTTATGATGAATAGTATTTTAGGATATGTAACGATGAATGATATTTTATCTTCTTTTATGAATCAAATATTTAGAATAATATAGGGGTAGAGAGGAAAAAAAATGATATTGGCTATACTTGTCTTTGGTGAAGAAAAACATGGCTAGAAGACAGAGTAACCGACTTAACGAGGCAACCCCATCGCCTGACCTGGCACAATTGGTAACCCAGCTTCAGCGTCAAGTCACGGAGCAGTAACAACCATTGATACCTTGATGAACCAGCAAGACAATTCCACTACTCCCCCAGTGAACCAGACTACTATACCCGTTGCGCCCACCGTTACGCAGAACCCTCCGACAGGCCCGACCACTGCAGCACGTCAAGAGGCTTATCTGATTCAGTGGTTGAGGCTGAAACCGGAGAATTTCTCGGGTGGTGGCGAACCGTGGGACGCCCAAGCATGGTTCAAGACAGTGGAAAGTACCATGGAGCTGCTAGACTGGCCGGAGCGTGAAAAGATCAAGTGTGCGTCCTTCTGCCTCTCTGGAGACGCCAGAATGTGGTGGGAGAGGGTCAAGGCCAAAAGACAAGTGGACCAGATGACGTGGTCGGACTTCGAGTCGGAGTTCTTCGAAGAATTCTTCAACATGCGTGTCACCAACAGGCATTACGACGAGTTCACGAAATTTCGACAGGGTGACCTATCGGTCAACGAAGCCATGAAGAAATTCAATCGACTAGCTCGCCTATGCCCCGAGCTGGTCCGCACCGAGAAAGAAAGGGTCCGACTTATGCTGAAAATGTTGCGGCCTGAAATAGCTCTGAATGTGGCTGGCGGAGTTAACAGACCCCAGACCGCGGAGGAGCTGTTTAGTAGTGCCCTACTCACTGAGCACTATCTGAACAATATTAGTCAGCAAAGGAAGGCGATGAATGAAAGTAAGAATCAAGATCACACCGGAATCCTCGATTCTTCCTCTCATTATACTTAATGTTCTTTCCGTTAATGATCGCTTAGGAGGACAAAAGTCCCAGAGCAACCCCGCTAATTGGAAGGGAGATCAAGGTGGTAAACGGAAGCCATGGAACAACTCACAAGGAGGCCCAGCAAATAAACAGGCCAAGCCTATCCTGTGCGCAACATGCGGGAAACGACACCCCGGGGAATGCCGAAGAGGTACGAACCGGTGTTTCACCTGTGGAGTGGAAGGGCATATGGCGGCTTACTGTCCTACCAGGAGCCAGACACCTTCCCAACAAATCGTTCAGTACCAAGGTGCCCCAGCGAAACTACACTATATGCAAGCTGAACCGGAAGGTATCCCGATGCTGGAGGCCCAACCGACTATGATGAATGCCAGGGTTTTCTCAGTTACCAAGGAAGATGTGGCGGAAGCTTCTACGGTTGTCACAGGTCAGATACTTATTTTCAGTCAGTATGCTACTGCATTATTTGATACTGGGGCAACGCACTCGTTCATTTCTGTGCCATATACCAAGAAGATAGATAGGCTTCCGCAAGTGTTAGACTGCAGGTTCTTAACGACCCTACCCTCGGGAGAAATAATGACATCTACTCATGTGCTGCGTGCGGTGCCGGTCGGAATTGCAGGAAGGGAACTTTACTGCGATCTGATAGTACTCGACATGCAAGATTATGATGTTATAATGGGAATGGATTTCCTGGGTAAATACGGTGCTTCTATTGAGTGTCGTAAGCGAAAGGTGGTCTTTCGACCCGAGGCAGGTTCTAGGTTTGAATTCATCGGGGAGCCAAGGAAAAGAACTGGGAAATATTTATCCACTCTCCAAGCTCAGAAGATGTTAGACAAAGGATGTACTGGATTTCTAGCATATGTGATTGATGCCAGTCAAGTGAAGGACCAGAAGCTGGAAGATGTCCGGGTGGTATGCGATTACCCAGAGGTTTTCCCAGATGAATTACCAGGATTAGCCCCTGATAGAGAGGTGGAATTTGAGATTGAATTGGTTCCGGGTACCAACCCGATCTCCAAGGCACCTTACCGTATGGCGCCGGTTGAATTAAAGGAGCTTCAGGGACAGCTACAGGAGTTGCTGGATAAGGGATTTATTCGCCCTAGTCATTCCCCGTGGGGAGCTCCGGTGCTGTTTGTGAAGAAGAAGGACGGATCTATGCGAATGTGCATAGATTACCGAGCGCTGAATAACGTAACGATCAAGAACAGGTATCCCCTTCCGAGGATAGATGACCTGTTTGACCAATTGAAGGGAGCCACTGTTTTCTCAAAAATTGATTTGAGGTCTGGTTATCATCAAGTTAGAGTAAAACAGGAGGATATTCCAAAGACGGCTTTCCGAACAAGGTACGGGCACTTTGAGTTTGTGGTTATGCCCTTCGGCGTGACGAATGCTCCCGCTATGTTTATGGACCTTATGAATCGGGTATTCTCATCATTCCTCGACAAATTTGTGATCGTCTTCATCGACGATATCCTGATTTATTCGAGGACCCCAGAAGAGCACGCTGAGCACCTGAAGATAGTATTAGAGATTCTGCGGGAAAAGCAACTGTACGCAAAATTTTCCAAATGTGAGTTCTGGCTCGACCAAGTGGGCTTTTTGGGTCATATTATTTCCGAGGAAGGAGTCTTGGTAGATCCAATAATGATTGAAGCTGTGAATAACTGGAGCCGGCTGAAGAACCCCAGCGAAATCAGAAGATTTCTAGGGCTGGCAGACTATTATAGAAAATTTGTGGAAGACTTCTCGAGGATTGCAGCCCCTTTAACGGCTCTCACTCGGAAGGATAAGATGTATGAATGGACAGAAAACAGTGAGAAGAGTTTCTTGGAACTAAAAAGGAAACTCACAAGCGCTCCAATCCTTACCCTTCCAGAAGGTAATCAGAGCTTTGACATATATAGCGATGCCTCCAAACTAGGACTTGGAGCTGTACTGATGCAGAATGGAAAGGTTACTGCCTACGCCTCTAGACAACTTAAGGAATATGAACAGAATTACCTCACTCATGATCTGGAACTGGCCGCGGTGGTCTTCGCTCTTAAAATATGGAGGCATTATCTATATGGAGCGCAGTGTAAGATTTATACAGACCATCAGAGTCTGCGATATTTCTTCACTCTGAAAGATCTGAATATGAGACAACGCCGATGGCTTGAGCTGGTGAAGGACTATGACTGCGAGATCTTCTATCATCCAGGGAAGGCAAATAAAGTGGCTGATGCACTCAGCCGAAAGTCAAGTGCCACCTTGATGTCCATATCTAAGTTACCCCGACCACTCGAAAGAGAAATTATGAATTTTAGGGTCGAAGTCATCTCCGGACGACTTACCACCATGACAATATCACCCATGCTATTTGAGGACATATTGGACAAACAAAATGGTGATATGAATCTTCAGAAAATAAAACAGGAGATCCTAGAAGGAAAGGGTGATGGTTTTCGTATCGCCGACGGGGGAGTGCTATACCTTAGGGATCGTCTATGTATTCCTAATGATCCGGAGCTTCGAAGGGAAATATTTGCACAGGCTCACGGAACCCCTTATGCAATGCATCCTGGATCCACCAAGATGTATCAAGATCTGAAGGAGAAGTTCTGGTGGTCCGGTATGAAAAGGGATGTGGCTCAGCATGTTAGTACTTGCATGACTTGCCAGCAAGTGAAAGCAGAACACCAGCGACCCGGAGGAGTTCTGCAGCCACTCGCAATTCCGGAGTGGAAATGGGAAGACATCTCTATGGATTTTATTTCAGGACTTCCCAGGACTACGAATGGATATGATGCAATTTGGGTAATTGTGGACAGGCTGACGAAGTCTGCTCACTTCCTGGCAATCAAGATGACTGATTCAATGGAGCAACTGGCTCAATTGTATGTTAAGGAGATAATCAGACTTCATGGAGTTCCCAAGACCATCATCTCAGATAGGGATGGTCGCTTTACTTCGCATTTCTGGGAGTGTGTTCAGAAGTCTCTCGGCACTAAATTGCGATTTAGCACCGCCTTTCACCCTCAGACTGATGGGCAAACTGAACGGGTGAATCAAGTACTAGAAGACATGTTGCGAGCTTGTGCCTTGGATTTCAAAGGGAGTTGGTGTCGATATCTATGCTTAGCGGAATTCGCTTACAATAATAGCTACCAAGCTACTATCGGAATGGCACCTTATGAAGCGTTGTACGGGAGGAGATGTAGGTCTCCGATCTGTTGGTACGAGGGTGGTGAAAAGAAGGAGATGGGACTCACAACGGAGGTCATCGACAGCACCACCCGAGCTATACAGAATATTCGACAACGGATAGAAGCTGCTCAGAGCCGGCAGAAGAGTTATGCCGATGTCCGGCGTAGACCACTGGAATTTAATGTTGGAGATTTGGTGTTCCTCAAAGTGGCTCCTATGAAAGGGGTGACAAGATTTGGGAGGAAAGGAAAACTAAGTCCGCGTTATGTGGGGTCGTACCTGATTTTGAAAAGAGTTGGTAAGGTGGCATATGAGCTGGAGCTGCCTTCAAAGATGTCGGCCATTCATAATGTGTTCCATGTGTCAACGCTTAAAAAGTGTATCCCAAATATGGACCAAGTGATCGAACCATAGACAGTACAAGTGCAGGAGGACCTGAGCTATGAAAGCAGACCTATCCAGATTTTGGATCGGGAAATCAAGAAGCTAAGGAGTAAGGAAGTACCCTTAGTCAAGTTTCTATGGCAAAGTCAACGGTTCGAATAAGCTACCTAGGAACGCGAGGACGAGATGAGGCGTAAGTACCCGGAGTAATTCTAAGTTCGAGGACGAACTTTCATGAGGTATGGGGGATTGTAACGACCCGAAAAATTCTCCCAATATGTCTTTAAAATATTGAGCATGTTTAGATTATTTCTAAGGGACTTAGAGATATTAACATGAATTTTTAACCTAGAAATCCATATTTTTCCATTTAATTTGGGGGAAATAGGCACTAATGGGCCTTATATGGGCTTTCTAGTACCATGATTATTGGTGAATTTTAGGTAAAAATTTATAGAAATATAAAGGGTTTTTAATGGAAAATATTAACATAATTATGGGGGAATTTTTAAAAGATTTTCGAAATATTAGGGAAATAAAATAAAAATAAATGGAAAAAAATTAGTGAATGCACCAAGGATCGAACCTTGGACCTCTTGTACAACCATGCATTCTCTAACCAATTCACCTAGCAAGGGAGTGCTATGAGGATATGAAGTGGATTGTGGTTAAGGCTTAAAGGAAAATGAAGAGACACCATAACTCTTCACTTACCCTCCTTGATGAGCTATAAAGAGAAGCATGGGGGGTTACTTCTCTTCTTCCATCAATTCACCTTTCTTCCTCCCTCCTTCCTCATTCTAGCCGAAACCCAAGGAGAGGGTTCTCCCTTGGAAAAAGTTCTCCCAAGGCTTCATCTCCAAGATCCAAGGCTCTTAGAAGGATACAAAGGCTAGGGGTGGTCTAGGAGCAACAAGATCTTCATCCTTCCTTCAAATCTAAGGTTTATAATCTAGATCAACCAAGGTAAGACTCCCTCACCTGTGGTATAATGGCTTTTCTTGAAGATTAACATGATATGAAAGTCTTGTATGTGATTTTTATGTTGGAAAACAAAAGGAAACCCATGAACCTAACCTTATAGGTTTCGGCCACCATGGGTTTTTGGTCCATAATGATGATAAAAATCTAAACCATGTTTTCTAATGTGTTATCATGATGAATATGGAATAAATATAATTTTTGGGGAATTTTTGGAGTACCCTAAAGACCCCTTAGGGTTTGGGACTCTCACCATGATCCTTTGGTTAGGAATGGGCTTAACCTTTCATGTATGTACTTTGGGTATCCCCATGATTCAAAAGGGGGTTTAAAGTGAATTGTGTGAACTTTCACAAGGTCTTGTGACCCTTATAAGTTTCGGCCAAGAAGGTTCTAGGGCAAGAAATTATGGCTTACCTCAAGTAAGGGCCCTAATGACTACTATGGTAGGGTATGTTTGGTGTTTAATGTTTGATTGGGTATTTCATGGAATTTTTCCATGCACCCATGGCCTTGTAGGGTTTCGGCCAGCCCTAAGAAGGAGGGCTAAAGGTTAGGGATAACCCTAATCATGAGCCCTAATGGCTTCCTATGGTCTTATAGGTAATGTATGGTTGTTTCTTTACCTTATGCTATCTTACATGTTAATTGAATGATGGAACCTTTCCTTATAGGTTTCGGCCAAGCAAAGTAAATAGGATGTGGGAGGAGTTAGGGTTTGATGAATGATGGTTTATACTTATTTATGAAGTATATATATAAAGGTTCAAGCATGTGGTAGAAATTAAGTTACCTATACCCCTAACCCTATGCACCATGTTTTATGTTTATGATTGGATGCCATGCTTAATAGAGTTTATTTATGAATGTCTTGTGTTCTATGTCATGCACTTGAATAGTAGGTAGTATGTTTATGGAAGTCCTACTTATGTATGCTTGGGATGAATACCATGCTTATGTATGAAATGCAATGGTTACCTTATATATCATGATCATGCTAACTCTATGGATTAGGATTATTGCCTATGCAATCATGTCATGTTCAATGAATATAATGAAATGCTTACCTTATATGGCATGATCGTGCAAGAACTAGAAATAAGAATGATGTGTATGAAAGTACATGCTATGTTTTATGAATAAGATGCATGCTATGTTTATGAATGAAAGTACATGCTATGTTTTAGGAATAAGATGCATGCTATGTTTATGAATGAAAGTACATGCTATGTTTTATGAATAAAGATGCATGCCATGTTTATGAATAACGTCACGGTCGATGGTTGACGGTACGACGGTCATGAGGATCGGTAAATGGGCCGGTAGACGGGCCGGGTCGTTACATATGTTATGTTTATGAATGAAGATGCATGCCATGTTTTATGAATAAAGATGCATGCCATGATGTATGAATGATGAAGCATATGAAGTATTTTACTTTATGAATGAGCTTGTACCGGACCGAAGTATGGGTCCAAGGGATGGGCACCTTAAGAACGCCCCGGTTCTAGACTACCGACTATGCTGTCCACGGTTCTGGCACTACCGAAGTTGTGCAACAGGGATGGGCATCTTAAGAAGGCCCCGGTTCTGGGACTACCGACTATGCTGTCCTTACCTTAGTAGGTCGGGGCTCGCGACCTCGTATTTACTTAGGGATGCGCGCTATGATGTATGTATGTGGTACAAGACGGGGACCCCCAATGATGTTATGATTATGTTTAAGTATTTAAAAAGTATGATTTTAAAAGTTAAGCATCCTTATGCATATGCATTTGACTCATGCATCCATTCATAACATGCACTTATGCTTATATTATGTTAAGAACCATGCTATGCTTATGTTACGTTAAGAACCATGCTATGCTTATGTGATGATAAGAACTATGCTATGCTTATGTTATGATAAGAACCATGCTATGCTTATGTTATGATAAGAACCATGCTATGCTCATGTTATGATAAGAACCATGCTATGCTTATGTTATGTTAAGAACCATGCTATGCTTATGTTATGATAAGAACCATGCTATGCTTATATTATGTTAAGAACCATGTTATGCTTATGTTATGTTAAGAACCATGTTATATGCTTTATGTTTATGTCTATGCCAAGTATTATGCCATGTTATGAATGTTAACTATGTTTATGTTTATGCCAAATATAATGCCATGCTAAGAATGTTTATCATGTTTATGTTATGTCAAGTGTTATGCCATGCTATGAATGCTTATTATGTTTATGTCTATGCCAAGTAATATGCCATGTTATGAATGTTTACTATGTTTATGTCTATGCCAAGTATTATGTCATGCCATGAATGTTTATTATGGTTATGTTTACGCCATGTTACGAAGTAAAGCACTAAGTATGTTAATGTTTCATGTGCTCATGATGAATGGTTTTAGTGAGTAGGAAAGAGTCTTACTAAGCCTGTGTGCTTATAGTCTTATTTCCTTATACCGCAGATCACGCAAGGGGACAGTAAGGAAGCAGCAGGAGGGCAATAAAGCATGTGTGTGGTAGTGACTTGGCCAAGAAACAATATGTTTGCTCGTCTTATGATAGAACATTATCTTTACTAATTATGTGTTTGAATGATGACTTATGCGACTCTATAACATGATGCTAAGTATGAAGTTAATATGTCAAGTTCTCATGTCATGATGTTAAGAATGGTAGTAGGTGCATATAGGTGTAAGTTTAAAGTTTTTCGCTGCATCATGATGTCCACCTGCCCTACTCCTGTTAACGTAACGCCGCTTTATGGAAAAAAAAGCGGGCGTTACAGAGGCTTCGTCCTAGATATTGGAACAAGGAACAACAAGAGCAATCTATGGCAAACGAAAAGGTAATTGGTATATTAGTTAATCGTTTGCCTAATAGTGTTTTGAGTGGTGTAGGTAAATATGAGAATGCTAACGAATTGAGGATAAGTTGGAAAATTATCACAAGAATCCTACACAAATTCAAGAGCCCAAGGGGAAAAATCAAATGAGTGAAGAAGAAGAAAGAGGAAAGCAAGTGTCAATCTCTTCATGTGAGGAGGAGGAATTAAGTGAAAGAACATCAACCTACTCAAGAGAAGAAGAAGAGGTATCAATCTCAAGAATTGAGGGGGTGGAGAGACCCTCATCCTTACAAGAATAAGAAAAAGCTTCAACCTCCACCAAAGCCAAGACCAAGGATCAAATCACATGCTTTGGGTGCAACGAAAAGGGGCACTACATGGATAAGTGTCCAAAAGGTAAAATGGAGGTAAAATCTAGTCTCATTTCAAATTCCTTTAAATCTAATGTGGGGTGTAGGAATGAAGAGGCCCATGCTAAAAAGAAGAAGATTATATGCTTCACATGTGGAGACCTAGGGCACTACCACACCAAGTGTCCAAAGAAAGGTGAAATCAAGAAAATGGAGCATCTAAGAAGATGGGAGAAGGAGGAAAGAAAGAAGAGAAATAGCTCATATCAAAGGGGAACTCCAAAGGTAAGGGAGGTAATCCCTAATCATAAATTTAAATGTAATTCAAATTTGAGTTGCTAACTGCACCTCTCTTTACATCGACCTTGGCTATGGCACAACAAATCGATGCTCCAAGCTTAAGGCTGACCCATTAATCAAGAAATAGTTTTAATATGGTTGGAGCTCATTCAATCGTTTAGTCAGGCTTGGATGTGTCCAACAACCAAAACTAAGGATTGACCTCTGACTCGAACTATATTATTCATAAACTAATTCCATGGTTTGAACATGTTGAGGTTCAAGTCGGGCATGGATGTGTCCATCAACCCAAACGAGAAATAAAACTCCGATTCTAACCATATTAATGGAAGGTGTTGGCCTTAATATTTTGTAAGGGGTTTTGGGTCTCATCCTTTCATTTCTAAGCACATTCATGACATAGAATAATGTCATGACTAACGATTTCCTTAATTAAGTATGTATGTGACTTAAGTTATCAAGTCTCATTAATTGAATTAGGAACCGGATTTCCTAATTCCATTTCATACTTAATTAAAGGAATTGTTTTGGGAAACAATTTCCTAAATTGTCATAATTAATTTCGGAAATAATATGTTCAAGACTTTGATTTCTCTAAATCAAATCTTATTAAATTAAGAGACAAATCCCTTAATTCAACTACATATTATTTTCATGAAAATCTCATTTAAGAAACTCTATAGGAAACCATTTTCCTAATTAATTTTGGAGACAACAATATGTAAGAGCATCACCTCTTAAACATATTTTATTCATGGATTTAATTAATTACAACAAATTGTTTTCTAAGGGTGGCTCCCCGAGGCTCAGATACCCAAAGAAAAGTAATGTGTTGTAAATCCAATTGGACGGCTCCCCGAGGCTCAATCCAAATCAAACATGACAATTTCAATTAAAAATTGGGAAATTAAATTACAACAACTAACTTTAAATTGGACGGCTCCCCGAGGCTCAATCCAAAATAAAGAATTTTGTTGTCAATTTAAAAACCAATTCAAATTTAATTGTCAATTAACTGTCCATGAATTTGTCTAGACTTTCTTAAAAGAAAGTGCCCAAAATTGCGAGATTTCAAAAATAGGTTTTCAGAATAATTGTAAGTTTCCGGTACAAAGAAAACTTACATATTTCCAAAATTGGAAAATTTCTAAAATAGAAAATTTTCCAAAATTGGAAAGTTTCCAAAGATGGGAAGTTTTCACAATTATTATAAAATTTCAGAAATTAGAAAATTTCAAACGTTTGCGAAATTTCATGAGGATTTCCAAACTTTGAAATTCCTAAATCTAGAATTTATTATAATTTGAAAGTTTCCATAATTGAAAATTTTTCCGAAATTGAGATCATGACAAAGTTTTCCACAAAACAATTATATGATTAAGTCGAACACTAACCGGCTCTGATACCACTGTTGGGACCGGGTGCATGTCGACAAGGATACGGGTTCGTAAAATTTTAGATTTTTACGTGCAGCGGAAGAATTAGCATAAAATAATTTCCTAAATTATTTTAACCTCGTATCTACTATGCAATCTTATGGTGTGTGGACATAATCATAAATTAAAATTTTGCAGAAAAAGTAAACTAATTTACTTTATACCTCTCGTAACTCGAAATAAGGGACGAGATCCAACCGTAGCGTCCCTTGGAAGATCCGCCTCTATTCGCGTCCACGCCGAGTTCTCTTCGGGATGACTTCACAAAGCCACGAGTTTTGTGCCGACGAGAACTACTAGATTCTCTATAGGCACAACTAGAAGATCAAGAGAGAAATAATTACATCGGAAAAACTCACCACTTAGGTTGCTCGGAATCACAATTCCGATGAGAAAGGGAAGATTACTTGCGCCCACTTGTACTGCTCCCTTGAACAGATTAATTGCCTGAAGGAAGGCACAGTTCTAATTGCATCCCAATGCAATTAACCGCCGCCCACATAATCTGTAGAGAAAGAGTAATTTTAATTGCATGTCATGCAATTAATCGGCGGAGCCTTTGTCTTCTAATTGCAAGCCATGCAATTAATCGGTGGAGCTTTTCTCTTCTAATTGCATGCCATGCAATTAATCGATGGAGCCTTTGTCTTCTAATTGCAAGCCATGCAATTAATCGGTGAAGAAGGCTTGGAGGAGTTTTCATTGCATGCCGATGCAATTAATCGCCGCATGGAGAAAGTGAGAGAAGGAGAGGAGAAAAGAAACTTAGGCAAGAATTCTTGATCTCCTAAAAAATTAGAATTCAAGCCTTGCCTTAGTTCCTTTATATAGTAGCTTCTCCCTTGCCAAGTCTTCTCTTAACGGAATTAACGGAATTAGTTATAAGAATTTTATCTTATAAAATTTCTTATGACATATTCCGTTATGCCTAGTTTTATTATAACTAATTTATAATAAAACAAATTCTTCTCTCCTTTAAATTATGGAATAAATTTTATAAGAAATTTATAAACTTTCTTATTATGGAAAAATCAATTCATAATTGATTTTATAAAATTAAAATAAACCAATTCGTGGATTATTTTAACTTCCATAAAAAGAATAAATTTCTACAAATTTATTTATATAAATTTCTTTATACAAATTTATTTATCCATAATTTATAAAATAAATTGCACTAGATTTATTTTATTAATTAAACCAAAATTAGTTGTTTTTTCTCCCTTTAGGTGGCCGGCCAACCAAGGAGGGTTGGCACCCTCTTTGGCCGGTCCAAACCGAGCCGAACCAACGCGAATTAAACTCATTTAATTCGCTCAAAAAGCCTTCAAAAGACTTAGCCATTTTTAGCTTCCATTGCGCCTCTGATTAACTCAGATTCGACTTATTTCTCTTGATCGGAAAATTCAATTTTCAACTCGTTTTAAATCCCTCGGATTACTCGTAGTGCGTGTGACTAAATAGGCTTTCGATTTATGTTGGCCGTCTATAATTAACCAATTATAGAACGATCATGAGTGGCACCTAGTAGTACATCATGATCCCCAATTAATCGAAAGATCAACGGTTGACCTCAGAAGAAATTCTGAAACCCTTCAGCAGCTCTAATGAATCGTGCCTCATTCCCTTCACCACCTTATACCCACTTGGTTCAGGACATGGTCTGATTGTGTCAGTCCCCACTAGACTGACTACATCACACCTAGCCCAAGTAGTATCTTTCTCGTCCTTTGGATTTCTAATTACTCTCATGTATTTTAGAGACTTGCACTCTAAACATGATATACTCTGGCCAGAGGTTTTGAGTAACAATCCGACGATAGGCCTGGGTATACATCTCCTCGCAAGGAGTGGTGAATCCTTTGTAGGCTGTTCAAACATCTTCGGGCACTTCGGCTTATACCCAATCATCCTGGGTCCACACCTCCTTGGAGATGCTTGCTTAAGATGTTAAAGTATAAGTCTCCATGACCAAGATGACTTGAACACCGCAAGTCAAAGGAACATCGCACTTAAGCTGCAGTAAAAACTTCATTGACATTTCTATATATAGATTCCATATGAAGTCTTACATCTAGTCACTCCAATGAACTAGTTCCCTTAACTAGCATCCATGTTTATCTCCGGACATCCCAATGTCACCAGCCAGTGAGAATCAGCTGATTAGAGAATAACCCATGCTAGTCTCAACAGAATTGATAGTGTCCGTATTTATCAATTCATCGACTAGGGATATTTTCAATACTTCACATCTGCACATTTAGAGATAATCACTAGTTGTGATCCCATCACAAATTCTCTTATGTTATGAGTTGTATTGCGGACATTCAGTAGATGAGTTTAAGATCCCAATCAAATACACAAGGATGTATACTCAAATAGTGAATTATCATTTATTAAAATAAATATTTTACAATCATAAGGCGATTTCCTTAGGACACTTCTCTCATATCACTAACAGCTTGTACCGGACCGAAGTATGGGTCCAAGGGATGGGCACCTTAAGAACGCCCCGGTTTTGGACTACCGAAGCTGTCCACGGTTCTGGCCCTACCGGAGCTGGGCAACAGGGATGGGCACCATAAGAACGCCTCGGTTTGGGGACTACCGACTATGCTGTCCTTACCCTAGTAGGTTGGGGCTCGCGACCTCGGACTTGCTAGGGATGCGCGCTATGATGTATGTATGTGGTACAAGCCGGGGACCCCAAATGATGTTATGATGAATATGTTTAAGAAATGGAAAGTATGTTTTTAAAAGATTAAGCATCCTTATGATATATATGCATTGCCCATGCATTCATTATGGAAAAGTATGTTTATGAAAAGTATGTTCATGAAAAGTATGATTTTAAACTAAGCATCCATATATGTATATGCATTCCACTCAAGCCTCCATTCATGTTATGCATTATGCTATGATGATAAGATTTTATGCTTACGTTTCATGTTAAGAAGTATGCATGAGAATGAATGATCTATGCCATGATTATGTTAGGAAGATGTTCATATGCTATGATAGGTATTATGCCATGCAACCATGTTTATGATATATGCCATGAAAGATGCCATGCTACTATGTTTATGATTTATGCCATGAAAGATGCCATGCTACTATGTTTATGATTTATGCCATGAAAGATGTCATGCTACTATGTTTATGATTTATGCCATGAAAGATGCCATGCTACTATGTTTATGATGTATGCCATGAATTATGCCATGCTTAGAATGTTTACCATGTTTATGTGCATGCCATGCTAAAGTGATTTAAGATGTTATGTTTTAAGTAGAGCACCCAGTATGTTAAAGTTCATGTGCTCATTATGAGATGATGAACAATGAATGGTTTTTGTGAGTAGGAATGAGTCTTACTAAGCCTGTGTGCTTATAGTCTTCTTTCCTTATACCGCAGATCATGCAAGGGGATAACAAGGAAGCAGCAGGAGGGCCTGAAGTATGTGTGTGTTGGTGACTTGGCCCATGAGATCGAATGTGTTAACCGTTTATGCTAAGAACTTTATTTTGCTACCTATATGCTCGAATAGTGACTTATGGAACTTTATGATAAGATGTCCAGTATGATATGATATGAACCTTATGCTATGATGTTAAGCATGTTATGAAATGATGATTAAGCATGATGTTCATATGTGAAGTTCCATGTCATTATATAGGGATGGTAGTAGGGGCATGTATATGTAATGTTTAAGTTATTCCGCTGCAGTATGATGTTACATGCCTTAAGTATGTTAGCGTAACGCCGCTTTAGGAAAAAAAAACGGGCGTTACAGTTGTTTTTATTATAAATTTAGTTATAATAAAAACTTAGCATAACGGAATAATTCATGAAAAAAATTTATAAGATAAATTTCTTATGAAAATTTATTCCGTTAAGAGGAGACTTGGCGATTAAGAGGCTACTATATAAAGGTACCAAGGCAAGGCTTGGAAATAAATCCAAGAGATCAAGGATTCTTGCCTAGCCTCTCTCCCTCTCCTTCTCTCCCTCTCCCTCCTCTTGTGGCGCCGGCCCTAGAGGCCTTCCCTTTGGTTGCCGTGAGCCTCATCCACCGAGAAGCTACCGAAGAAGAAGAAGAAGCGGGCGCAACTCCTTCCTTCCTCCCGGAATCTTGATTCCGTTCTTCGTTTGGTGGTTAGTCTTTCCATCTCTCTCTTGGTATTCTTGTCTTGCCTTTGGAGAATCTAGTAGTTCTTGTCGACATGAAACTCATGGCTTTGCGAAGTCATCCCGAAGAAAACTCGGCGTGGACGCGAATAGAGGCGGAGCTTCCAAGGGACGCTACGGTTGGATCTCGTCCCTTTCTACGAGTTACGCAAGGTATTAAGTAAATTAGTTTACTTTCTGCAAAATTTTAAATGTATGATCATGTCTCCACATCATAAGGTTGCATGCTAGATACGTGGTTAAAATAATTTGAGAAATTATTTATGCTAAACCTTCCGCTGCACGTAATTAAATTTTAAAATTACGAACCCGTATCCATGTCAACATGCACCCGGTCCCAACAAACCCTATAGGCTCTACTTGTTGTTGAATATCCTAAGAAGAAGCCTGGGGTTGACTTAGACTGGAAGTTACCTAGATAGTCTTTGGTGCTTAGGATATGGACTTTGCACCCAAAGACCCTTAGGTAATGTAGGTTTGGAAGTCTATGGTAGTATAATTCATAGGGTGTTTTATTGTGTCTTTTGTTAATTAGTATCCTATTTTGAATGTAGCAAGCCATACTAATTGCTTCTGCCCAATATTGGTTAGCTAGGTTGAATTCATTGAGCATAGCCCTAGCGGCTTCCTGTAGGGTTCTATTTTTCCTTTCAACTATCCCATTTTGCTGGGGGGTTCTAGGACACTAAAATTCGTGTATATACCCATTTACCTTACAAAATTCCTCAAATCATTGATTTTCAAACTCTCCCCCGTGATCACTCCTAAGTCTTTTGATCTTGGTATCGTTTTGATTTTCAATTAACTTACAAAAATCATTGAATAGGTTTAGAGTTTCATCTTTGGTCTTTAGAAACCTAACCCAGGTAAACCAAGAATAATCATCAACTATTACTAAGCAGTACCAGTTTTCGCTTAGTGACATAGCTCCGTGTGAATCAAATAGGTCAAGATGCAGGAGCTCAAGTGTCGTTTGAGTTAGATCAGACTGAATAAGTTTGTGATTAGACCTGGTTTGTTTACCTTGATTACATGATTTATATATTAAGTTTTTATGGTTCTTAATTTTAGGGATACCTTTAATTAGCCCAAGTTGGGTGATTTTTGAAATTATTCTCAAATTAGTGTGACCTAATCTCCCATACCAGAGGTTTGATTGTTCTAATTGAGTTAACATGCATTTAGGTACTAGTGGTAGGTTTATAGTGTAAACATTATTTTTCCTAGTGCCCTTAAGCATGATTTCTGAGTCTTGCAAGTTTCTAATCAGGCGGTTAGAGTTGGTAAAGGTAACTACATAACCAGTATCACATAATTGACTTATGCTAAGCAAGATAAATTTAAAATCTTCAACCAAAAGAACCTTCTTAATAACAAAGTCAGATTTAAGTTCTATGTTACCTGACCCAATCACCTTGAGTGTAGCATTGTTGTCAAATGCTACTGAGCCTAGGTTTTTGAGCTTGAGTTTATTGAATTTAAATTTGTCCCCAGTCATGTGTCTAGAGCACCCGCTATCCAACATCCATTGGTCCAAATGTTTATGTTCCTACACATAAAGAGTTTTGTTGATTTGGATCCAATTAGAATCAGGAATAGCCTAAATTGATTTTCACAACCTAGTCTTGCTCACCCAATCTAGAGTTGTCAATCACGTTAGCCTTATAGGTTTTGTGAGACAGGTTTTAGTAGATAGAATTATTTTGAAAAATTATGATTTATTTTGAAAAACTTAAAATTAATTTTGAAAATAGTTGACTTTGAGTTTATTTAAAAAAATGTGTGAATCTACAATTAACTGAAAATTTGTGTTAGATTTGAATTTGATAAAGAATAATTTGAATTTGAATTTCAAAAATTGGCTTCCAGGTCTTGGCGAGGCACTAGGCCTTCTTTGGCCGTAGCCTTATTGGATCATCAACCCTTTCCTTGACAAAGCCTTTTGATGAAATTTCATTTTCAAGATTATATCTTGAACAATTCAGGTCTAACTAGTTTGGGTCTTGGATCGGTAGCTTCGACTAGTTTCACTAGTCTAAAGAGACCAAGTAGAGTATACTTGACCTTATTAGAAGAGGCTTCCCTAACGTACTATCATCTCATTGCCACCCAATACTAGGTTGTTCAAGTTTCAGTTTAATTGGTTCAGTCCTTAATCTAACCAGTCTGAAGTCTAAGCATGGTAAATTGTAAAAATTAAATAAACAAGCAATCATGCAATTTTAAAATATGAATAGAAATTTATCTAACTATGAATATTGTTTTTAATTTGGCTCCCCCTGGACTAAAGCAACGATAATGGTTCGGCAAGATGTGAATCATGTCCTTGGGGATCCAATACTGATTTGATCTAGTTTGTTTGTTCAGGCACAGTTTGGGTGCCCATGCCTGAATTTTAGGTCTGGACTGGTTCAGTACAACATAGTATATTCTTTGTCTAGACTTGGTTCTATAGCCTAATCCGGATCGATTTAGAACTGATTTCTATTTTCCAAGAATCATGTCAAGACCCTTAGAACCATAAGTGAATCATTCTAAGGCTGATCTAAGGTGCTTGACTTGAGTTTTCAAGGAGAAGTTCTCTTTCTCAAGTTTTTCAACTTGAGTAGTGGTTCCTTCTTGAACCTTCTGAGTTAAGGATCTAGAGTCAGCTCCCTCTTTCAGGAGTTTTACTTCCTGTCGAAGAGATTCGACTCGGATTTTGACTTTCGCCAAGTCTCGAGAAAGATAGGCAATTAATTCACATAGTTGATTTCTAGAAAAACCACTTACAGTGATTTCGCAATCCTCTGAAAACGTGAGTTTTGTTGGGACCGGGTGCATGTCGACAAGGATACGAGTTTTTAAAATTTTAAATTTTTACGTGCAGCGGAAGAATTTGCATAAAATAATTTCCTAAATTATTTTAACTTCGTATCTAGCATGCAATCTTATGGTGTGTTGACATAATCATAAAATAAAACTTTGCGGAAAAGTAAACTAATTTACATTATACCTCTCGTAACTCGAAGTAAGGGACGAGATCCAACCGTAGCGTCTCTTGGAAGCTCTGCCTCTATTCGCGTCCACGCCGAGTTCTCTTCGGGATGACTTCGCAAAGTCACGAGTTTTGTGCTGACGAGAACTACTAGATTCTCTATAGGCACAACAAAGAAGATCAAGAGAAGAAAAGGAAACTAACCAACGAAGTAACGGAATCGAATTCCGAGAGAGAGGGAGATGTGATCCGCTTCTTCTTCTTCTTGGTTGGTTTCTTCTTCTCCTTGAAGCTCACGGCAACACCTTGTCTTGGTGTAGGTTGGGCGCCGGCCCTAATGGAGCTAGGGTGGCCGCCGGCCCTAATGGAAGGGTGGGGGAAGGAGGAGAGAAGAGAGAGAGGGAGAGCTCTATTTTGATTATCAAAATCATAGGAATCCAAGGCTTGCCTATGGTTCCTTATATAGTTGCTTCTCCCTTGCCAAGTCTTCTCTTAACCGAATTAACGGAATTAACGGAATTAGTTATCATAAGAAATTTATCCTATAAATTCTCTTATGAATTATTCCGTTTAAACCAAGTTTTATTATAACTAACTTTATAATAAAACTAATTAGTTATCATAAGAAATTTATCATATAAATTCTCTTATGAATTTTATTATAACTAACTTTATAATAAAACTAATTAATTATCATAAGAAATTTATCCTATAAATTCTCTTATGAATTATTCCATTTAAACCAAGTTTTATTATAACTAACTTTATAATAAAACTAATTAATCTCACCTTTTATTATAGAATAAATTTTATAAGAAATTTATAAATTTTCTTATTATGGAAAAATTAATTCATAATTGATTTTATAAAATTAAAATAAACCAATTCATGGATTATTTTAACTTCCATAAAAAGAATAAATTTCTATAAATTTATTTATATAAATTTCTTTATACAAATTTATTTATCCATAATTTATAAAACAAATCGTGCTAGATTTGTTTTATCAATTAAACCAAAATTAATTGGTTTTTCTCCCTTTAGGTGGCCGGCCAACCAAGGAGGGTTGGCACCCTCTTTGGCCGGCCCAAACCGAGCCGAACCAACGCGAATTAAACTCATTTAATTCACCCAATAAGCCTTCAAAAGACTTAGCCAATTTTAGCTTCCATTGCGCCTCTGATTAACTCAGATTCGACTTATTTCTCTTGATCGAAAAATCCAATTTTCAACTCGTTTTAAATCCCTCGGATTACTCGTAGTGCGTGTGACTAAATAGGCTTTCGATTTATGTTGGCCGTCTGTAATCAACAAATTATAGAACGATCATGAGTGGCACCTAGTAGTAAATCATGACCCCCAATTAATCGAAAGATCAACGGTTTGACCTCAGAAGAAATTATTCTGAAACCCTTCAGCAGCTCTAATGAATCGTGCCTCATTCCCTTCACCATCTTATACCCACTTGGTTCAGGACACGACCTATTTGTGTCAGTCCCCACTAGGCTGACTACGTCACACCTGGCCCAAGTAATGTCTTTCTCGTCCTTTGGTTTTCTAATTACTCTCATGTATTTTAGATACTCGCACTCTAAACATGATATACTCTGGCCAGAGGTTTTGAGTAACAATCCGACGATAGGCCTGTGTATACTTCTCCTCGCAAGGAGTGGTGAATCCTTTGTAGGCTGTTCAAACATCTTCGGGCACTTCGGCTTATACCCAATCATCCTGGGTCCACACCTCTTTGGAGATGCTTGCTTAAGATGTTAAAGTATAAGTCTCCATGACCAAGATGACTTGAACACCGCAAGTCAAAGGAACATCGCACTTAAGCTGCAATAAAAACTTCATTGACATTTCTATATATAGATTCCATATGAAGTCTTACATCTAGTCACTCCAATGAACTAGTTCCCTTAACTAGCATCCATGTTTATCTCCGGATATCCCAATGTCACCAGCCAGTGAGAATCAGCTGATTAGAGAATAACCCATGCTAGTCTCAACAGAATTGATAGTGTCCATATTTATCAATTCATCGACTAGGGATATTTTCAATACTTCACATTTGCACATTTAGAGATAATCACTAGTTGTGATCCCATCACAAATTCTCTTATGCTGTGAGTTGTATTGCGGACATTCAGTAGATGAGTTTAAGATCCCAAACAAATACAAACATGTATACTCAAATAGTGAATTATCATTTATTAAAATAAATGTTTACAATCATAAGGCGATTGCCTTAGGACACTTCTCTCATATCACTAACAAGTTTGCCGTCGTTCGGCTCCGATTCTGACTCGGTCTCGATTTCTTTTGTGGCGGTTAGTGCGAGCAAGTTCGACTGTGGGGCCTCTTCTTCTTCTTCAGAGGAAGACTCGTCCCACGTTGCTTGAAGATCCTTATTTCTTCTTGATTTCTTGGTTTCTTTTAGGTTAGGGCATTCCGATTTGAAATGTCCCTTTTTGTTGCATTCGAAGCAAGTCATACTTGATTTGTTCTTAGTTGGTTAAGCTGGATCTTCCTTCTTTCGGCTGGCCTTTCATCTGTTAGATTGATTCTTCAATTCCTTGTAGTTGTTCCGGGCAAGCCTGACCAGCTTGGGTCGATCTCCTTCGCTGCCATCTGAGTCTGAATCTGACTCAGACTCAGACTCGGGCTCAGGTTGAGGTTTCTTCTTGGTTATCTTTCCAGTTTTACCTGCAATAAAGGCAATGCCTTTCTCGGCATGTGTGCAGTTAGTCTGCTTATGTAATTCAAGTTCAGAAAATAGTTCATCTAATTTAATTTTAGACAAGTCCCTTGAAACTTTGTACGCATCTACCATAGATGCCCACAACGTGTTTCTTGGGAAAGCGTTAAGGGTATACCTGATCAGGTCACGGTTTTCTACCTTGTGACCGATTTTGTGAAGGTTGTTCATCAGTTCCTGAATTATGGCGTGAAGCTGGGCTGCTGTTTCACCGTCGTTCATCATGATTGTGTACAGCTTGTTCAGTAGTAGGTGCCTCTTGCTGATCCGGGTGTCGGAGGTTCCTTCGTGCAACTCAATTAGCATACCCCAGAGTTCTTTTCCACTGTTTAATGGACCTACCCGGTTCAGCTCCTCTTTGGTTAGGCCGCATTGATGTGTTTGAGTTGCTTTGGCGTCAGCTCCAATTTTTCTTTTGATGAGCCCGAACTAGGTGTCACAAATGTGGGTCTTAAAATTTAGATATGTGAAAAGCTGGAAACCCTTTTGCTATCAAAGAATAGAAATGTAGTAAAGGAGCAATAGGTCGTATTTTTCCTAGGGCTAGTTGAGATTGTTGGATTCGAGCTCGAGTTTATGTGTTGTTGATATTTTTGGGTTTCAAATGAAATTTGGGATTTGTTTGCAATTCAGAAATGAAAAACGATGAAAAAGGAAAGAACTCAATTAAACGAACTAAACAAGGTATGACAATTCATGATCTTAACCAATGAACAACTCAATCAAGGCACTTAAACAATTTTGGACAACAAATCTGATTTCAAATGCAAAACAAATGCTAAGCAAAGGAATAAAGGGAATGATGGCAATTTTCGGAAACAAACAAACTCAACACAAACTAGCAACAATCTTTGGAAGGCCACTAATGCAAAGAAAGTTCAGAAATGGCTGAATGCAATACTAGTTGATTTCAAATATGATAGCACACTAGAAGTACCCTATAACATGATACCAATCAGTGCCCAAGCTTCCCTTGATACAAAGTGCCGAAATTGAACTTAACTTGATACAAAGGAAAGAAAATCCTGTGCTAATAGCTGAAACTAAATGCTTACTGTGAACTGGCAATTCAGAATGTCTGATCAATTTAGATTGGGAAGGCAAGATATTAGTGAAGTGTTTTGCATGAATGAGTAAAGGAATTAAGAAGTTGATCACTGATGAATCCAAATCAAACTAACGCAAAATTGAATGTGCTGGAATCAAATTTTCTAATGCAAAAATGCAACTACGCGCAGAATAAGCAACCAAACTAAAATCGATGCGTAAATATAACTTTAGAAAGAATTCAAAATAGCTAAAACTTCACTTGAAATGAACTTCAGAAACTGGTAACTAAAACTTGCAGGAATGACAACTAAAGTTCAGAAACGAAACTGAATTTTTTTTTTAGAAATGAATTGATACGCAACAGGTAATTAAATGCAAGCAAACTTAAATCAAAAGCAGTGTTCACTAAACAAGTAACCTACTAATTGACTTGCAGAATTGAAAACTAATTGAAGCAAAAACGTTTTAGAAGATTAAACTAAAACAGTTGATACAAAATTCAGAATTGAAATTGTGTGCAGAAATTGAAATTACAGCTAAAGAAACAAAAATTCACTAAGTAAATGAAGCCTCGATCCCTTCCTTAGCTCAAGAACTCCTTGCCGTCAAACAAGGGTAAGCCTCGAACCCGTAAGCTCCACAAATCATTGAGAAACTGTCTCTGCGAGTGAATCCGAGCTCAACTCTGCTCAATTCTGAAAACCCATTCGATTTCCTTGATTCAACTATGTCCGCGTGTGATGGTGAGTTGGGGATGATCCGAGCACTCTAGGGAACCCCACCAGATAGCTCAGGCGGATAGAAGTAGAGCACAGCCAAGACCAAAGGAAGCAAATGACAGAGCTAAGGAAACCTCACATCAGCTCTGTTTCTTGGGCAATTCTGAGCTGGAAACCTCACGGAGACACCTCGCCGATGATCCAGCACCTGCTCCAATGAAGAAATCGAGTGGTCGCGCCCCTTAGATGAAGAAAAGCTTGAAGAAAACGAAGAACTACTGAAGGAAGACGAGCTGCGACGAAGACGCGACGAGCTGCAATGGGGAGAAACTTTTGATTAAATACTTTGTAATGAACGACCCAGATTGTTCAGGTCAAATCCAACGGTTGATCTTTGTCCGATCTGAGCCAAACTTTGATGATGTTGATCAAGGGTCAGGATCTGCCTCCAAGTAGCTTGGATCTGCCAGATTTACAACGGATGGCTCAGATCAACCTGATCATTGAATGGACAGTCTAGAGCTCGATCCAACGGTTGATTGATCTCTGATTTGGATGAAAATCTCAGATCATGACCTGAGTGCTTGATCAGCCTTAACCCTAGCTTGGATCACCTCAGAGGTTCCCAGATGGCTCAGATCCAGCCATTTTTGAATCGGACGACCCAGGTTTGTCTGAAACTTGATCACTCGATCCAGGTCCACTTCCGACTCAAGTTTGACCCAGCATGCCTTAGGTCCATGATCCTTCCATGCCTACAAAAATAGATCAAAAATTTAGTGGCAAAACTATAACGCCCGCTTTTTTTTTCGTAAAGCGGCGTTACGTTAACATACTTAGGACATGTAGACATCATAATACAGCGGAAACCTTTAACATACACCTACATGCACTTACTACCCTTCCTAACATTATAACATGGGAACTTGGCATATTAACTTTATACTTAGCATCATATCATGTCATTCTTAGCATCATGTCATACTTAGCATCATATCATACTTAGCATCATGTCATAGAGTCACATTCAAGCACATAATAGTAGAGGTAAAGTTCTATCATAAGACGAGCAAACATATTGGTCTCTTGGCCAAGTCACTATCACACACATGCTTTAAGGCCCTCCTGCTGCTTCCTTACTGTCCCCTTGCGTGATCTGCGGTATAAGAAAATAAGACTATAAGCACACAGGCTTAGTAAGACTCTTTCCTACTCACTAAAACCATTCATCATTTAATCATGAGCACATAAGACATTAACATACTTAGTGCTTTACTTAGAACATAAGCCTTTTCGCATACATTCGACATAGCATGAACATAACTTAATCACATTCGTAGCATGGCATAAACATAACCATAAAACATTCATGGCATGGCATAATACTTGGCATAGACATAAACATCGTAAACATTCATAGCATGGCATAATACTTGGCATAGACATAACATAATAAACATAACCTCATAAACATTCTTTGCATGAACCTAAATAAAATCATAGCATCCTAACTTAGCACAAACCTAATTAAATCATGGCTTCAAAAATTAGCATGGCATAAATAAAATCATGGCATCCTAACTTAGCCTAACATAATTAAATCATGGCATCCTAAATTAGTATGGACAAAAATAAAATCATGGCATCCTAACTTGGCATAAACATAATTAAATCTTGGCATCCTAAATTAGCATGAACATAAATAAAATCATGGCATTCTAACTTAGCATAAACATGAATAAAATCATGGCATTCTAACTTAGCATAAACATAAATCAAATCATGGCATTCTAACTTAACATAAACAAGAATAAAATCATGGCATTCTAACTTAGCATAAACATAAATCAAATCATGACATTCTAACTTAGAATAAACATAAGTAAAATCATGGCATTCTAACATAGCATAAACATAAATCAAATCATGGCATTCTAACTTAGCATAAACATAAATAAAAATCATGGCATAAACATACCTTGCATAAACTTACTTTGCATAATATTCTTATCATAAATATAATGCATAACATGAATGGATGTATGTGGCAATTGCATATATATATAAGGATGCTTAATCTTTAAAAACATGCTTTTAAATACTTTAACATAATCATAACATTCATTGGGCCCTGGCTTGTACCACATTCATTCATCATATGCGCGCATCCCTAAGTAAATACGAGGTAGCTAATCTCGACCTACTAGGGTAAGGACAGCTTCATCGGTAGTCCCGAATCGTGGACAGCTTCATCGGTAGTCCAGAATCGTGGACCTTACTTAGGTCCGGTACAAGCCCATAAAATAAAATAAAATGCTTTCACAGGCTTTTTCATTCATCATCATTCATAGCATATTCATTCATTCATCATACTTAACATCATCGTTATGCCTTAAAGGCATCATCATTCATAGCATATTCATTCATTCATCATACTTAAACTTCATTCATCATTTTCATTCTTAGACATGGCATTCATTCTTAGACATGGCATATGTACACATCATTCATAAAGCATGGCATACATACAATTTATTCAGAAACATGGCATACCTACATATCATTCATAAGACATGGCATACATTCATATTATTCATAAAACATGACATACATACATATCATTCATAGATCATGACACATGTCTTAACCATTTACGACCTAATCATATAATTCATGACATATAACTAATGGTTTGGTTAACATAAAAAACTCTTCCATCTTACTTAAACATACCTCTTAGTAACCTATACACAAGCATCTTTGTAGGTTTAACGCAACCCTAGCCCTAGGTTAGATCCTTGGCCGAAAGCCCCAAGGAAACCCTAGGTTCAAGAACCTTCACATAACCTCCCAACCACATCTCATACATACATACTAGGCCCTAGGGACCATTTGATCCCCTTCTTGAGGCCAACCCTAATCCTTTAACCCAAATCTTGCTCTTGGCCGAAACTTCAAGGCCATGGGGGTATGGAAGAATTTCCAATAAAACCCCAAATCAATTGTTAAACACCAACCGTACCTTACCATAGGGCCATTGGGGCCCTTACTTGAAATAAATCCTAACTTTCCACCCTATTAGGGTACTTGGCCGAAACCTATAGGGTCTCAAAGCCATGTGAAACATTCACATGAACACCCTCCATCTCCCTTATATCATGTTAATACATCAAACACATACTTGAGGTTTTAGACCCAACTCCACCCATGGGGTCTTGTTGTTGGCCGAACCCTAGAGTATCCTAGGGTATCCCAAAAATTCCCAAAAATTATATTTAGTCTCTAAACATCATAGGGGAACATTAAACAACATTATAAAGATTTTTAGCATCATCATGGACTCTAAAACATTGTGGCCGAAACCCATAGGGTCTCTAGGGTGCTTGATTTTGTTTCATTCAACCTCAAGTCCCAAAAACCAACCAATAAATCATGCTAAAACATAAGGAACTATTATACCACAGGTGAGGGAGTCTTACCTTGGTTGATCTTGACTTTTAAACCTTAAAAGAGAAGGAATTGGTAAGATCTTTGGACCCTTGAACCCCCTTGTCCTTGTATCCTTGGAACACCCTTAGATCTTGGAGATGAGACCTTCTTGTGGAGTTTTTACAAGGGAAGCTCTCCTTGTGGTGTTCGGCTAGGATGAGGGAAGGAGGAGGAAGAAAATGCAAAGTAATGGAAGGAAGAAGTAACTCCCAAACCCCCCTCTTTATAACTCATCAAGGAGGCAAATGAAGAGTCTCTCCATGACCCTTCATCTTCTTTTAAGCCTTAACCAATATCCACTTCATTCCCTTATAACATTCCCTTACTAGGTGAGTTGGTTAAAGCATACATGGTTGTACAAGAGGTCTAAGGTTCAATCCTTGGTAGATGCACAATTTTTTTCCCACTTATTTTACCTTATTTTTCCTAATATTTTTCGAAAATCCCTTAAAATTTCCCCCATAATTATGTTATTATTTATTATTAAAATCCCTTTATATTTATACTAATTTTCACCTAAAATTCACCAATAATTATGGTACTAAAAAGCCCATATAAGGCCCATTAGTGCCCTTTTTCCCAATTTAAATAAGAAAACATGGATTTTCTAGGCCAAAGTTCGCATTAATATTTCTAGGTTCATCAGAAAATTATCTAGACATGCTTAATATTTTAAGGAAATATTAAGAGAATTTTCTGGGTCGTTACAATCCCCCATACCTCGTGAAAGTTAGTCCTCGAACTTAGAACAACTCCGGGTACTTGCGCCTCATCTCGTCCTCGCGTTCCCAGGTAGCATCTTCGAACCGTTGACTTTGCCATAGAACCTTGACTAAGGGTACTTCCTTATTCCTTAGCTTCTTGACTTCCCGATCCAAGATCTGGATAGGTCTACTTTCATAGCTTAGGTTCTCCTGCACTTGTACTGTCTGTGGCTCGATCACTCGGTCCATATTTGGGATACACTTTTTAAGCGTTGACACATGGAACACATTATGGATGGCCGACATCTCTGGAGGCAGCTCCAGCTCATATGCCACCTTACCAACTCTTTTTAGGATCAAGTACGACCCCACATAACGCGGACTTAGTTTTCCTTTCTTCCCAAATCTTGTCACCCCTTTCATAGGAGCCACTTTTAGGAACACCAAATCTCCAACATTAAATTCCAGTGGTCTGCGCCGGACATTGGCATAACTCTTCTGCCGGCTCTGAGCAGTTTCTATCCGTTGTCAAATATTCTGTATAGCTCGGGTAGTGCTGTCAATGACATCTGTCGTGAGCCCCATTTCCTTCTTTTCACCACCCTCGTACCAACAGATCGGAGATCTACATCTCCTCCCGTACAACGCTTCATAAGGTGCCATTCCGATAGTAGCTTGGTAGCTATTGTTGTAAGCAAATTCCGCCAAGCATAGATATCGACACCAGCTCCCTTTGAAATCCAAGGCACAAGCTCTCAACATGTCTTCTAGTACCTGATTCACCCGTTCAGTTTGCCCATCAGTCTGAGGGTGAAAGGCGGTGCTAAATTGCAATTTAGTGCCGAGAGACTTCTGAACACACTCCTAGAAATGCGAAGTAAAGCGACCATCCCTATCTGAGATGATGGTCTTGGGAACTCCATGGAGTCTAATTATCTCCCTAGCATATAATTGAGCTAGTTGCTCAATCGAATAAGTCATCTTGACTGCTAGGAAGTGGGCAGACTTTGTCAACCTGTCCACAATTACCTATATCACATCATATCCATTTGTAGTCCTAGGGAGTCCTGAAACAAAATCCATAGAGATATCTTCCCATTTCCATTCTGGAATTGGAAGTGGCCGCAGGACTCCTCCGGGTCGCTGGTGTTCTGCTTTCACTCGTTGGCAAGTCGGGCAAGTACTAACATGTCGAGCCACATCTCTCTTCATACCGGACCACCAGAATTTCTCCTTCAGGTCTTGATACATTTTGGTGGATCCCGGATGCATCGAATCAGGGGTTCCGTGAGCTTTTATTAATATTTCTCCCCCGTTGGCGATATGAAAACCATCGCCCTTTCCTTCTAGGATCTCCTACTTGATTCTCTGAAGACTCGGATCACCATTTTTGATTTTCCAATATGTCCTCAAACATCATCGGTGCTAGTGTCATTAATAGCTCTATGATGTAATTATATGCATATATCATAATTATATAGTTATTATAATTATGGGTAAACCTAATAATAGTATGCTTCCGAAATATTAATTCACAACATGAGCTATGAATTATATTAGTTAATGGTTATTATATGATAAGCGAGATCATATTTATTATATTATCATAAGATAACTTAAGGTAATCTTATATATTATATATAAGATAATAGTGAAACATACGTTGATAATTCTAATATTTATAATTAGTATGAAAATATAGTGGACCCATAATCTATAATAAGTGTTAATATAATTAGGACACTACCCTATGCGTATCATTTTAGGTTATACCGTATGACTTATACCATTAATTGTATTAGTATTAGTATAATGGAACTAATACTATACGCTAACATAGGTGAGAGTGTTATAATCTTATGAATGTAGGCTATCATATAATTCCCTACATGAGACTATATTATAGGTTATACATAATATCATAAATTATAGTTATTTATCATATAAATTATAGGTATAATACCTAAAATTTTCTTATGGAATAATATGTATATTATGACAATACTTATATGATAAGGAATTAGTATAGTTATATTTATAATAATCTTATCTTAGTACACACTCTCATATTATTATCATTTGCTCTATATAATAGAATATAATTATATTATATGATTGGTAACTCATATAATGTACAGGTTATATAACATTACGTTAATACTATGTTCACCTTAATTACTAATATTATGATGGTGCTCAATTAATACCATGTTTATGAACATAAGGTTAAGTCACGCTTATGACTAATTGTATTATGACTAACTTAGACCTAATGTATAAGGCAGAATACTTATACATGATTGTCTTATGATGTGACTTAAGATAGGTTATGATATAAGGTATATTGAGCATCAGGTTGGCAATGAAGTAGTCTTATTAATTCTATTACTCTGTCTTCTAGCCATGCTTTTCTTCACCAAAGACAAGTATGGCCAATATCAGTTTTTTTTCCTACACCTATATTATTCTAAATATTTAATTCATAAAAGAAGATAAAATATCGTTCATTATTACATATCTTAAGGTACCTTTCATCATAACTATCGTTCATACTTGCATATCTTAAAATCATAAAACATCTTACTACTATCAGATATGTAAAGGGGTACTTACTTGGAAGCGGCAGGAAGAGTGCTTGATGTATGTGTAGTGAGATGGTTACTGCTCTGATACCAACCTGTAACGCACGCTTTTTTTTTCTTTTTCCTAAAGCAGCGTTACGTTAACATACTTAGGGCATGTAGACATCATAATGCAGCGGAAACCTTTAACTTACACCTACATGCACTTACTACCCTTCCTAACATTATAACATGGGAACTTGGCATATTAACTTTATACATAGCATCATATCATGTCATTCTTAGCATTATGTCATACTTAGCATCATATCATACTTAGCATCATGTCATCCTTAGCATCATGTCATAGAGTCACATTCAAGCACATAATAGTAGAGGTAAAGTTCTATCATAAGACGAGCAAACATATTGGTCTCTTGGCCAAGTCACTATCACACACATGCTTTAAGGCCCTCCTGCTGCTTCCTTACTATCCCCTTGCGTGATCTGCGATATAAGAAAATAAGACTATAAGCACACAGGCTTAGTAAGACTCTTTCCTACTCACTAAAACCATTCATCATTTAATCATGAGCACATAAGACATTAACATACTTAGTGCTTTACTTAGAACATAAGCCTTTTCGCATACATTCGACATAGCATGAACATAACTTAATCACATTCGTAGCATGGCATAAACATAACCATAAAACATTCATGGCATAGCATAATACTTGGCATAGACATAAACATCGTAAACATTCATAGCATGGCATAGTACTTGGCATAGACATAACATAATAAACATAACCTCACAAACATTCTTAGCATGAACCTAAATAAAATCATAGCATCCTAACTTAGCACAAACCTAATTAAATCATGGCTTCAAAAATTAGCATGGCATAAATAAAATCATGGCATCCTAACTTAGCCTAACATAATTAAATCATGGCATCCTAAATTAGTATGGACATAAATAAAATCATGACATCCTAACTTGGCATAAACATAATTAAATCATGGCATCCTAAATTACCATGAACATAAATAAAATCATGGCATTCTAACTTAGCATAAACAAGAATAAAATCATGGCATTCTAACTTAGCATAAACATAAATCAAATCATGGCATTCTAACTTAGCATAAACAGGAATAAAATCATGACATTCTAACTTAGCATAAACATAAATCAAATCATGGCATTCTAACTTAGCATAAACATAAGTAAAATCATGGCATTCTAACTTAGCATAAACATAAATCAAATCATGGCATTCTAACTTAGCATAAACATAAATAAAAATCATGGCATAAACATACCTTGCATAAACTTACTTTGCATAATATTCTTATCATAAATATAATGCATAACATGAATGGATGCATGTGGCAATTGCATATATATATAAGGATGCTTAATCTTTAAAAACATGCTTTTAAATACTTTAACATAATCATAACATTCATTGGGCCCTGGCTTGTACCACATTCATTCATCATATGCGTGCATCCCTAAGTAAATACGAGGTAGCTAATCTCGACCTACTAGGGTAAGGACAGCTTCATCGGTAGTCCCGAACCGTAAGGACAGCTTCATCGGTAGTCCCGAACCGTGGACAGCTTCATCAGTAGTCCAGAACCGTGGACCTTACTTAGGTCCGGTACAAGCCCATAAAATAAAATAAAATGCTTTCACATGCTTTTTCATTCATCATCATTCATAGCATATTCATTCATTCATCATACTTAACATCATCGTTATGGCTTAAAGGCATCATCATTCATAGCATATTCATTCATTCATCATACTTAAACTTCATTCATCATTTTCATTCTTAGACATGGCATTCATTCTTAGACATGGCATATGTACACATCATTCATAAAGCATGACATACATACAATTTATTCATAAACATGGCATACCTACATTGTTGGGACCGGGTGCATGTCGACAAGGATACGAGTTCGTAAAATTTTAAATTTCTACGTGCAACGGAAGAATTTGCATAAAATAATTTCCTAAATTATTTTAACTTCGTATCTAGCATGCAACCTTATGGTGTGTTGACATAATCATAAAATAAAACTTTGCGGAAAAGTAAACTAATTTACATTATACCTCTCGTAACTCGAAGTAAGGGATGAGATCCAACCGTAGCGTCCCTTGGAAGCTCCGCCTCTATTCGCGTCCACGCCGAGTTCTCTTCGGGATGACTTCGCAATGTCATGAGTTTTGTGCCGACGAGAACTACTAGATCCTCGGAAGGCACAACTAGAAGCACAAGAGAAAAGATAGGAAAGAATGGAAACTAACCAACAAAGAAACGGAATCGAATTCCGAGAAGAGAGGAGTCGTTATCCGCTTCTTCTTCTTCTTGTTTCGTTTCTCCTTCTTCTTGAAGCTCACGGCAACCCACTTGGGAGAGGGAGGCGCCGGCCCTAGGGTTGGTGTGCGCCGGCCCTAGGGATGGTGAAGAGGGCGACGTCCCTAATGGGAAGAGAGAAGAGAAGAGAAGAGAATAAGAGAGAGAGGGAGCTTCTCAATTATCAATTGATTGATTAGGAATAAAGGCTTCCCTTTGGTTCCTTATATAGTTGCTTCTCCCTTGCCAAGTCTCCTCTTAACGGAATTAACGGAATTAGTTATCATAAGAAATTTATCCTATAAATTCTCTTATGAATTATTCCGTTTAAACCAAGTTTTATTATAACTAACTTTATAATAAAACTAATTAGTTATCATAAGAAATTTATCCTATAAATTCTCTTATGAATTTTATTATAACTAACTTTATAATAAAACTAATTAATCTTCTCTTTAAATTATGGAATAAATTTTATAAGAAATTTATAAACTTTCTTATTATGGAAAAATCAATTCATAATTGATTTTATAAAATTAAAATAAACCAATTCATGGATTATTTTAACTTCCATAAAAAGAATAAATTTCTATAAATTTATTTATATAAATTTCTTTATACAAATTTATTTATCCATAATTTATAAAATAAATCGCGCTAGATCTATTTTATTAATTAAACCAAAATTAATTGGTTTTCTCCCCAATAGGTGGCCGGCCACTTCAAGGAGGTTTGGCACCCTCTTTGGCCGGCCAAACCAACCCGAACCGTTCGCGAATTAAACTCATTTAATTCGCCCAATAAGCCTTCAAAAGACTTAGCCATTTTAGCTTCCATTGCGCCTCTGATAAATTCAGATTCGACTTATTTCTCTTGATCGGAAAATCCAATTTTCAACTCGTTTTAAATCCCTCGGATTACTCGTAGTGCGTGTGACTAAATAGGCTTTCGATTTATGTTGGCCGTCTATAATCAACAAATTATAGAACGATCATGAGTGGCACCTAGTAGTACATCATGACCCCCAATTAATCGAAAGATCAACGGTTTGACCTCAGAAGAAATTATTCTGAAACCCTTCAGCAGCTCTAATGAATCGTGCCCCATTCCCTTCACCATCTTATACCCACTTGGTTCAGGACACGGTCTATTTGTGTCAGTCCCCACTAGGCTGACTACGTCACACCTAGCCCAAGTAGTGTCTTTCTCGTCCTTTGGATTTCTAGTTACTCTCATGTATTTTAGAGACTCGTACTCCAAACATGATATACTCTGGCCAGAGGTTTTGAGTAACAATCCGACGATAGGCCTGGGTATACATCTCCTCGCAAGGAGTGGTGAATCCTTTGTAGGCTGTTCAAACATCTTCGGGCACTTCGGCTTATACCCAATCATCCTGGGTCCACACCTCCTTGGAGATGCTTGCTTAAGATGTTAAAGTATAAGTCTCCATGACCAAGATGACTTGAACACCGCAAGTCAAAGGAACATCGCACTTAAGCCGCAGTAAGAACTTCATTGACATATCTATGATAGATTCCATATGAAGTCTTACAGCTAGTCACTCCAATGAACTAGTTCCCTTAACTAGCACCCATGTTTATCTCCGGACATCCCAATGTCACCAGCCAGTGAGAATCAGCTGATTAGAGAATAACCCATGCTAGTCTCAACAGAATTGATAGTGTCCGTATTTATCAATTCATCGACTAGGGATATTTTCAATACTTCACATTTGCACATTTAGAGATAATCACTAGTTGTGATCCCATCACAAATTCTCTTATGCTGTGAGTTGTATTGCGGACATTCAGTAGATGAGTTTAAGATCCCAATCAAATACACAAGCATGTATACTCAAATAGTGAATTATCATTTATTAAAATAAATGTTTTACAATCATAAGGCGATTGCCTTAGGACACTTCTCTCATATCACTAACAAACTCCCACTTGGCCTAATGCCAATCGCTACGGTATCCAATACCACAGGCTCTAACATGACCCTCAAACTTGTTTTGAGGCAAGGCCTTAGTTAAAGGATCCGCTAAATTCCTTTCAGTGGGAATTTTCTCAATTTGTATGTCATTCCTACTTATAATCTCTCTGATCAGATGATAGCGGCGAAGCACGTGTTTGGATCGCTGATGAGACCTTGGTTCCTTTGCTTGTGCAATAGCTCCATTGTTGTCGCAGTAAACCGGCACTGCATCATCAATGGTTGGAACCACGCCAAGTTCGGAGACGAACTTCTTGATCCAGACTGCTTCCTTTGCTGCTTCCGAAGCTGCGATATATTCCGCTTCCGTGGTGGAATCCGCTACGGTGTCTTGTTTGGAACTTTTCCAACTTACTGCGCCTCCATTCAAAGTAAATACGTATCCAGACTGAGATTTGGAGTCATCCTTATCTGTCTGGAAACTGGCATCTGTATACCCACGTATTACCATATCTCCTTCTCCATATATTAGGAACACATCCTTAGTTCTTCTTAAGTACTTAAGGATTGTCTTGACAGCCGCCCAATGATCCATTCCTGGATCCGACTGGTATCTGCTTGTGACGCTCAAAGCATACGATACATCGGGCCTAGTACACAACATAGCATACATGATAGATCCTATCGCGGATGCATAGGGAATCTTGTTCATGCAAATCCTCTCGTCTTCTGTGCGCGGACACATAGACTTTGAAAGGTTGATCCCATGCCTGATGGGAAGGTAACCTTTCTTGGATTCCGACATGCTAAACCTTTTTAGCACTCGGTCTATATATGTAGACTGCGAAAGACCAAGCAACCGTTTTGATCTATCTCTATAGATTCTAATCCCAAGGATATAGGTTGCTTCTCCCAGGTCTTTCATGGAGAAAGTTTTGGACAACCAAATTTTAACTGTCTGTAAGACTGATATATCGTTTCCTATAAGTAAGATGTCATCGACATATAATACTAGGAATACGACTGCACTCCCACTAACCTTCTTGTACACACAAGGTTCGTCAGGATTTTGTGAGAAATCAAACTCTTTGATTGTCTCATCAAAACGGATGTTCCAGCTCCTAGATGCTTGCTTCAGTCCATATATGGATCGTCGAAGCTTGCATACTTTGGTTTTATCAACCGATGTGAAACCTTCAGGTTGTATCATGTATACATCCTCAAGCAGGTTTCCGTTAAGGAAAGCTGTTTTCACATCCATTTGCCATATCTCATAATCATAATGAGCTGCTATGGCTAGGAGCATCCGAATGGATTTAAGCATAGCTACTGGCGAATAGGTTTCGTCATAATCAATTCCTTGCTTCTGACGATATCCTTTTGCCACTAATCTAGCCTTAAAGGTAACAACATTACCTTCCATGTCGGTTTTCTTCTTGAAAACCCACTTGCACCCTATGGGCTTAATCCCTTCAGGTGGTTTAACCAAGTCCCATACTTGGTTTTCGTACATGGAATCCATTTCCGACTTCATGGCCTCAAGCCATTTGTCCCTTTCTGAACTTTTCAGAACATCTTCATAACTGATAGGTTCGTCATCGCTTATGAGTAACACGTCGTTCGATTCACTTACGAGAAATCCGTATCTCTCTGGAATATTGCGTGTCCTATCAGATCTACGAAGAGGTGGTGTAGTTTTAGGTTCAACTGATAGCTCATCATTATGAGGTATTGGTTGTGGGTCTAGACTAGGTGTCTCTGTAATGTCTATTGAAGTTTCTTGAACTTCATCAAGTTCAATGCCACTCCCACTGTTTTCTTGTAAAAGAAATTCTTTTTCCAGAAATACAGCATGCCTTGAAACAAACACCTTTTGTTCCAAGGGATGATAGAATTGGTAACCCTTCGTTTCCTTAGGGTATCCAATAAATAGACATTTATCAGACTTAGCATCCAATTTGTCTGATACAATCCGCTTCACATAAGCAGGACAACCCCATATCTTAAGGTGAGTTAAGTGGGGTTTCTTACTATTCCATATCTCATATGGAGTAGTAGAGACTACCTTGGTCGGGACTCTGTTTAGCAAGTAAACAGCTGTCTTAAGTGCATAGCCCCAAAAGGATTTTGGAAGAGTTGCATGATTCATCATTGACCTAACCATGTCCATCAAGGTTCGGTTGCGCCTCTCAGATACACCATTATGCTGTGGTGTATACGGCGGAGTCCATTGGGATAATATCCCATTGTCCCTAAGATAATCTTGAAACTCTTGACTTAAGTATTCACCACCCCGATCGGATCGAAGTATTTTAATACTTTTGCCAAGCTGTTTCTCTACTTCATTTCTGAACTCTTTGAATTTATCAAAGGCTTCAGATTTGTGTTTCATCAAGAACACATACCCGAATCGTGAGTGATCATCGATAAAGGTGATGAAGTAGCTATAGCCTCCTTGTGCAAGAGTTGACATTGGTCCACATACATCAGTATGTATTAGACCAAGCAATTCTCCCACTAGATTACCTTTTCCGGAAAAGGGTAATTTGGTCATCTTGCCTTTTAAGCATGATTCGCATGTATCAAATGAACCGGGTTCAAATGATTCCAGAATTCCACATCGGTGTAATTCGGTCATGCGTTTCTTACTTACATGGCCAAGACGGCAATGCCAAGTGTAGGAGTCTATTCGATTATCTATTCTAGCACGTTTGTTGCTTACTTCGATATTGAAAATGTCACCGGATAAATCTAACGTGTAGATGCCATTGCACAAAGTTCCATTCCCATAAAGAACGCCATTTAAAGTTATGTAACAACAATTGTTACTAAAAGTTAAATGATAACCCTTTTCATTCAAACATGAAATAGATACAATGTTCTTTATTAACGAAGGAACGAAATAACAATTATCCAATTCTAAGACACGTCCAGTCGGGAGCTTTAGCAAATATGTTCCGATGGCAACAGCAGCAATCCTTGCTCCATTTCCAACTCGCAAATCCGCTTCTCCCTTGACGAGTCTTCTTCTATTCCTTAGCCCCTGTATGTCATTACATATATGTGAGCTACACCCAGTATCAAGTACCCAGGTATTAGAGGAAATAGAGTGACATTCAATAACGAAGATACCTGAAGAGGATGGAGCATCGGATGCTTTCTTCTTCAAGGACTCAAGATAAACCTTGCAATTTCTTCGCCAGTGACCCTCCTTGCCACAATGATGGCAAGTGCCTTTTGGTTTCTTTTCAGTCTTTTTGGCCTTTTTCTTCTTTCCTTTATTCTGTTCTTTGGCCTTCCTCTTAGAACCTTTCTTCGAGGAACCAACTAACAGAACCGCCTTTTGATCCTGCTTTACAGAAGGCTCTACAGACTTCAGCAGGTTGACTAACTCAGGAATGGTAGTTTCCAGCTTGTTCATCCGATAGTTCATCACAAATTGTGAATAACTTTTGGGCAAACAATGCAGAATTAAGTCAATACTTAGTTCATGATCCATTGCAAAACCGAGTGTGTTCAGTCGCTCAATATACCCCAACATCTTTAACACAAACTGCGAGGCAGAAGTGCCTTCCTGCATCTTAGATGTGAAGAGGAGTCTGGAGACTTCGAACCTTTCGGATCTCGCCTGCTCTTCAAACAACTCATTAAGATGGAAGATGATGGTATAAGCATCCATATGCTCATGCTGCTTTTGCAGCTCAGGTACCATAGAGGCTAGCATGATGCAACTTGCAAGTTCAGAATCGGTCACATGTTTCTGATAGGCCACTAACTGGTCTGGAGTTGCATCTGCTGGAGGATGTGTGGGAAGTAGATCTTCAATGACATAAGCAATCTTCCTGCCTTGAGGACTATCCTCAGGTTTCGAAGCCAGTCCATGAAGTTAGGCCCAGTCAGTTTATTGGTGTCCAAGATGGAACGCAAATTCAGAGAAGACATGATCGAGTGATTAACCTAGAAATACAAATTGAGCTTATGTGAGAAGAATGATTAAAGAATGTATCAATATACATAAATTGAAATCCTATTTATTTTTCAAATTGAATAACCCTTTTTATCAATTCGGGAGATCGTAGGAACATCTCCAAATAGGTTGATATCCAACCATAGGTAAGAACAACCATGGCTGTGGCCATCAAGTTATTCTTAGCTATGAAGGTAGGTAATTATACCGATTACACATCACATATATGTAACTATCACATTATGCTATCAACTAATTGAATGTTTGCATAAAACATTGGGTTGTTAACTCATTAACAAGTATGCAACAATATACATAGCACCCAACTGCACCTCTCTTTACATCGACCTTGGCTGTGGCACAACAAATCGATGCTCCAAGCTTAAGGCTGACCCATTAATCAAGAAATAGTTTTAATATGGTTGGAGCTCATTCAACCGCTTAGTCAGGCTTGGATGTGTCCAACAACCAAAACTAATGATTGACCTCTGACTCCAACTATATTATTCATAAACTAATTCCATGGTTTGAACATGTTGAGGTTCAAGTCGGGCATGGATGTGTCCATCAACCCAAACGAGAAACAAAACTCCGATTCTAACCATATTAATGGAAGGTGTTGGCCTTAATATTTTGTAAGGGGTTTTGGGTCTCATCCTTTCTTTTCTAAGCACATTCATGACATAGAATTATGTCATGACATACATACATATCATTCATAGATCATGGCACATGTCTTAACCATTTACGACCTAATCATATAATTCATGACATATAACTAATGGTTTGGTTAACATAAAAACTCTTCCATCTTACTTAAACATACCTCTTAGTAACCTATACACAAGCATCTTTGTAGGTTTAACGCAACCCTAGCCCTAGGTTAGATCCTTGGCCGAAAGCCCCAAGGAAACCCTAGGTTCAAGAACCTTCACATAACCTCCCAACCACATCTCATACATACATACTAGGCCCTAGGGACCATTTGATCCCCTTCTTGAGGCCAACCCTAATCCTTTAACCCAAATCTTGCTCTTGGCCAAAATATCAAGGCCATGGGGGTATGGAAAAATTTCCAATAAAACCCCAAATCAATTGTTAAACACCAACCATACCTTACCATAGGGCCATTGGGCCTCTTACTTGAAATAAATCCTAACTTTCCACCCTATTTGTAACGCCCCAAAATTTCCATTTTAAGTCCTTAAAGTCCTTGAAATTAGTTAAAAATATTTTAGAAATATTCTAGATATTTTTAGAATATTTTTATGGAATTTTCCGAGTCCGTTCTGGGTATGGGGGATTGTAACGCCCGAAAATTCTCGAAACTAATTTTAGAAATATCTTAGAATTTATTCCAAATTTATGGATATTTTTATAGATTTTTTCCGTAAACGAAAGTGGCAAAAACGGGTAAAAAGAGAAAAACACGTAGGAGGGATTTGATCCCTGAATCTACACTATGAGAGGAGGAGGGGCGGACCAAGTGAGCTAGCTTGCTTTTGTTGAAATAGATTAGCGGAAACAATAGATAAGGTATAATTAGTTAAATTTTTTCCATAAGTATAAAAGGGAAACTTAGCGCTTTTTTTATTCATTCTTTCCCTCACATCCTCTCTCCGCCGACTCCCTCTCTCCCTCTCGCGATTTTTTTCTTCCTCTCGCCCACTCTCTCGCCCAAGACAAAGGAGAAGCTAAGGGACGGTCTCAAGAGGCCCTATTCTCTACGAGAACTCTCGTAGACGCGAGGAGAATGCCAAGGAGCAAGAAGAACGTCGAAATTCGACGTTTCCTCGGGAATTTCAGATTTTATTCGTAAGGAAAACCTAGAGCAGGAGGTAAATACTGCTCACACTGCAGTAAGAGGCGGTTTTCCGTGTT